>VXAD01000741.1:656091-732846 GCA_013399195.1 Dicrurus megarhynchus
CATGATTAAATAATGAAATTAGGCTGATGAGTTCATAAATTAGACGCTGTGTCGACGTGCGTTAGGATCCGACCTGTGACAAAAATATGTAATTCGCGGTCCGCCGGAGAGCGGTGCGGGGTCAAAGTCCCTTTTTGGGGAGAGGCGCAACTCTCTCGCCGCCGCCTCCTCCTCCTCTCCTCTTCCTCCTCCCCTNCCTGCCCTGCCCTGCCCGGCCCTACCCTGCGCTGCGCGCACCGCCGGCCCGGCCTCGTTACTGGTGTCCGCTCGCCGTTCCCCCCGCAGCGCTGGGATCCGGCTTTTTTTTAGAAGTGGGTGCAGAAGTGCCTTTATGAAGAAGCTCCTCGGGCCTGGCGTGGCCATGGATATTTTGATTTTTGTGGGGCTTATTTTAATCTTACTATTATTTTGAGGCTGATTCACCGGTTTCTGGAGATTCTCCCCCCAAAGCTGGTGGCTGGCTACCGTGCTCAGGGCCGGCTCCTGGCGGCCGGGGAGAGGTCCCAGAAGCCCGCCCGGCAAAGGGCCGCTGCGCTTTGGCCCCATGCCACGGACTTTATTTCATGCTTGCTGCACTAAATGAGTTAACAGCCAAAGGGTTTTTCATTAACTCGACTTGGCAACCGTGTATTTCGTTGGCTTCTCCCCCCACCATCAAACCCCCCCCCCCCCCCCAAAAAAAAGCGTAATTTTAAGCAAAAGCTGAGTGGCATAACACGGCTTGATTTTGATTTGGGAGAGGGAGTCTTTTTCGAAATCTTCTGTCAGATTTCCTTTGTGCCCCCATCCCCGGGCATGGTGTGTGGGTGGGATGATAGCTGAGAGTTTTATTTTGTGAGATGTGATGTGTGTTGTGATTTTTGACCATTGCTTTCCAGTGGTGTTTTAAGGCCCTGTGTGTCCTGCACCAAGCAGGAGGATGCTGACCCTGTGGGAGGGCAGTGACCTTCAGCTGCCCCCCTCTCAACCCCGCGAGGGATATGTGGATGGGGCCAGGGGAGTGTGTACATGTACATGCTGGGGAGCTGGGTGCTGCATGCAGGGCAGGTGCACGCAGGGCCGGGAGGGGTGTTGTGGCAGGTGGATAGGAGTGTGTGTGCACAGATGCAAGGCAGGGATGGGGTATGTTGCATTGCTGCGTGGGAGCCAGATGTGTGTGCCTGTAGGTCCTGCTGGGTAAGTGTGTGCATGGCAGTGAGGCTCGCATGGCTGTGGGGTGGGGGAATGCTTCATTGAAGCAGGTGTGTGAGAGAGCTCATGCCCCTGTGTTTGTGGCTGTGTCCCACGAGCGGGTGTGAGTTGGACTTCTCCAGTGCCTGTTGGACTTCTCTAGTGAGGCCCCCATGTGCATGCCCCCCAGGCTGGCTGCTGCCAGTGGGCCAAAAATAACTGCATTGTAAGAGGTGTTGGCTGTTTTGGGGGGGGAGCAGTGCCAGGGAGGGGTGGTGGTTATGAGAGCAAAAGTTTCCTCTCAGAGAGGAGTATGTTAGGAGTTTTGCTCCCATCGTTTTGTCCATGGCAGGTGGTCGGGATGAGATGTTTGTCAGTGAATGTTGTTGCTTTGTTTCTCCGCCAACACATCCAACTCTGTCACAGCAAACCCACAATCATCAGCCTGGTCATCTGCTACTCTGTGCACCCCAACTTTGTCCCACCAGGGTGGGCCACGGTGGTTTTTGGAGCTTTCCTCCTGTTGAAACTGGAAGCTGAAGTTGCATAGGAGCACCTGTGGTGTAATTAGTATCAAGGTGCGGCTATTCCAGGAGACATCTTTTCACAAGAGCAGCTGCCATAGCTATCTTGAGTGAGTTTTGTAGAATAAAGTAATTTGCATGAGGCTCTGTGTTCCTGGCACAAGCACACCTTTACTAGCTCCTGGTGTAAACTGGTTTTTAGCTGTCTCTAGAAATTCTTGCCTGGGGTTTGTTTTCAAGCCTTTAGTTCCTATGAAACTGAGTGGTGTTGAAGTGACACCTAGTTAGTGATAAGTACTGTGGAGTCTGTGTGAACAACAGGGCATTATAACGCCCCCTCTAAACTGTTAGTTTAATATGCAAAGATAATGCTTACAGAAAGGAGAGAAAAAACAAAGCATCAGTGAGAATAACATTGTCCTAAGGAATAATCTGAAACATGTTTAAGGAGAGGAGTGGTCTTTGTTAGCATGGCACCTATCTAAGCATAGCACAACCTTCTCAACTCCTGTACCAGACAAACTATGTATTAGTCCCTCTATGAATGTGAATGACTGTTTCTCTGTGTATCACAGAATAGAAAAGAGTTCACATCACTAGGGTGAAATCTACTTACTGTTACTTGCAAGTGATCTCAATAACTCTATCTGCCTAGAATGGAACAACATTTTGTGGATTTAAGTTTTCCTGTGGCAGTGACTAATGTATTTGCTTTACAAATTAGGTTCATTGTATGATTTTATAATTGGTCATAGTATCATGCTGTCACCAGGATTTAATAATAGCAATTATCAGAAGCATTCATTGAAGGGGTTGAAAACGATTGTGCCATTGTTCTGAATCTCTCCCTGTTGAATTGATCCTTGTTTTAGCAAAGGAGGATGTTTATGTCTTAACATCTTACAGTTCGCCTTCAGAAGCTGGGCTGTTGGCTTCAGTTGACTGAAAAATGAGTAACTTTTAAAATGCACCCTGCTGTGGGTGCTTACACCAGAGGGGGCAGCCTGGAAGAGTATCCTCTTAGAAATGGTGTAGTTACCAACTCTTAAAAACTTTGGGCAGTCTGTTCATTTGGATTTTTTTGTTAAGGTCTTTGTGTGCAGCTGACTTCAACAGTTATCTTTGGTTACCTATACCTATTATCCTATATAGTTATATGTATATATATAGTTACCAATAAGTATTACCTGGCTGTAGTTACCTAAAACTAGAGTTATCTATAGTCATCTATCTATAGTTCTCTGTGATTAAGATCTGGTGAGTTTTATGCTGAGGTCCCATCTAATGAAGGGCATCTATATTTAGTATGATCCAAAACCTGTCAGCTTTGAAAGGCCTAACTTCTGTGAAGACTTCAATTCGTGCCAAGAACTTCCAGGACTTCTCTGGGATTAAATGTAGTATGTAGAATAATCCAGTGCATAAGCTTTCATTGAGACCAGTGATGAAGTCTGTATATGTGTACTTAAACTGGAAATCTGGGTTTGGCTATACTGTTTCTTAAAGTCATCAAAATAGAAAGCTGAAATGCAAAGTGATTGCATTTTGCGGGAGGCAACTTGTCCAAGCTTGCAAATTTCACAAGAAAATGTGCCTGTTTAAGTTTTTGAGACACAAGTATGAGTTTGTAAATACATACCTTTTAAGCCCAAATGGGCACTGGATTTCTGCGCAGAAAGGAGAAATTGACTTGCTACTGTTTTTCACAACCATGTGATGTTCTTCAGTTGGGTACAACCATGCTAAAAACTGACTTGTTGCTTGTGAATCCACTGCTGCCCCATAATAAGCACCCTTTCCACTCCCACTGACTCCTGGGAGTTGCATGAGGATGATACTGGGTGGAATTACAGTTTCTATATGTGAACCTGAAATCCTTAGTTATATTGGCAGTTAATCAACTAAAACTTACTATGGTTATTTTTTTTTTTCTCTAGCCATAAACTTAATCCAGATACCTAATCACAGGGTGGCAAAAAAACAGGAAAAAAAGAGTCACATTTATTTGATTAGGTATCTGCAATATAAATATTTGAAACTTGGAGCAACATTGCTTTTTCAAAGCAGACATCTTACATGCTGCAAATATTTATACACTTCAGTGCTAGGATAAAGCTGTTCTGAATCAGACACTGAAGGCAAAATTCTGTTTTTCACTTACCCACTATAACTGCACAGAAACTCTGTGCAATACTTGGGAGTTAGAACGACTTAACAGATAGCAATATTTCTTGATTGTCAATTCTGTGTTGAAAGTAAATGAAACTTCCTTTTCCAGCAGGAGCGGTTCCAATAAATATTATGTTAGGGAGCCCGCATTAAGACTTGCTAGTGGATTATGGTCCAGGTAGTTAACACTGCCACGGCTTTCATTAGGATGATGACTTCATTACAAATGTTTACTTTCATTACCTAACTGTTAGTCAGCAAATGTTTGGTCTCTTGATCTGCTGAACCTGCTTTGCCTTTTGAAGCCAGCGAGCTCTCTTTTTTTTGGTGTGACGATTACTCAACGCTGGTTGTTCATTTTTTGATGTTGTATACATCTTGGTTATCTGCAGAGCCCCATCAGCGTTGTTACACACTTGGTGTTAGCAGTTTCTCCTTGCGTTCCTGAAACCGCATTATGGCAACAGCGCCTTGTGCAAACGAACGCGGGGCATTAAGCGTGTGTTCCGAGATTAAATTAGTGCACGGATGGACAGAACTTGTATCTCATAAGTTGCTACCAAACTATTTATTGCCTAATAAATTCTAGCAGGTCTCGTAGCAGTAGCACACGTCTGCTGTAAGGTGTTTATTTACCACTCCCAGGTTGTGAGCTAACATTGCACATAGTGTCCATTGCAGGGACACTGGGACAGGAACTGCTGAAGACTCTGGTCTAAACTGTCTTAAGTCATGGAGGAACAAAGGCTCTTTTCTGTGGATTCAAGACTGCTTACCTTCTGAGGACTACTTAAAATTCATTTTTGCTAACCTTTCATTTAAGTGATTGCATATGGAAAAGAACTTAATTTGTATCACCAGGATACTGTGTAGCTTAACACTTGTTCAACAAAATCCACATTTCATTATGGGCTGTTGGAGAAGCTGTAGGCCTGGCATTGCTGTTGTACTGTCGTGGTAAAACCCAAGGTAACTTTAGTAGGGTGACTGAATTTACAGCACTGGATGTGGGATGAATTTAGCACACAGCACTTAGCTCCTAATTAAAGCTTATAGTATTACATCCGTAATCAGGGCACTCTTAGAATCTCTAAGAAATTACTTTTTGCTTTGTCTGCTCTTCTCCCTTTTCTTTTTTACCATCTAACTGTGTGGTGTTGGGAGCTTGCTTCTCCATGTTGGGGCTGTCATATTTATGTCCCAAAGGAAATGCTTTCCAGCAGTGTACTTCAAATTGCAAAGTAGAAGAATTTTGTGGCTCCCCAAATCTTTAAGGCCGGTTTCTAAAATGATCTAGCTTTTAATCTTCTTTTCAAAGTAAAATAGAAACTACAAAGCATATGTAATTACAATTTGTAGCTATTTTTAGACTCCTGACATGTTTCATTTATAGTATAATGATAAAAACAAATATTCAGCACAGAGGCTAGACAGACAATTTTCAAACCAACAGCATCCGCTTCTGCTACCCTGTGTGTATTTCATACGTGTTTCCTTTGGTTCTTTTTTTTTGTTGTTCTTTTTTGGCTGGGAGTGTACCGAAACTGTATGTCTCAGTACATGCTGGGGGGTGCCACGAAAACGAGAGCTCTGTCTGTCGGGCAGGTCCTGTTGTGAGTGTTTGCTGAAAACCGGATCGTATGTCAGTGAGTTTTAGCGTACTGCACACACACACACGGACACACACGCACGCATGCTTTGCTTTTCTGGCAGGTATAATAAAGGAAGCACGGTGAGTTGGCTTGTCACTATTTTTACACTGCATAGAAATGCTTATGTTGGCTTTTTACAGGGATAAAGCTGACTGAATAGTAATTTTTCCTTGTCTTTTTTAAAAAGATGGTGAGCAGTGAAGTGGTGTTAGTTTTCAGTAAAGAAAGAGGGAGAGAAGCTGGTGGAAATTGAGGTGTTCTAGTCACAATTGTAGCCTAATTTTAAAATGATCACGTTTACTTATTTAAAAATAGATTTGGGAATGAAATTAGCCATGTTCTTTGTTTTTAAAAGGGTAACGTGTGCGCACTCACCATATGGTAGCATTTAACCCATATTGTATGAGCTGACAACAAGTCACATTTATTCTCTGATTTATTTCAGTGTTTCAGCATGTTCTTTTTCTGAAATCTAGTACAATAAAAGATGCATTTAGGATTGTGCAATGTAATTGTGTGTAGCTGTTTTGCCTCATTGTTACAATGATACCAGGTTCATGAGTAAGCAATATTTTTTCCTTCTGAAATAATTTCCTTAAGAAATAGTCGTTCTCTGAATGTTGAAATGGTTTGCGGGAAGAGTTATGAACAATAGCCAGTGACACGGTGTGTTGTAAAGGATTGCGGGGTGAGGTGTTACAGTCTCTGCTGGCTGAAACTAGAGCTGCTCCTTTGATGGTTGAATGTGTGCTTGCAAAGTCTTTCTCCCCCCCTCTCCCCCCCGTCCTCCAGTCTTTACACAGAGGTTGCTTAGTTGTCTATTTTAATGGATGCATTCTGGCTTCCTTTGCAGTAGACTGTGAGGCACCTGTATTGGTGAGCTGGTACCAGCATTGGCAGCCACAAGTATGATAAAACCATGAATCAGGCAGCTTAAGGATTGACTTAAACTATGCAATTAGGGAAATAAGATATCTTGTGTTCCCTTTGGATTTCCCTGGGAGTTGTATTTTTAGGCATCCTTTCCCCTGTGCCATCCTATCTATGCACATCTTTGGGGTTTCAGGAGATGAGGCTCTACTGCAAAATCCCAAAGTGTGCAGTAAATAGGAGTAAGCCCTATACGGTGCATCACATGAGAACTTTCAAAAGTCAGTGGCACTCCTCACTGAGGTACCAGTTGCTCACCATCTGTCTCCTAAAGTAATTTCTTTTAACCTTGGGACTCTAAAATGTTTCAACAAGGTTATTCATGTGTTTGTGTGAAGTGTCTATAAGTGTACCGAAAAACTGCTAAGCTTCTAATTTCAACATGGTGTTTGAATACTAATATATACCAATTAGGAATGGCTGACGTTGTAATTTATAGAACTTGAAAGGAGCATTAAACACCACCCTTCCAACACTAAATACAGCTTTTCCTCCTGTGTGTAGCTGCTTACATGAAACCAAGGGTCTGTCTTCCAGACTGTTGTGCTAGCATGTTGATATATCCTTGGATAAACTACCAGGCTCGTATATTATCACATCAGTCCATTTGCAACATCCTGTGTGTAACTGTACCTTTAGCTGATTAACACAATGCTTTCTTGGTACTGTTTTTGATGGCTCTGTGAATGCTTATTTTAAGACCTTTTTTAAAGAAGTGTTTTCATTACTAGAGAGAAAAGCTGTATGAAATCTACAAATACTTACTTGAATTAGATTTGCTCTGTTTGTCTCTTTTTTTTTCTTTCCCTCCAGATAAATTTTACCTCAGTAATGAATGCTGTGGTCTTCAATGCATAATTTATATTGACATTAATAATGATAGTTGGAGAATATTTTAAAGCCAGTTTGAGAAAACATGACAATTTATGTTGATAACTTTGGTCCCATTAAATTTGAACAGATTTTAGTAGAGAGCTGTGACTATCAGTGGTATGATGAAATAACCCACTTCTTTTCATTGTGGCAAGCATATTGGAGAGTTCATCTTATCGTGAGTGGTACATACCAGGTGTCAAGTGACATGCCAGACACACAGCTTTGCTTCTGAATGACTCTTTCCAATTAGAAAGTAATGGCTTTAACAGGATCAACCAAGTAATCGGAGTCTGTCAGTTCTCCAGTGCCAGGAGGTGTATATTTGCAAATGTTATTTATTTATCTGCTTTTTAATGAGTTGCAAAATTGTTGGTAACCTTGAGTAAATTTGGGGGGTGGTAGAAATACTGTGTGGAAATTGTGGGATTAATGGTTTAGCAGTTGGGATTAAAAATAGTCGCAGCAAATTACCCTGTTGATACTGAAGCCAGAATCTGTTAATGGGGTTACAAGCGGATTGGTTTATCGGTCATTTATTTTCTAGGTTGATTAGGGATTATAGGTTGCCATCACAAAAGTAAGCAGTGCAAAAGGTGAGGATTGCTAATATTTCACTTCGAAGTTTCATGCACTTATAAGGAGGGTGTCTGGAGCTCAAAAGTGGCTTCTAGATTGTGGGCAGCCTTTCCCCTCAGATTTTTACATTCTGAAGTAGATGTCTATGGAGCCTAGGTATTGTAAAGGGGTGGTTTGGCTCGTTAAAAGTCTGAAAAATGGTACAAAACAATAATCTGTGAAATTCATGCAGGCCACTAAGAAAATTTTAAATGCCTGCTGTTGTGTCTCCTGTTTCAGTGCAGAACTCAGGGCATTTCTTACTCACAACAATGTGTATGATGTGCAGTCTATGCAGCAGACCGGTGGCTTTTGTATGTCCTGTTCTAACCTGCAAAAAAACTGTGTTTACCTCTGCATGACAAAATCCTTTAACTGCCACCTGTTTCTTGCAGATCACACATTTGTCTCTGAGCTAGGGATAGAGTTGCAAACCAGGGCATCCCCTCTGAGTCCTCATAAAAGGGTGACAGCCATGATGGAGCCCTTCAGATATTACTCTTATCTTCTGCTATGTAGCCTGGGAGATGCTGTGACTTTCAAACTCTTTCCTACCTTGTCCTGATGTACAGCTTGAGATAACCTAGTGACATTTATTTGGCTTTTCAATACTTGCCAAGTGAAATGCAATGAAATAGCAGGTGAACATTTCTGCAACTTTTTAGCTGGATGTGGAGCACTGCACAAGATTGGTGGAGAGAACCATAATTGTTTTTGTGTCCTTGGCTCTGACAGAAAATAAGGCAGAGAACAAGAAGTTCAAGAAGAGAAGTGCTGACTTGGTTTGTTAAAGGAGTGGAAGATAAAAGCTTAAAAGGAATCCTCTGGGGACTGGCTGGTCTGGCAGGCTGGCGAAAGGGAAAGAAACGGGGACCTTGAGATGTAAGAGATCAAGCTAATTCCTTACCCTTCTAAAGACTAGGTCTTCTTCTGTCCTTGCAGAAGGCTTGTCCAAGCTTCCTGCAGGTTCTGACACTGGTATCTGAGGATCAAGACTTGTATCACCAGGCTGGAGAGGAAGACAGATGGTTACCTGCTTAATGTGGCTCTTCTGAGTTTGGTGCTCCTGGGGGATGAGAGAGAGAGTGTAATGGACTTGATGAAGGACGAGCGGCCCAGGGCAGTGACAGGGTCAAGAAGTTTGTCCGAATTTTGGTTCAAGTCTTTTCTCCTGCAGTTCTGTTTGCAGACCAGAGCAGGTTACTCTGGAGTGCCTAGGGAGCTGTCCTGCTGGCTCAGTGGGATTGGGAATGCTGTCCTCTTAGTTGGTACTTCCTCTGAACAGAAAAAAAAACCCCATTGCTTGGTACAGTCTCTGTCATCTGTGATCCCCCTGGAAGAAGAACACTCTCTCTTAAACTAAACTCTCTTCAATATGTAAGAAAAAGGCCAAGATGATCAGAGTTGAGAGTCTGATGGCTAAGAAGATGCTAGATGTGAGACAGATTTTTGTTTTCTTACAAACCTGGTTTATTCTGCTTTATTCATTGTATTTTACAGTTTGAAGACGATAACAGTATTTGAAGGGCTTAAATCTCAGTGTCTCATTCTAATATGCAAAATGAAGTTTTGAACTTGAATCTTCCCTTCTTTTAAAAAGAAAATATCTATGTCGGTATAGCAGTATGTGAAGGTAGGAAAATAATTTTGCGGACGAATTATAAAAATGCTCTTCACACAGTCATCCCTATTTTCCTCCCATGCTGTTAGGGTATAATGGATTTTGACTAGCATAACTCAGTTCTTGTGGAATCTTACGGCAGTTCTGTGAAGTTTAATGAAGACCAGATAACCAGAATTACTGCTTGTGTAATTCCACCCACAAGTAAGATAATTACACCTTGTGTTTGGGATAGCGGAGCTGTGCCAGTATGAGCTGGTTCACTTGTAAAGATCTCTCAGCCGTTTCACGTCTGGCATCAGCATCAGTCTCTTCGCTCAGAAGTGATGAAGAGCTGGTGCAAGCAGCAGGCACAGCAAAAGCTGGAGGAGAAGAAAACGGGGTGTGATGAGCTGAACACAGCCTTAAAGGAAAAAAGGCAGTAACAAGATCATACAGAAATAAAGAGGAGAAAATGGGTGTTTGGAGGAGCTGTGGGTGTCCAGGAAGACTGTTGAAGGTGGAGAACCACTTTTCCCTGTACCTAGGGGCACTCAGTTTCCGTAGGTGGGCGTCTTTGTTTCATCAGAAATCACCATGTCAGGAATCTGTAGTTATCTGCATTAAGGTAGTAAAAGAATTGCTGCCTTTTGGTGATGCATTTCTTCATGAGTGGTGAGGCTGAGATTGTGGCCAGAGCTCTGTCGGTCATCATCCCTGTGCAGTGTTGCTGGATGTCGCTGTCTGGGATTTGTTAATGGGGTCTGACGGAGACTTGTTTTATTTCCGGTGGCACTGGTCTGCTGGGTGGTCTCTGCCATCCTGCAGCAGCACCAGAATGAGCTGGGGTGTGTGCATAGCTGTGTAGGAGCAAGATATGGGAGATACCTGGTGTTTTGTCTGGCGCCTAGCATGTGCAGTTCTGCTTCATCACAAGGGGCTCTGGGAGAAATTAGAGTGGTGGTGGTTGTGGAGAGATGTTAAACCGAAGGAGAAGAGGAGGTTGGCCAAGCACATGTGTTTGCATATGCATGAGGTAACTGAATTTTTCTTCTGTGTTGTTACTTGAAGGGACTTAAGACTTGGTTCTTCTGCACAAATCACTGTTTGTTGTAGACTTCTTTCCTGTCTCTTGTCCCCTAGGGGTACTTTGCTCTGCAATCCCTTTTTCCTGGGTGTTGCACACTTCTGAACTTGAAGGTGGCAGAGACTTGGGATGAGTGGGTGTATGTGGCATGCTGAGCATGAGAGTTTTTGGAGGAGGAATATGAAGTGGAGCAGGTTTGGGTTCAGAATGAAAACGGGAGCAATCTGGGTGTTGCAAGGGGCCTGTGAGAAGGACAAAGCTATGCTGAGAAACCAGGCTGTTGGCACAGAAGGGTTGGGAGGATTTCAGGCACGATGCTAGCAGCTACCTAAGACTGATTAATTTTTAGCGCTGGTAGCAAACTTCCTTAAAAAAGGAAACAAAGAAATTACTGTTAATGAATAGAATTTGTTAGGACTGGCTGGGTTTGTGAAAGATGCATGTCAGCAAAAACAGCCATGAAAAAAAAGCACTTGGGAAGTCTGTTGTTCATCCCCTGTCTTTTCCGTGAATACTATCATGAATCTGTCCTGAAAGCACATTTTCTAGACATGACTTTTACTGCTACAGCCTTAACTCTGATTACTTTTGCAAAGAATGTGCTGGGTATAATGTTTCTGCTCTCTTAAAAAGAAGTAGTAGCTTCATGTTTTTAGCATTATAAAGGAGATAAAATGAGGACTTGGAACAGTTCCCTTTTCCAGGCTTCTGTAGCTCTGATCACTTCCTTTTCCTAAAAATCATCCTCTACATCAAACCACAACATGATGGTCAGGTAAAGGTGCGTGGGAACACAGCAGGCATCTGTTTTTATCTCACAAAAAGTCAGCGGTTTAGGCTTACAGAAGATTATGATTTATCAAGAGAGTATAATTATAAGCTGTTGTCATATGGTGGCACCCAGTAGCAATGATGATCTGTTGCTGCTGTTCTGGGATGTGTACAAACACACAATAAGAATAAGTCCCAGGACTTGATTGTATCTTGTCTGTGTACCTGTGGTTGTATGGATCCATTAAGGGGTCATTAAAGTTCTCCAAAGCATATCTGCTGTCAAATTAAATGCTAATATAAGTCTGTTAATTATCACAGTACTCTTCACAATAATAAGTTATTAGAATTGAATTTACTGTGCATTTTACTGCAGTGGGGGGAAGCCAACTTTGGCATTTGATCCTCATTTGGCATTTGAATGTGTATGTGTAATACGAGGCAAAAATTTGGCCACAGTCTTCCTGGTACTGAAGGCTGCCTATGTGGTGATCCTGTGGAAGTGTCCTCTGCTCTCCTCCAAACTCAGCTGGTGTCTGTGCCGGAACCGGTCCTGCCCCAGGCTTGCAGGAAAACAGCACCGTGGCGCTCTGGTTCTGCATCACTCCATGGGTGCCTAGAAATGTGGTCAATGCCAGAGTCCCTGGGTCATTCCAGAAATTAGCCTGCCAGCTACCTGGAAAATACTAGGATGGTTCATTAGCCATTCTCTTTGTGTCCATTACAGAGAGGGGTAGTACTGAAAAGTCACTCAAGAGATGAGTGATCAAGGAGGAAAAGGTTTAGCATGCCATATAGCATGGGTTTAATCATGTGAGTACAGCTTTCTTCCCTGGGGAAAAGTATTGTGTATGGAATTCTCTTTCACTGCAAAGATATTTTCCTTTTGCAAACAGCAGCAGCAACATTTTGGTTTTGGTAGTTTAGCATATTAGTAAGAGCTGTGTGGCAGAGTAAATATGCACAGATATAAAGCTTACTTTTATGTATTTTCTGAGCAGTGTAGCTGGAAGTGAAGTAATGCCACATGCCGTGGACATGTAAATGGCATTGTAGTTTCTTCTAGGCAGTGGTCAGAAAAGGATACAAATTCCATCACTTCAGGACATTGCATCAACTTGACCCCAGAGATTAAACCTTGCTCAGTTACTGTGCATTTTGGTGGTGTTTCTGCAGTTACTTTGGTCACGTTAGTTTAAATTTACATCAGCATACATTAGGTTAGAGCTTGGCATTAGGTGTGCTGAATATGCACTGTGGCATAGAAAGTGGAGCAGGATGACAGGGAACTGGGCTGGCAGAAGGAGATGTGCTCATGGCATCTATTTTGTTCCTCTGAATACTTTATTTCAGCCCTGTACTCCCTGAGTCATGTTAATCCTGGTATCGATAAGTACCGCCTACACCCAGGTTATTCCTTCCTTGAGGTCATGGCATAGGGTCATTTATCTCCCTTTCTGACTGCTTTTCTCTGTAAGCCATACTGCTTTGTAGGTTGATTCATGGCTCTTAGGGAGTCATGTCTGCTCCTGTGCATGTGCACACACACATACACGCATACACACCCCACTTCAAAATAGCAACTTCAAAGCCCTCACTGGGTAATCTTCACTGACATCAGTGAGCACTTCTTACTCATCTGAGGAGTCTTGCTGACTTGAGAGGCGCTTTCTCGTGAGTAGGAGTTTGCCAGTGTTAGCAATGGTGGCCCAGCCTGGCCCTATAGGGTGATTGTATGACTCAAGTACCCTAAGCTTAGCATTGCCTGGGCATGGGCACATACACACACATGCACAAAGAAAAAAAAAAAAAGGTGTTGGTGTTACCAGGCCAGGATTTGAAAAATAAGAAACTGTTGGTTTCATGTCTGTTGTTGATGCTGTTGCAAGTCAAGGAAACAGAATACCTGCAGCCCTGTAGGTGCAAGTGCCTCCTTGGCTGCACATAATGATGTGGAAGACCTTGTGTTCATGACAGTGCCACGTGATGTGCATCTGTTCCTTTGCTTCCTTCATGACATTATGGGCTAGATTCTCCTCAACTCTTTGCCATCTCCACCCACTGACATGGAGAGTTCAGGGGTGTAGGCTGGGCAAATTTGGTTCTCTGTTTATACAGGACACAGACCTGCATGCTCTGAATATATTTGTTTAAACAATAGGTCAGTTGTTAACAGAAAATGGTACATGCCTTGCTGGGTAATGAGAAAATTAAGGCAATCTTGTCATGATGATGGTTTTATAAACAGAGATTATTTTCTGTAGTTCCTCAAGTATGACAGAAGACACCTAGCTAAGTATTGTTAAAAAAAGGTGCTTGCTAGAATAGTACTAAGTGTTTGATGAACTTAATGCTGAAGATAACACTGTAATTTAATAGAGTGACTTCATAATCCTGTAGTCATTCAGTATTTCTGCTTCTTTTATTTCATGTTGCTCTTGGTAAAGAGCAGATTTAATTTTTTCCCCCTTCTCCTATTTCCAGTTTTGTGGAAGTAGGTTATTCGTAGTCCTCTATAGTTTTGAGGTTATACATTAGCAAGCATCATATTATTAACCCTTGCAAGTCAGTGTTGATTTTTTGTAGTATAAACATAGTATATGCCTATACATGTGGAAACAAAAGTCAGAGATTTATTTTAAAGCTTTAAAGGTGGATATGTGGTGTTGGCAAGAAGCAGAGTGTACCCTAAGGCATCCTTACATTGCCAGTTGGGATTTAAGCTTTTATACTAGTAAATTTTATTGTCTAGGTTAAAAGCCAAATTCATTCAACCAAATTAATCTCTGGATCTTTTCCAGTGTGGCAGAGTTTAACCAGGGACAAATGTAGCTGTTTGGTTAAACATTAAAAGATGCTGTTGATTTGATATCTTTTTTAACTAATATTAGAGTGAGGTCAAAATGAAAAGAGATTTTGAAGTTTTTGCATGGGGCTGCCATGCTGCCAATAATAAAATGGATCTTTATTTGTTTATTTATTTATTTAATCAACATGCTTGCCATGAGTACAAAATTTGTAATTTAACACTCCTCCTTGGTCCGGCAGGCTGATCTCTTTAGGCAGATGCTGGTGGCCACTTGGAAGTCTATTGAACTGACTGCAAAGATTTGATCATGTGGGTCAGTCTGTACAATTCGGGATTTAGTTTCAGAGGCAATTAATGATTCACTGTTGCCTAATTTTGGAGCTCAAATAATTGCTATGCTATCAGTGCTTCTTTTTGAAGTATTCCTAACTAGGGTGTAAAAGCAGGTAGTTTATGTTAAATGGCAGGAGAAACAGTTTGTCTGCTGCATGAAACCACTCTGTTTATGTATCGGTGTAATGTGTTTATGCATGAGTTTATGCATTCAGTGTCCTCCCGGAAGTGTCAGAGATCCACAGTGCCCCCAAGCACGAGATTTAGCATTTGATGCTCAGATGTAGTTTTCAGACCTGTAAAGTGTCTGCATCCTTACAGCTCCCCACTGGCTGTGTTTTTCAAGACATTGAGGTGCTTGGTTCTCCTCCCAAGTCAGCTGTGATTTATGCTCAGTCAGAGAGGACTGAGGCAGCCCACTGAAGTTACCCTAAGGGAAGCTGTCATCATCAGGATGACTAAAAAGCCTCGCTGGGCATATGATGCAATGCCAGTGTGCAGGATAGCCCAGCTGGAGGTTGAGGGCTCGGGCCCCAGCTGATGCTTCTGCCCAGGTACCTGAAGGATGGCAGAACCATAGGTGCAAAGTCAGGAACAGAAGGAGCAGGCAGGAATGGTTGTTCCTGTGGGTTTTTCTCCAAGCAGTGAGGAGAATGTGAAAGAAGGTTTAGGAAGGCTAAAATACCAACCTGCATGAATGAAAAACAGCTTAATAAATGCAGTGCTGACATAGCATAGGTGAGATCTTGTTGCCCAGTTGCTCCATATGCCCCGTTGTGACAGCTAGGGTGGTTGAGCAGGGTAGTACGTATCCACTCCCCTCTGCAAGTTTTCGTGTTGCAACTCCTATATGGATGTCTTCTGGCCAAAAACTTCTCTCAGACATCACTTTAGGAAGCATGTTTTGACACTGCCTGCTTGCATATGTGCTTAGAGGGAGTCACTGCAGGTGTCACTGCAAAGACAACTCTTCTCTCGTGTGTGGTTGAAAGGTTGCAAAGCAAAGAAGTCAGTGAGAATTACTTAGTTTTCTTTGAAGAAACCAAACCCTAACTCTTCCTCGTTAAAACTGCATAAATTTTACAAAAATGTGTATCAGCATTGGATATATCTGGGAGGAGGTGATTAGTTTTAATATGAAACATTGGGTTTGGAATGCTGCAGATCAAGGGCATGGTATTGCAGGTATAAAATGTTTTGGGTAAACCAAAATGGTATTTTAACGTTTTGTTTTGTGTTATGTTTGTTTGTTTCTTGTTTTTTGTTTGGGTTTTTTTTATTATTTTAAACACATCGGTATATGCACTTGGGCCCTTCATTGGGACCTGTTTGTGAAAAGGTGATCTTAACAAGACAGCCTGGCCTGGGTGGGTTCCTCAGTCTGCTGTACCCCTTCCTTCAGAGGAAAGGTTTGGTATGGAGTGGCTGATTCAATATTGAGAGGTGTGGTTTTTTGGGTTTCTTTTTGGATTTAATCCATGTGTTTTATTGACTTTTTTTTTGGTGGTTTCGACACTGACTTACGTGAAAACCAGGTCTGCTGAGAAACATCCTTAACACACTAGATGTCCTATGTAACTTTGCCAGGGTAAGGAGGAAGGGATTTGGTTGGGATGTAGCAATTGGCAAGTATGCTTAAGTGTGGTAAGACCAACTGGATGCAGTCACCGGGGTGCAGTCAGATTTGATTGTCTTGTGCTTAGTTACTCTTCCTGTGGTTACTGACAGGTGAGGCATCCTGCAGTGTAGCAGGCGTCTGCATGTTTGAGCTAGGTCATACAGTACCTGATCTTATAGATTTAGTAATCTGGGGAGGTTTTGCAGCATAACAAAAAGAGTTTGCATCCTACTTCAGATTAATGCGATCTGTCTCTTAAAGCTGGGGGTTTAAGATGTAATTACTCTGTATTTATATAACAATCACTTACTGTGGTGTGAGCTAGCTTATATAAACGTGTCTTTAGGATTGTTTTTGTTACTGTGAATGAAAAGTCGGTTGAGTTGTTTTTTTTTTTTTTAAATAAAATTTGAAGATAAAATCAAGCTTTTTTTTCCCCTGCACATAGGATGTAACCATTGCAGTGGTGCAAATTGCAACAAAGGTGTTACTGCTTTATGTTGATTTAACAACATGGAAGTTCTGCCTTGTGCTTTATGGGTCTCTTCTTCTTTCAAGCCCAGTGGGCCAGACTTCTTGAGTAGCCAAATCTCATAAGAAAAAGCTCCTGTCTCTTGTGGCATGGTGTCTGTCTTTGTCATAGTGGCTGTGCAGTGGAGGGCAGAGCCCTGGTGGAGGGGTAGGGGTGGAAGAAGTGGAGAACTGAGGGCAGGGCTATAGCCTGGAGGGGTTGGCTCACCTCCATGGAGTCATTGAAACATTTTTGTTTGAGTTGGGGAGTGATTTGAAGTCCTCCGCTGGAAAGCCTGCCTCCTTGCCCCCGTCTTCGCTTTCAGGTGGGTAGATTTTTCTATGTACACTTTACCAGAAGTGTAGGTTTAGCTGCCTGTACTTTACAAGAACAAAATGTTTCCTGTGGCAAACAGAAATTGCATGCAGAAACCCATGTTTGATTTCTCAATTCTAAGCCTCTCTGTTCTTACAAAAGAATAGGTTTGATGCACTTTTTTTGTTCCACTTTTTAAGTTTTAAAGGAAAAGATTAAAATTGTGCTATTCAAGACCATATAAAGTATTCAAGTCATTGTCTTGCCCAACAGAGAAGACCTGGGGGAGTTGGGAGGTGGAAAGGAAGAGAAAACAATACCTGTTCAATTAAAAATGCAGGTGCAGATTAATGCATTTTTATGCCAAAACTCAAACAGCAGTTTCAGTTCAACTGTTGACTGACAGAATCGTTGTCCTGTTGCAGCATCTGAGTAACTGTGAGGAAATACCTGAGTATCTCCTGGTTGCTGATGGTGTCTTGGTGACCTCATGCAGTGAGGTGTGTTTTCTCCCACTGGTGCGTGAACACTTGCTGCTGCCTGTGCTTTCTTCCATCCACAGTGAACAGGAGTGAGCACCAGGCTTCATCTCTGTGCTGCTGCCTATCCTTGATTGAAACTGTTGTTGCCTCTCTTGGTGCATGGAAGCACATTCCTGGATGTTGAATCCTGGCATCTTGCTCTTCTGTTAGGAGTGAAGGCGGCCCCCTTGAGCTTGGGCTTATGAAAATCGCTACATTAGTGGGTTTTATAGGGTTTCCTTCTTCTGCTTCTGTTTGTTTTTCAGTAATTGAAACTTGCCGCTCTTTGAAATTTGAGCGTGAAATTTTAATTGCTAAATAAAACTTTAGTTATTCATATAAATTATGAGGAAACCAGTTAACAGCTTTGTGTTTCTTACTGTTCTGGTTATGCCTACTAGGAAACTTTAAGGAAATATATGAAGCTGTGAAGGTTGCAAAAGCAAGAGAGTCTTGTTCTCGAAGAGAAAAGACTTGGATAGCTCATAAAATCGCAGCCTTTGGGTGCTGCGCAGAAGTAAATTGAAGTCATTATGACATTATGGCAGAGAGTGTCTCATCTGCCAAACTGTCAGTGTTTGATGGACGTGGTATCTACTGACACGATGTTGCACGAGTGCCAGCCAGTTTCTCTTTCTGTCAGCGCAGTGTTGATACTGCCAAGTGCCTGTTACTCCCTCGAACTACTGCACGTGTAGAAAAAGCTGCTGATCAATACTATAAAAGGGCAATTTATGTTTGGTGATTATCAAATGCATATTGATCTGTCTTTCAGCTATGGGTGTGTAATGTTAGGAAATCAGTGATTGAGACGATTGAAGTATTGGTAACAGATAATTTCTCTAAATTACAACATAAACATTTGCAACACTTAATAACTTGCCAGATATAAATAGTTTCCTGACAGCTTTCCAGCATCAGTTTCACTTGGGAGCTGAGTCACTAACGTCCTAAAGTATAGGAGGAAAAAAATCAATGAAAGTATCAGGAAGTGACTTTTTTTTTTTTTAATATGTTTGGTGTGCTTTTTTTTTTGTTTGTTTGTTTAACATAGCACAAAGTGAGCATTCCAAATAAGTGATTTTACCACCCTGCCATGACTAAATGCCTCCAAAATGAGTCTGGAAGCAGGTTCTGAAAGCGGAGATGCAGCAGAAACAAAGGTGAAAGTTGAAAGAGCAAATACCGTGTTATGCAAGATAGCAGATGAGAAATGATTCAATAATGGTTACAGGCATTCATACAAGGGAAGGAAAACCCACCCAGATTCCCACTTAACAATATTGATTCCACACTTGAAAAATGAACTCCAGTTTATTGCATCCAAGTTGTAGAGAATGCACTCCGCAGATCCAGGGAGAGGTACAACATGGGGGTTTTTGCTGTGTGCTTGGACAGCAAAGTCATCCTCTATTTAATGCTTATTGAGAAAGCACTGGCATCTTGTAGTTTTGGCTGAATATATTTTGGAGGGTTAAGGATATTTCTGCAACTTCATGAGTGACTGTTGAAAAGAAGATCAAAGCTCTAGTCTTTTATTGGCATGCTCTCATAGCAGGGGTGTGTCCTTTGTATTTTACTGTGTCATAATTTCTGGGGGGTTGTTTTTGTTTTCTTTTTTTTTTTTTCTTGTTTTTGCGTGTGTGATAGTTTGTCATCTCTAGTACAATGCACAAATTAGTTATTCAGGTAAAAACTGTAAAATCTGGATGACCTAATTATAGATTTCTTAATTTGCACTCCTGTG
Organism: Dicrurus megarhynchus; assembly: GCA_013399195.1. NCBI lineage: Eukaryota > Metazoa > Chordata > Aves > Passeriformes > Dicruridae > Dicrurus > Dicrurus megarhynchus. The sequence goes on from VXAD01000741.1 coordinate 675,340, forward strand.
TCCTGGTATTAAGTATTCCCTTACTCAGAAGAGCTGAGTACTTGGAAATCCCATTGCAGTCAACGGGAAATGCAATAATAAGCACTTTGAAAAGCAAGCTTTCCTTGTTAAGCACTTAAACATGATGGTTTGTAGAGATACCCGAGACATGAAAATTCTTTACCTAAATTAGTAACCTAGTTAGTATCTCTAGAGCCAATTGTTTGAAAAATATTTGCACATCATTTGGGAAATTTCAGGTTTAATTTTAAATAATTCTAAATGTTGTAGGTATTTTTGCTTAGAGGAGATGAGTAGAATTTGATTGTGTATTTTAAGTACTGTCTTTTTGGAAGAAATTTTCGAGTTTCACAGTGGAGTCTCTGATTTTGTTTTTTGTTAAATCTACCATGTCATGATTCTACTCACACTTAAAATGTATGAGTAGTTTTGAAAATAAGAGTAGCCCCACTGGATTTAAGCAGATTATTTATGTGTGTGAAGTTACTCAGTTGCATAAGTGTTTGCAGGACTGGGACTTGTGTAAAGTTTCAGTTAATGGCTTAAATTTCTTTTTGTTCCATTCTTAGTAACTTTATTTTTAAGATGTCTGAAAAGCCTGTATTTACAGCATAGCTCACTCTCTGCATTTGGTTTCAGAAAGGAAAATCATTTTAGGTCAACTTCTCTTCATGGAGAAAGAAAAAAAATTCATGTGGAAATAGAACGGATTTTGGCTTCATGCATGTTTCATCAGTGATACAATGGATTCATTCATAAACTAGTAAGATGTATTTTGATATTTTTCCTTTCATTGTAAAACATAGGTGCAAGTTTTCCTGGAGAATTAACAACACAAAAGCCTTAATTTAGAGTTATAATTAGAAAATGATGACTTTACCATTTGCAGCAGTTTAATGGTTTTATGTGGAATGAGAAGACGGATGAGGCTTTCTCAAATGCAGGCCACTTTAGGACACTGTGAATAATGTGCAACAGATAATTTTGTTCAAGCAATATACAACAAAACATGGAAATGCTAAGACTACATGTTCTAGGAAGGTGTATTCATAAATGAGCAGTTTTAAATACATCCTGAAATAGTTCCATACACTATGGACATGCTGTGAAGCTCAGGATGTCCTAGATTTCCCCAGACAATATGAAATAGTTCTTGTTATTAAATTTTAAGCAGGATTCACTATGTGTCCTTCTATGTAGTTGTTCTGGTAATACCTGGAAGTTTGATGGTTTCAGACACCTTTTAGTTTGCTCTGCAGACAAATTGGGGCACTTTCAAAGTAGCAGTTAAAGCATACTGAACTCCCATGCACTAAAGGGTAGACCAAAAAGTACTTCCCTCAAAAACACACACTGTAACCTCTCTCCCTCTGTCTTTCCCCGCTTCCTCCTATGTGCAGGAGATTTTTTTTTTCTTTTCTAGCTATGCATTCTTGAGTACTTATCACCAAAATATCCGATTAACTCTTGCATAAAAACCCAGTGAGGAGACTTAGAAAAAGCATAGCTGAAATTTTCAAAGGAACCTCCGTAACAACATTTCTAAGACTCTTCAGCTACTTTGAAAACTTCAGTTCATGCCTCTCTCCTTGTCTGCCTGTATTGGACATCTCTGCATGTGCAAGTATATAAAATGTACTGTATGGTAGAACTGGCTAAACATCTGTTTGAAATTAAATGTAGTCATTGACAAAAGATTGCTTTAGGCTCAGGTTATTTCACCAATATTCTGCATTGAACTTGTATTCAAACCCGGTATTGCCTATTCACAGTCTAAGGAGTTGGAGCGTGGCTTGAGTGAAAAGAAATGTCTTCATGTGGCTGGGTGCCAGAATGAGCTGACCTCTCAAAGACATTTGACCTGTGGAACTCACTATACCAAGATATTATCAGAGTAAAACATTACAGCTCAGGCTAACTAATGGAGAGGTTATGACATACGACTTTTGGCATAAGAGGGCTACTCAAAGCATGAGGTCAAGAAGACACATTTTCAAAAAAGGATGCTCTTGCCTACTTCTAAATCACTTTGTGCCCTCTGAAGTTGGGGTACTGGTCTCATCCCTTACTGCTTTTCTTAGGATGAAGGATTGCCGTGGTTTTAGAAAAAGTATTTTTTTCATCTGAACCATTGCTATAGTGGCTCAGATTTTAAAGAAATATCCTCATGATTGTGCATGCTCTGTTATTTTGACACCAAATATGAAGTGTCTGTCACAAAAGGGAATTTATTATGATAAAATTGATTTTTTAAAAAAACCCAGTGCAACAGTTAAGCTTAGTCAGCCTTAGTAAAGCCACAAAATGCTTGCAATGTCAGTGAAACTACACTAAATTGTATGACAAGGAATGGTGACCTGGCAGCACTTGCACTTGATTATCCTGAGAATTTTTGTACAAGAAGTTCCAGTTCATGTTAGAAACCAACACTGTAGTAGGAAAACAACACACTGCTGTGGTCTGCAATGTACGTATCATGTGCTTCACTGAAGATTAGCTTTATTAAACCAGCCACTGCTTGCAGATCTGCTTCAGCAAGACCAAATCTGGGTATTTTTGCAATTTTTTTTTTCCTTTCCCTCAATGATGAAACAAGCAGAAGCAGACAGACTTACTGCAAGTTGCTTCTCCATTCATGGAAAAGATGAATTCAGAACTATTAAGACAGTTTCCTGTTTAAATTGCTGGATTTTTTTGTTGCCCAGAACTGGAATTCAAATGAAGCAAGAACCAACTATTTCTCTCTGACCTTGACACGTTTGCTTTTCTTGGCCAGCTGGAAAAATGTTAGAACAAACTTCATGGCAAGACACTAAGAGAATAATTAAAACCTTACATGTAGTTTTTCAGCTGTTGGTTATGTTTCTTTAGAGAATTGATTCAAGTAATTATAGATAAAAATAATTGTAATACTAGCAGAAAATCTGCCTGTGGATGCTAGAATTGAAGGGTGAAGAACTGTGATTTTGTGCACATTTTATGATTGATTTTTGATTATTGTGGCGACTCTCCCTGGAAAGATGTTACTGTGCTGAATGAATGTGACCAACTTTTGACTTCAGCCTTTGTTCTGTAAGGTACTTGAAATAAGGAACTCCTTTGGTGCTCAGCAGCTGCATTTCTTCCTTTAGTGCTTTCACCAGTGCAGAACAAGAACAATAATGTGGAGATAACGTAATTATAAAATGCATAGATGTTGTTTCACTTACTTGCTCAATAGGCCAGAGACTTGGGAATATGAACCAGTGAAGCAATAAGCATTCTTCTAATAAGGATACATTTACAAATGAAATAGCTCTTAAATTTGATATTTCTGTGCTATACTAAAGATATGTTGTGTTTTTATGCCTTGGAGTTTAGTATGTTCATGTCAGGGGGTTATCAGAGTAGTCTAAATATTTTTGGGTTGCATATCCCTTATAAGGAAATGCAGCATGATACAAGGTGTTGGTTCGGTTGCACTTTCAGGTTATTTGATGTGTATGGAAAAATACTTCTCAGTTTTGTGAAAAATACCAGTCTAATAATATCAGTACAAAATGTGGGTCTTTTCTCCAAGCCCCACGCTGTGCAGTTAAAACTAAGCTGAGCTATGAATTGCTCTTTTTTGCAATACAAGCACAAGCTCCATATTGGCATAGCTCACCCCTGTAATTAGCTGCTGCCGCACAGGCGTGGTGGCCAAGGGTACAAACTATTGCAACCACATCTCTGGATCTGCATGTGTTGTTTTCATTTACAATGTTAATGTAGATGACAAACATTATTAATATAGGGTAATTAAAGTGTGCATCTATAACTTTCTGACATCTCTGCAGTTTGTTTTATTTTAGGCTGCAGGAAGCATTATGAACTCTGAAAAAGCTGTAAAGAGAGGTTAATGGAAGTTACTTAAAAGAATGTGAGATTTAAATGTGAAAGCCTGTAAAATTAATGCTCTCTCTCTTTTTTAGATATTAACATATATTTCATGATTTCTAAACTACTTTGGTCAAGGGCTTATATAGATTCTGGATTAGGAGAAATACTTTAAAATAAATGTTGGGATGAAGGTGATAACAGATGAGTCCAACTCTTTTTAATGATATAAAGTTATTATTCAGTTAAGTTAGACCTTGCTGCACTGGTACACATCTGGTCATTACTTTCTTTTGGCAGGATTTCCCTAACAGTTTGCCTTCATTAACAGCTACCAAGTGAGTCTTCGAAAATAATTAAAATTTTATTTGATGGTATTTGTAATACGATGTCTGTATTGTTGCTGGAAAGTGAAATCAAATGCTTGTTAGCCGCAAAATTTCTACAGATGAGCTTTACTGTTTCAAGCAGAGAAACTTGGTTTTACAGTGAAAGCTGTGAAGTTTGGTGTGTGTGCAAATACACTGATAATGTCCTCTCTTCATGGTAGCATACCCTTTACTCAGAAAATCTGTACTGAATGCTCTTTAAATCTTACTGCCATCTTTTTGTATGTCATGGTTTAAGATGTAAAAAATCCCTGTCATTAGTTACCAAAGTTTATTAACTTGATTTTTGTTCCTTCCCTTTGGATGCAAGATAATTGGTGTGAGTTGGTCATTCGATGGAGGCACAAGGAGGCTGTCTCTGAAGCCTCTTGTAGGCAGCCGTGGCAGTGTCAGGTTTGTAGTAAGGGAGGTGTCTGTGTTCCTGGCAGCCTGTGTGGTGGGAAGTAGTGACATGCAAACAGAGCAGGTAGCAGAGTGGGAGATGTGTGTGTTTTTAGAGCTTTATTTTTATTTTTTAATTTTTTTTTTTTTTCCGGGGAATCTGCACTATTTGCCCTCCCAGTTTGAAAGTTGTGTTGTCAGCTCTTTTGGAGACTGTTGACCTCTCACATATGTTCAATAAAAAGGCAGGGAAGGGAGTCCTCTTTACCTTGCTAAGGCGTGTTCCTGCTGCTGTGCCAGAGGTGGTGGCTGTGTTCTGGGTGGCTGCAGCGCCAGCTGTTTTGCAACTTGCCGTGAAAGATAAGCCTTGCCCTGAAATTCTGCGGCCACATAAAAGCAGCTCCCCACCCCTCGACTGGAGGTGGCTGGGCTGTAACATCTGAATGTGGGGAGGCCTTCGCCCTTTCCTCATACAGCAGCAGATGGCTTTGGATTTGTTACTAATAGTCATGGGAACATAAGACGGTCTGAACTGGGTCAGGCTGAAGATTCATGTGCCCCATCCCGTATCTTTCCTCTGACAGTGCTTGGTGGCAGCTGCCTGGGGAAGGAGCATCAGAATCCTCTTGGGGTGCTCTCCCAGTTGGACCCATTTGCAGTTCAGTGACTAAGGTAGAGGTCATATCTGAGTCTTCTTGGTTTCTTAGCCTGGATGGGCTTTTCTTTCTGGAATTTGTCCATTTGCAACTACTAAGCTGTTTGTGAATTGGGTAGATAGTGGTGAGGTGCTAGGTAAATTGGGAACTTTCTTAAAATTTTGGATGCCTTCGTTACCAGCTGATGTGCATCTCGTAGGCTCAGGCAGGGTTTGAAAAGAACTCTGGTGCAAAAGGAAATAATTCTAAATGTATTAGGAAGATAAATGTCAGCCTTGCACTTAAAAACTGAAGGACTGGTGTCTCCCTTCTTGTATGGGTATAAGTGTGCAGTGGGTGCTAAAGTCGTTGCTGTAAGTCAGGAGGGACACTGTCTGACTCAGGTTAGAATTTGACCCACGGTTTGTAACCAAAGCCTTGAGTGGGTCTAAACTTCTTCTATGCTGGCAGTCGTTCTGCAAGCCTCAAGATGAAACTTGTTGATTAAATGACCTGTATCCAGCTGCCATAGTGGGGTTCCCAAAAAGCAGCTGACTCATGCAAGCGGTATCATGATGACCAATGACAGGGCCCATTGGTGGCCAAACTCCACTTCACAGGCTGGACCAGCCTCAGTTGGTCCAGTCACCTAGAAGGCAGCATGAGGAAGCATCTAGGTAACAGCATGAGACCAGCCTTTGGTTTGTTATCTGAAGCATATGCAGGAATGTTGTCTTCATAAGTTCCAAGCTGATCATATGCTAGAGGATAAGTGGTGAAACAGAGGCGATTCTGGACCTTATTTTCCAGCATTATTGCTGTATCTCAGAGGGTTGGTCTGTTGACTTCTCCTTTATGGGATACCTATTAATTTGGGTCGAAACAACCTCTTAGTGGTTTCAGTGTTAGCAGATGCTGCAACTGCCTTTAGCTGTACCCAAGACAGACAGTTTTGCAAATGGAAAACCCAGTGAGACACAATGGGGTTTGTCACCTCCTTCAGAGCTGTCTTATCTTACAAAGGTGTCATCAACATCTATTCTACTTATATTTAGGGTTATACTAGAAACATTCTGGTAGAAGATCTTTCTTTTGCCTAATTTTTTGATTACCTGTACATCCCATGGAGTAAGTGGAGGCTATGCATGCTCTGTGCATTTGACCATCCATCCACCATCCATCCAATGCGTATATGGATGGATTGTCCTGGCCCCCTGCATTAGATGTTTATAGGTAAGCTGGTGTAACCTTCTGAGGAGTATTTTATGAGTGAAGCAGCAGAGGAAAGGAATACCACGTCTGTTTGCTTCAGTTATGGTGTTCCCACTTAAAATTTGTCAGTGGAGAAGGTAGGGATCATTTCTCAAAGCCCCTTTTTCTGCAGTCCAGGTTCCAAAAGAGAAGATGTAAGCCTGTGAAAACAGAAAGTTCCTTGACTTTGTGGTTGTGGGAAGAAGCTTGAGATATGACTGAGTGTACTGTAAAAGCTCAAAAGACATATAAGAGAATCCAAAGCCAAGTTATGGTCAAAAACCTGTCCTAAGCCGATGGATGTACCGTGATACTTGAGTGCTTGACCCGTGAGGTTTAGTGCTCTGTGTTGGCAGTACTGTAATAACCATTTCAATTGTGCTTTCTGTGCGAGTTTTATCCATACCTGGTTTTGGATATTGTATATAATTAACACCTTGATTTTATATGTTAATTGAATGAATCACATTTGAATTAATCAAGTTCAGGAGATTCTTGAAAGCCTGTCAAAAAAGAAATGTTGACAGAATGAGGAACAATACTTCTAGTTGTAAACCTGCATTTTCAGAGTCGTGGTATTGAAAGGAGTTGTCCTGCTTGAATACAAACCTGATACAAGGGTTTAAGGAAAAAGTTTCCTTATGTTTACAAAGCACTTGATTATTGATAAGGTAGTGTACTTTTGACCCCATACATGGTAGTTATAATGTGTGTGTTTTTCTTTCTAGATTGTGTTTTTTTACTGCTGGTCAAATTGAGGCTGTTTTTTTCTTATATATATGGCAAAATTTTTCTTGTGAGAAAATCGTCTCTTCAGATTATAAACAGTAGCTTTGATAAATGTACCCATTACTTAAGGAAGTGAATACAGGTGTGCTTATCTAAACCTGTTTAAAAAAAAATAAAATCCCAAATCCTCTGAAGTATTAGGAAACATTGTAGCTGACTGTTGTAAACCTGCCAAAATTAGATTACACCTGCCTAAAAATGTGCTTTTAGTCAGGCATTTTCTACGACTTATGCTTGCTATTTCTACTGAAATATAAACCTCCCTGGCGTAGATTGGTTCTTTTTATTTGTATGTACTTTGTTTAGTGCTGCAAGTGGCATAGCCATGGAGTACTAAAGGTAATATATAGTTATAAATTGTTTGTTTTGGTAGTAAGAAGTGTCAGGTAACTGTAGTCTAGCAGTCGTTTATATACAGAGTAAGTATAATACTGTGCTGTTACATCATGATTATTTAGCACTGTCTATGGTGTAGAAATGTATTAAACAGGGAGTAAATGAGTAATAAATGGGTGAGATGCAGAGAAGTGAAAGCGATGGTAAAGATGAATAACCTGAAATAGGAGAACGGTCTTTATGTATGTGGCCAAGACAAATGGCGTTTGTGTGTTAGGAATAGCATCACAAACATCCCATAATGAACCAGCCACGCTGTAATCCATGCTTATTTGTTGTGTAACAGGTTTAAGGATTTAGTGGCGTGGCTCAAATTCTGCTTTTGGAGTTAAAGAGTCACAGTTATGTTGTGCTTCTCTGGTGGAAAATCTACTCGCTTCAGCATTGCCCTGAGGGGCGAAGGAGTGTATTTCTATTTGCAGAATGGTAAAATGTGTGACGTGAAACAGCATGCTCATGCTGGAGGAAAGTGAGTTTGAAAAGCTTTCAAATACTACAGTCCCAGGTGTAGAAAGAGACTAACTCCTGTATGAAGAATATGTCACTGAAGTGAGCATCACCTCTAAGGATCTTACCCTTTAATTTGATGTTCTTCATAGCCTACTTTTTTCCAGTTGCTTGTGAAGAAGTGGAGAGAGAAGTGCAGCACTTGGATTCTATTTGTCATTATGCTTCTTGTTTGTTCTTAAATGTAAATGCGTAACATTGGCTGGAAATGTATGTGTCAGAAAGGCAGACAGGCTAGAGGTTAGTGACGTGATTTATGCCTTGTTAGCTTCGTTACTAGCTTAGCTTTACCGTTTATTTGATGGTCCTTTTGGTTAACTTAAGAGATGAACTCTGGGTAGGCCGAAGAGGGGATTAGTTTACTTTTGGAAGTCATGGGAAAGAAGCTATTTCTCAACTTCTGTCTGTACCTCTGATGAAAAGAGGGACTTTGACTCTTTGAAAAGGTGAATCTTGACTTTATAATGATAATTTGCTCTTAGAAATTATTTGAAGTTGGAACATTTGGCACTGTATAAAAGTACATAAAAGAGCACATATAAAAGATCTCAAGTTCCTGCCTTGAGGAATATACATACCAATTAGAACATAGCAATATGTAGTACACATATTATGCATTAGGAGCAAGGAACCATACAAAACTGAGTGATGGATTTAATTTTGGAAAATAATTTTGAGTCATTTTTGGAAAATAAGCTTTTAAGAATGAATGAAAATATAATGAAAAAACAGTTCTAAATGCAGTGTCAGAACACAGGCTCCTAAGTGGGAAACCGATATAAAAGATGTGTTAGGGAGGGTGAGTCACTGCCCACAGAAAAGAGCACAGGGTGGAACTGTGTAGGTCCTTGAAGAAGAAGAATGGCACTTGAACGTAATACGTGAGGCATATGGCATGGGTGTTGGCATCCTTTGATTTTTGGGAGAGCAGCAGACAGAGGGGGACAAGTTAGAGGCTTGGTGGCTAGAGATGATTCTGTTGTAACTGAGGATATGAAAGCTTGAAGAGTGGGCATCTTCTGGCGAAGAGGACAGAAGGGGCAAGGAGAAGGCACGTGAGCGTGCTGGAATGTCCCGGCAAACAACAAGCCAGTGAGCAGGGATGAGCCTGTACTAATGAGGGAGAGCCCAAATGGAAGAACTAGTCATGAAGAGCCCAAACAGGTTTGGGAGAGAGAAGGAAGTGAAAGTGCTCCTGGAAGAAGCAGAAGTGTTGGAGACAACTGAGAAAGGGCTGGAGGGCAGGCAGACAGATGGGGAAGAGTGGGGAAAAGACGCGGCCTTTGAACTGCATCTACGGGATGGCAGTGGCTGGGAAAGGGAGTGTGAGCCTGGCATCTGGCATCAGGTGATCCAGAAGGAATCTGACAGGCAGGCGGTGTGCGTGGACAGCTGGGGCTGGGAGGCACGGTGGTGACGGAGGTGGGGTGGAGCCAGGTCGGAGAGCAGCAGTAAGGGGATGAGAGCCACAGAAGTGGTGTGGGCGCGGGTGGGATGGACAGGGACGTGGGCTGCAGTGGAAGGTGCAGCGACACGTGTAGTGATGGTGGCGTGTTGAGGTCTCTGCTGTGAAGGGTGGTGAGGGGAGAGGGTGTTGGTGGGTGCATGTGGTACGTACACTCATTTCTTTGAAATCAGTAATAAAGTCTTACTAATATTTTGTGATGCAAACAGATTGGTGTTCTTGGTGTATGTAATTCATGTTTTTCTTACCAGTTGATAGATTTGTCTTGCAAGTTGTAGTTGTAGTGTATCGAAAAATAAATAAACCAACAACAGCCTGTGCAACAGACCTTTCTTCCTTGCAGGCTTGCTTTCTTGCTATGCTATGAGCGATAATTTCAGAGGTTTTGGTTTGTTTTGAAGTAGTTGCTCAGCATTTGAGTGTTGAGGCTGTTATGAGAGTATCTAAGTAGGGGTGGGGTTTGTTCCTTTACTTTTTTCTGCTCTTAACTCTACCTTCCTGTACCCAAGGCCAGCAATGAGCTCAGGAGTTGTTTTGGAGATTCTTGTCCATCCAGGCTCTTCTTTTTCACAGAGGATGTAACACAGAAAAATTTTCTGCACTTGGATAAATTTCTGTCTGTCTTTGAAGTTCTGGGAAGGTGCCTTGTACACTGTAGATGAAGGACTGGCCCAGAGGTTCCAAGTGTTTGATTAAATGGCAAGGAGAAGAAAAGTACATGTACGGGGTAGTTCTGAACAGAGTTATTGGGGTTCATCTTGTGATTCCACAATGTCCTGACCTGCCAAATTCTGAAGCGTGCTTTACATTGTGCTGTTATGAGAGCAAAGTTGACTGCGTTGGTAAAATGTGCTTTGAAATTGTATTTATAAGGAGCAGATGGAATGTTTGTCTCTTTTAGGTGATACATTACAGTGATGTTCCACAGAGATAGTTAAGCACTTCATACCAAAATAAGCCAGGCCAACAGACAGCTGAAAGATTTGATTTTGGGTTTAGTTTCTTTTCTCCTGACTGGGAGGTTTGAAATCCAGAAAAAGTCATCTTGTGCTTTGTAGTCATTTGGCATACAAGAATATTGCTTTCTTCCCTTTGTGTTTAAACAAGTATATGAATGAATGAAAGGAGGACAGAAGTAGTTATTTCAATGTGCAAATCAACTCATGCTTTATGGTTATGCCACTTTTATTGTACTGGCTATGCCTGTTTGCTTTTCTATGCTGACAGGGAAGGGCCAATACAAGATTTAGTATATTTAAAGTTGGATTTATCACGTATGTAATAGAAATGGTTTCTGATGATGATAACTGCAGAAAATTCTAAAATGAACTGTTGGAGTAATGCAGCAACAGTTGACATCTTTAAAACTGCTGGTGAATTTAGGAACTTTTGATCCTTCTTTTAAACTGCTAGCAGTCAGTTGTCTTATTGCTACGTGTAAGATAAGCTCATCATCACAAATTACACTTGTGGATGGATTGATCTTCAGGGGTACTGTGTATTTCAGTTTAAAGAAGGTGAAATGAAGGTATTTCTGAGACACTGGCTTTCCCCAGATTGGCCTTCAGCACTGTCCTCTGCCAGTTTGGGACTGGTGGTGTCATGGAGCCAAAGCTGTGTGTGATTTAAGCAGCACAGTAAGTACTGAGTCTAAGCTGGTGTAGAGCAAGCTTCAGCATGGCTGGTGTGGGATCTCTGAAGTGCAGTGTCTTCGCTTGGGCCTGGGCATCGTCTGTGTGCTTGAAATTCAGAAATGTTGCAGTGTGGAAAAATTGTGATTGAAAGTCTTAATGAATTACCTGCTTAAGTTCTTAAATGTTTAAGAAAGCTTCCTAAAATAGAGCTTGTCCATGCTGTTTTGTGCTTTACAAGAGCTTACAGTGAAATACTTTATATATACACACACATACAGACGCATACATATTTCTACACACACACAAAAAAACCTAGCCCAACATCTGCATATGTGTTTTGTGAGTTTTGTGTTGCTTCTCAGTGCTAAGCAGTGCTATCTCAGAAGGTAATGTTTAACAGAATGCTTCTATGGTTTATTGCATATGATTATTCCTCATTGTATTTCAGGGCACAGTTCCTCTCCCTTTCCCCTCTGCCCTTTCTGTCCCACTTCTTCTCCCCTCCCCCCAATTTTTTGGTGTTTTTTTTTTCAATGCACTCTCCTTGCTTTTGTTTCACTGCTTTACAATTCCTTTATAATACTGTGGAAGGGGAAGAAGTAAGCAAACAAACTGGTGGTGTTACTTCAGAAGTAATTTTTGTTACAGTAAGATGTTAGTAGTTAATCAAAGCACAGTGCTTTAATTCTAAGTCTGTTAACAGGTTAACGCTTGGCAACACTTCTATTTATAAGGTAATGATTTTACTGTTGCAGTTTGGGCAGTAGGATATATTAGGTATGAGCGAAATTAATTTATTACCTTGAATTTCTTAATTCTTCACACAGCTTATCTTGCAGCAGTGGCCCGTAGAAATAATATTTACCTTCCGTTGACCTGATGAACACATAAGTGTAGTTATATAGAAACTTTTGCATTGAGGTCTGCTATGGACAAGTTGGTACAGCACTGCATGGATCTACTAAAGCACTGAAGTTTGTTACTTCCTGGTATAATTTTTAGTTGTGACAGAGTAGAATTTGGGCTCTTGGGGCAAGGTTGCTTTTGTGTAACTTTTGCTGGGGTAGGAAATGAACAATTCAAAATGTTTACCTTCAAATATGCTCATGTTTTTCTTGCATTCAGGTCTCAATGTACACAGCACAAAGACATTCCAGTTTTAGTTAGCGGTACAGCTTCTGAATTGATACAAATTGATTTCATGGCACTGTGTGCACTTATGGCAGCTGAGGATGTGGTTTGTGTGTAGCTTGCATTGATGGGGCAGAGGAAAGAGGCAGCGAGAAGGAGTAGGTATGAGTCTGTCTGTGCCATGTACTGCATTCCTGCATTTTCTGCCAGCTGGTGATCCAGTCCCTGTTCTTCTATACAGATAATGTAAAAATTGCAAAAAACCTAAGTATTTCCTTGTCCTGACACTGCAAATAAAAATACTTTAAAATTTTTTACTGTTGTAAGATACAAACTGAGCTTGGAACAGAGCATATTGACAGAAAAATACCGTGCCTGTACAGTTTGAAATCAGCCCCCACACTGAAGATTTAAAATGGCCATGTTACAACTCCGTGTAAATTGTTCTGCAGTGGAAACCCTAACAAGATCATTAAATATAAAAGCACTATTGGATGCTGGGAAAATACTGTGCTGCCCATATATATATGCATCTCCATAGACATGCATGAATAGACAGCATCAATGCCATCGATTTGAATAAGGAGGTAATACACAGCATTGAGGTGACTTTGCTTGTAACTGACTTGTTTTTTTGTTTGAAAGTATCAGAACTGTAAATGTTTCTTCAGCTTTTAAATCTTAGGCTTTGGGAATAATCAGCCACTAAAAGTAACTCTCTTGGTGGGTGTGGCCAAATAGGAGGACATTACTGTTGTACTGAAGTAAAATGGAGGGGTTTTTTTTGTTGTTGTTGGGGTTTTTTAAGTGGTTTTTTTTGAACCTAAGTTGATGCTTTTTTTCAGAATTAATGATACTGTTACAGCATGTCAAAATAAGAGCTTTTGACTTGCCGATATATATCATTAATGACCCCAGGAAAAGAAAAATCACATCTGCACTAGTGCAGTTCTTGGCTTTTCTAGGGCTGATCAATAATCACATTGTGCATTCATTCCCGCTAGCCCCCCACCCTGTGAGGTCAACTTTAACTACTAGTCTTTACATTTCAGAAAAAGGACATAGACTGCCTTATGCATTAGTAATATCAGTCTCAGTGTTTCCTTTGGGTTTAATTTACTGTTACCCATCAAAAAAATCAGTAACTTTGCTTTTTTTAGATTTAGGTTCTTTATCTGTAATTTTTCAGGAGAGCTTTTCTCTTCTGCCTTTTGGTGCTGCTGTGCTGAGAGGTCTGAGTAGAAACTGGACTCGGGATGCTGAGGTTTGCTATGGTTGTGCTATTTAAATGGATCCTCTCTTGATTGTATTGTAGCATCTACCAACGACAATGGGAGAACAGCAGTTTCAGGGCCTCGTGTCTGGATGGTAACGCAGCTGCTGCAATAAAGTCTTGTTATGGTTGACCAGTCTCATTTGGACAGTTATTTCTAATTAGAAGTTCTTATTTACGTTGCATTAGAAAATAGTTTGAAGCAAGCTGGTAGATGTTTGGGTGAAGTTAGTTCATATTCTCTTCCTTGCCTTGAAAGATTAATGTTGCTTTTTGTTTTGTCCTGCAGCCAGAATAAGTAGCCTTGAAAAAATCTTGCTGTTAAAATAAGCGTTTTTTTTTTTTTTAATATAATGTAATGGTCTCCAGCAACTGCTGTAAAATAAAGGATTATTGTGGGTAGTTCTGTCCGTGTTAGACATCACCAATAGTTTTAAGTCTTGTGATGGCATTTTGTGATTTCTGCATTGTTGGGTTTTTTTCCATGAAAGTACTAGTGTTACTGATTCCCTTTTATTCATTTCTTCATATTAGGGGGAAATGTAGTTTGTTCATAATGGATTATTGATTGGTCTGCGAACAGCAGAAGCCCCAAGGCCTTGTCATCAATGGTACTTACTCTCCCAATAGTGAATGCATCGCTTCATGCAGCCGTTCGCAACCTCAGTCTGTAGAATATAAGCCCGTAATTGTTACTCTTGTGCAGCACAGTTTTTAGGGAGAGGAACTCTTCATTGTCATTATGGGATTTTCCCCCTCAATTTGTTCAAAGAATAGTCCCTTTGTTTTGGTAGCAAGATAAAGCTTGTCCTGGATGTTAATGATACATGTCAATTCATTGCTTAGAATACTACAGTGTAACTAGTAAAGTACATTTCTTTGTCTCTCAGAAGACAAACATGCACAGTACGCTAAAACACAAAATATGTACTGAGTGGGTGACAGCTCTGTGTTTCTCAACATACCCTGTAGCAGTGAGAAAACAAACTACCCCCACCCCGCCTTGCTCCTGAACTGATTCCTGAGGACCCACAAAAAAATCTGGGTTACAGAGGTTTTGCTGACTTCATTTGAGAGCGATCGCCTTGTTGCAAATGCATACCTCCAGCTTTTTTCAGCATTAGTGTTTTTACCTTTATTTCCTGTATTCTTTCCCCTGCTAAGGGTGTGGCATCAGTTGGGAAAGGCCTGACTCTGCTTTCCTGGCTGCCACTCGGAAGCCTGCTGCAAAATGTCATTAGCTCATGGAGGGAGAAAGACACAAAAACACATGATGTATTTGGAGAAGTTCAAAATAATATCTCAGGGTTCAGACAGCAAACTTTGCAAATGGGAAGAGCTTCACCAGCTGCAGGGGAAGGCTGGTTGAAAATAATTAGACAAAAAAAGTATTGCAAAATGCTGCCCAAGGATTTTAAAAGCCTGAGTGGAAATAGATTAATAGAAATTTCTTGTTTGTTTTTCCAGAAGCTTTTTATTTTTCTTTTTCAGTCCTGTGTCAGTTTTGGCAGGCTTAAACAGACTTCAGGAGGTCTGTTGTCAAGATTGTGACTTCTAATAACTGAATACATTTGGAAAATTTGCCAGTCTTCTGCAACTGGCTTGGGATTTTTTCATAGGGCTTTACTGGGTTAGTTTGGGTTACCCTCAAAAAATTCATTCAGAACTGTGCTGCCTTTACCGTTATAGGTTGCGGAATGCCAGAATTTCATGCAAATTCAGGTACAGGCTTACTGTTTAAAGATAAGCTCGTTCTTCTGTGCTCTGGTGTAGTCTGTGGTCCATAGTCTGGTAATATGGTCTATAAGGGGCATTTGGGTAGGACTGGTGTGTAAATAAGGGTGGCAGGATTGAGCCTTTAGTCAGGGTGATGGACTGATGGTGCCCGTGGGATCTGGCTGTTCAGAAGAAGCCATGTCCCCTCCCAAAGTGAGGAGAAGGGTGTGCAGGTAGAGCAAGGCTGGTGTTTGTGGAGGACAGTCTGTAGCCTGGGGAGAAGACACGGAGTGGGAGAAGGGTCTCTGCGTTTCAGTGATCTTGAAGGCTGATGGGGCAGCTGGAAAACGTTCTCTGTCTTTTGTCTCTTCTGTGCTTTGCTCTCTTCTGGCCTCTTTGCTCTGAATGGCAAAGCCTGTTTGGCTCTGAGGCAACCTGAGCCTTCTCAGATCAGCAGAGATCCTCTCTCCAGGTTGCTGTTCTTGAAATACACAACTTCCTCAAATTCACCTCGATATTTACATGCTATGTCCTATCCTTTCATCATCTAGAAGGAATTTCAGTAAGATATTTTTCCACAAGATCATGATTCCCCTTGGTTTTCTTTTTTTTTTAAGTCCTTGTTGCTCTTGGCAGAGGAACATGGTGGAGTGATTGCAGTGTATGTTCAAACCTCTTGGAGATTGGAAGAGCGATTATTTCTCCAGTGCATTTATCTTTCAGCTGGTACTTGAAATACACCCAGACTGCAAGCAGTTTGTTTTAAAAGATACACTGAGCTATTTGAATAGGTCTGTGTATCTTCCCAAACTGTATTTTGTTCTTTATTACTTACTGAAGAGTTCTCCCTTCTTGCCACTATGCAATATGATTTTTAAAATCATGTTTAATTGAAGAGAAATTTAAAAGAAATGTATGTTTGCTTGTTGTATGTTGGAACGGGAATAATTTTGTATGTTTTTCTCTGTCTACACTGCACAGCATATTTGTATGTTAGAAATGAATTTGCAATTACTTTACCAGTGTGGTATCTTTTGAATTCTTCTTTTCTTAATTTATCCCCCCCACACCAATTTTCCCGTGTTGTTTATTTTCAGTTTCTCATTTTACTAATTATTTTCCAAGAGGCACAAAAGACAAAAGGTCCTTAAGAAGTTCTGTCTTTCCCTGTGGGCAGTCCTCAATACCTGGTCCTCTTCCAGAGTATTAAGGTGGGATGAAGAGAAGGGTAATATGTATTTCAGAGTGCTCTGATGTAAGACAAAGTGCTCTTTCCCGGTACTTCTGTGCATGCTTCATTTCAAGGCTAAATGAGGGTCTTGCAGAAGTTGTGAGGATGATGCAGCCATGCACCAGGGTACCTGCCGACCTGCCAGCAAGGACAGTCTACCACAGCCTCACTGGGAAAGCCACGGATGATGATGGAAAAGATGCTGGGGCTCTCTGGTGAGAGCAAGTCAATTTGGTCAAATGTGCTTTCTCTAAAAGGAAGCAACTCTATCTGAGTTAATTTCAAAAACCAGAGAAGTTTTGATGCCTGAATGTTTGAAATAGAGTAGATTCTGACAAGTAGTTGCTTAAAGCGGGTAGGAAAGCTTGTTTTCCCTTCAGGGGCACTAGGGGAATAAAAAAAAGTTTGTTAGTATTTATTCCCATGTGGGTCAAGGCAAAGAATCTAGTGAGGCAATGGTGCAGGAAGAAACCTTATAACTAAAATATTTGGCTGTGCAAAGGCATTTCTCAGCACAACACGCCTCCTGGTTTTGGGTCTTTGTTCATGTTTCTTTTCCATCTTGCTTTATATACCAAACTTGCATGTAAACAGTGATGATAAGTGTCTTTTAAAGGGGCTGAAAATACCTCATGGATATTGGCCAGCTGCTTCTTACACGAACTGCTGATTCCTAGTTCAACAAAATAAACTGAATCTAGTTCCTACGCCCCTTAGAGTATCACACCTCTCCCAAGTAGCTGGATGGCATTTGGCATAGACTGCAGAGCCATTAAAACACACAAAATATTTTTAAAGACTACATATTCATTTACAATTTACATTCACTTGTGTTTTCTTCTGGATTGCCTCTCTGCTAGTGGGGATTTCTCTGCTGTGACAGTCTGGCAGGAATCTGCAGGCTGGGTGTGACTGCTGTGGATTCTGTGTGATGAGCCAGTGCTATGGAACTGCAGGGTGAGCTTGGACCCAAGCAGTGAAAGGCTACTGGTTACCACCTGAAATTACTGAGAGGTGAAACACTTCTGGTAGCCCAAGGGTAGGTGGAGGTGGCTGCATTCCATGCATGCTGAGAGAGAATTATTTCAGAATATTTTAAAATTTGGAATTATTTCAAAATACAACTATGTTTATCATCACAGTCAGCCAGAAAGAAACAAAGATAACTATGGCAAAATTATACTCCTAATGAAAGAGTAACTGATGTTGTTTGATTTACCAGTTGATGTCTTCCATCCATTCTGCCACCTTTGATGTTTAGTAATTAATCCTGAGATAAAAAAATTTTTAGGACAGAATGTTATTTTCTATTGTTAGAATTCTTTACGGGTATTTTTTTCCTTATGCTGTACGTTCAGTCTTCTAAGTGGAAGCTTTTTTAAAAAGTTGTGGTTTTATTTGCATTGGAAACAATGAACAATGAGCTTTGCTGTTCTGCGGAGACCCCTGTAGAAGAATTACTTTTAAGTAGCACTCAAATGATATAAGGAGCCAGAAGTGAGTTGTTTATATATTTTTGTGTCAGTTGAGTTACCAAAGCCTAAGGCTGACCTCCAACACACCGTGTAAAGCAAGCTCAGATTTGGTGAACACTCTTCACCCCCCTAGAATTTTGTCTGTGGAATATCAGACTTGAATTTTTGTGAGTCTTACATGTGTATGAATTCAAATAATCCAAGTCTAGGAATACTTTATTTCAACTATTAAAGTCACAGATTGCAGTGCACTGGCCAAGATAAAGTAATAAAGATGAAAAAAAAATTTCTCAGAATATTTTTGTGAAGACGATAACACTTCCATTAAGTATTTTAGACTAATAAAATTATTCAGCAGTTTTATAACTCTGACATTTTTTCCCCTCAGGCCTAATTTAATACAGGACTAGGGGGATCTCCTGTGAGTGGCTAATACCCTTCTTATAAGTAATGCTTTCTTCATAGCCTCATTTTCATAACTAAGTTTCATTAATGAAAATGCTATAAATAATTAAAGTGAAATATGTCAAGACTAAGCTCAGGGAATCTGTGGCCAAGTAAACAAAGCGACTCTGAAGCTTTGGATCTACATGTGCTTGGACTGCTGCATACAGCATTCTTGTCTAAGCTTGGCTCTTAAAGCTCTTTTGAACTTTCAGACAGGAAACACTGAAGAAAGTTGAGTTAAAATGGGCCCTACATTTAAAAATATAAAAAAAAGTCATAAGTCTAAAAATCAGCCTGACAGTAGAAGCAGTATTCTCACTTGTGTAAGCTGTAGAAAATTATGAATGTATAAAACACATGAAGAAAATTGTTCCCAAAGCTTTCTATTTTTTTTTCTGCAATGGTGTGGAACATTTCAGAAGAAGCTATTGCTTGCATTTAGCATAGCATACTGGAACAAGAACCTGGTGGGGTTTTTTTTTTATGATTTAATGACTTTTAGGTTAAATCTTTGATTACTAGACAATAGAGGTTGTTAGTTGGCAGTTTTAGATTGTGGGTCAGATAAATAAGATGTTACTCTGTTTCATCCACTGATAGGCAGTATAAACTGCACTTTTATTTGCTGTTGGTGTGTTTGTACCTTCTGGTGCAGCCACAACTTCAGTGGCTCACATCCTTTATTCACCCAGAAGGTTTCTTCTGAGGCTGTCCCTCAGTTTGGTTTTAAATGACTAATTTCAGAGATTAGTTTAGATACTGTAGTTTGTAAACTTCCTGCTCATATGCACTTCTGAATTTGTGATAACTATTTTTTTTTTAATAATAAATGCTTCATTCAAGAAATGAAATTGCTTTTGTAACTCATCTCTTAAATGTTACTGTCAACTCTCTGATGAAAAGGTAGTTTGGGTTTGATGCTGTTTGATAACTCCTAACATGCTAAGTGGATACTAGATATGCAGAAAATCCAACCCAGAAATTAATGTCTTGTAGCAAATAAGAGGGCTAGATTAAATTAAATGTAATGAAGTTCTTCTGTAGCCTGTGACTGAGATGAGCATTGCAACAGTCTTACCTTGCTTTTTGTTCAGCTCCTGCTGGTGATGTGGTTAGGTTGTTTATTTACATATTGAAGAGACTCAGAGGTGAATGCAGTGACAAACCTTAAAATTTGCAGCTGTAGATCTGTAGCTCTTGGTTGAGTCATAGATGTCAAGTGATGAATGTGGGAATATATGGTCTTGTTAGTGCTCTGCATATTTTTAGCTACATTTTGAGAAGCTGATGTTTTCTTAATGTGGCAATAGATCAGTTCATTAGAGAATGCAGTGTTCTTTGATCTTAGTCACGTGGTGTTTGTAGTCCTTAATGAGGATAGGAGGGGGGGAAGATTTTGTTTCACAGTGTAGTAATTGGAAAAGAAGCAACCTGTGTGGATTTTGATCATTGTTTTTTGATGTATACAAGGTGGGGAGTTGCTGGTGGGTTCCATCTTGAACTAAGATACTGACCCTTGCATTTAATCATGAAAAGATACAAAAACATTTAAACTTTTATTAATCTATTCTGTTAATAAGAGTTTTTCTTGTTTTATTTGTTTGTTTATGGTTAAAATTCTGTTTCATTGAGGTGGGTGGTGGTGTCATTTCCTGTGTGTCATGTTGACATAAATCACTCACATTTGAAGTAATTTGATACATACATTATCACTTTGCTTTGTTAGTTTGAGACTAAAATTTATACTTGGAGGGGTTTTTTAGTTCATTGGCCAGCAGGAAATAACTCAGTTTTCATGAGTACTCTGTCAGGCTCTGCATTCTTGTTTGCTCTGTAATCAAAGTACTGAGTGTCCTCAGCCTTTGCGCTTGTTCTGTGCCTGCCACTTCAAGCACAGCAGAGCTGTCTGAGACACAAAGTAATGCAGTTGCCAGCAGGAATATGATACTTGCTAAAGTCTCTAGGAAAGCCTTTTATCTTTGGCAAGTAAGTATTTTACATGAAATTACACATGATGGTAAAGCCACAGATTTAAAGTGTAATAACCCCCACAAGAAATGTTTTCCTTATTTAAGGTGTATTTTTAGCCACTTCTGCCTGGTTTTAAAACAAAAAATAGTTTTAAAGTTTGCAGTTCGTTCAAGACACTGATAGCAGTGTATGGAAATGAGTATTTGCTCTTTTATGGATTTTACTTATTTAGTAATTACGCTTGTCATTGAAGTCTAGAATATCAACAGAAAGAGAAACTACTGCCTTTTGGTGCAGTAGATTGTCATATGGTGTGCTTCTGAATGCGGAGTGAGTGATGGAAGCTGTTGAATTCAAAACATGAATAGGTTTGAATATATTTAAGAATCTGTACATTTGTATGATTTTGTTCTTCTTTCAGGTGATCTATGCCATCTGCTTACAGAGCACACAGAAATAAATTGGTGCTTTGGACTCTGCGGAGCAGCTGAAAGGAGAAACGTTAGCCCGAGAATGAAGCAATAAAACACCTCTCTGCAGAACCGTATGATTGAAAACGCGGTCCAGCCCTCCTCTGCTGCCGGACATGCTTTTGTCCTCCTGCCCCGCTTACCCGCTGTTGCAGTAATACAGATGGATCATAGCAGAGAGGCAGAAATGGAGTTACGGAGGTCCTCCAGCCCTGGCAAGCTAAGCAAAAACGACATGGATGCTGACAAGACCATGTGCCACAGCTGTTGCATCTGCGGTAAAAGTTTCCCTTTTCAGAGCTCCCTGTCGCAGCACATGAGGAAGCACACAGGTGAGAAGCCCTACAAATGCCCTTACTGCGATCACAGAGCTTCCCAAAAGGGCAACCTGAAGATTCACATCCGCAGTCACAGGACAGGCACTTTAAGTCAGGGGCACGAGGTGGAGATGGGAGAGGCGCAGCTGGGGGAGATGGGTGTTTCAGAGGGCCTTGGCGGGTGCACCAGCCCCACTAAAAGTACGTCTGCCTGCAACAAGATCTTGAATGGTACTGCTCAGGTCGATAGCAGCAAGATCTTGTTGAGAAGCAGCAAGAAGGAGGTCACAGAGACAGCACCAGCTGAGGAGGATGGCAAGCTGACCTCTTACCCATGCACCTTCTGCAAAAACAAATTTGAAAGGAAGAAGGACCTGGAGCAGCACCTGTACCAGGTCCACAAACCGTTCAAGTGCAGGTTGTGCAGTTACATGACCCTGAGGGAGGAGACACTGTTAAACCATATAGAGAAAGACCATATAACAGCTCAGGTCCCCAATGGGGAGGCCTACACCGAGAACTGCAAGAGCGAGCTGAATGCAGGCGAGTTCCCATGCGAAGTCTGCGGTCAGACCTTTAGTCAAACCTGGTTCTTGAAAGCTCACATGAAAAAGCACAGGGGCTCATTTGATCACGGGTGCCATATTTGTGGCAGGAGATTCAAAGAGCCCTGGTTTCTCAAAAACCACATGAAGTCGCATGGCCCCAGGTCAGGGAGCAAAAACAAACCAAAAAACGATTTGGAGCTGATAGCCACTATCAATGATGTGATACAAGAGGAGACAATTGTGACAGGCCTATCTCTGTATGAAGTTTGCACCAAGTGTGGAAATCTGTTTACAAATATGGAAAGCCTGAAAGTGCACAATGCTGTTCACTACCGCGTGCAGCCAGGCAGCACTGGGGATAAAGCTGAGGGCTTGACTGATGGGAGCCTGACCTCCTCAGTAACCAAGCAGTTTTTCTTGCAGTGTCTCAATCTACGGCCATCTGTAGGGCTGGATAGAGTTACGAGAGGACAGCCTGGGAAAAGAGTAGCTGAGCTGGATCCGGTCAGTAGCTACCAAGCTTGGCAGCTGGCCACCAAAGGAAAAGTAGTAGAGCCCTCAGAGTATGTGAAGTATGTGGGCTGGGATGAGGCCCTGGCAGATGCAGACGTAACTTATGACAAGGATAAGAGGGAGTATATCCTTGTCAACCAGGAGAAGCGCAAGCGAGATCAGGACTCGCCCAGCAACCCCAAGAAGAAGAGCTGCACCGGTGGGCGCCTGGAGAAAACTGGCAGTGCCCCAGCGGGGGAGAGCTGCCCGCTTGCCCCAGGGGATCTGGACTATCGCCCTGCCTCGCGGCAGAGCCGGCGGGCCACCCAGAACAAGTCCACCGAGTGCTTTGAGTGCGGGAAGATCTTCCGCACCTACCACCAAATGGTGCTGCACTCGCGGGTGCACCGCAAGGAGCGGAGGAGCTGCAGCGAGAGCGGGACAGCCGCCCAGCCGGACCGCTACGGCTCCAGCAGTGAGGAAGGCGACTCGGGGTCCGTCAGCGGGCCCAGCACCCCTGGCTCCGCCTCTGCCCCAGAGGACTCTGCCACCTCTGGCTTGGGAGAGGAGGGGGCTGAGGAAAGCTTGGAGGAGGGAGCAGCCAACCCCTTGCTAGGTAAGATCGCTCCTGGCTTTGCCTGGTAATTGTTGCTGGTCCCCGTGTCTCCTGGTCTGGGACACAGCGATGGCCAAAGGGAGAAATACATGAAAGCATGTGAGAGGTTTTAAAGGTCCCATGCCCGCTGCTTGTCTCAGTGGGGCAACTGGTTTCTGGTGCAGGTAATAAAAGCAAGATGACATTTTTGTAATGTGCTGGTGTACTTGTATTTCGGTGAAGGATACCTGAGAAGTATTTTAGTTGCCTATAGCAACACTGTAGGGTAGGGTAGTGTCTTCCCTGGATATCTCGGGGGCTGTTTTTCCACAATTCATGGGTGTCCTGTGCAGTGTTCTGCCTGCAGTATACAGGTGAAGCCTGCTTAGCGTAGCCCCAAAGCACATAAACTTGTTAATCGCCAGCGTGAGAGGAGTCTCTCTCCTCTTCTCCGCTTCACTTCCCAAATTGTGTTTATAACTCCAAAGGCTATAATTAATCTCTCTGGATTAAAGCAGTCCTTTGAGCCCAATGCTACTAAATGGAACAAATTATTCTCCAAATAGCAGCAAAGTAAATATTTAAAAGAACACCATTAAGCACTTTCGTGTCTTTTTTTTTTTTAAATCCTTTATTTTTGTTGTTCACCATGCTTTGTTTATAATACCCTTTTAGAAATGTGAAATTAACCATTCTTTCCTTACTAGCCCTTCTGCTGGTTTTTGTTTGTTTTCTATTTGGTGAACAAAAACGCTTTCCTCTCATTTTCATTCCTTTTGTTGTGAAGAACATAGTTATCTATAGAGTTAAACTCATTTTCAAGACCATCGTGGATGAAGTAATCTGCACCATTGTGGAAGAGGGTGGGTTTATTCAATTACCTTGCTCTTTCAGGATATTATATAATGTTGCCTTTTCTCCTGGCTTCAGACCCCACAGCAACAAAGCAACATTTTCCATTGTTACATGTTTTTCATAATTTTTTGAAGCAAAGTTGGATATATTAAAATTAATCCAAGAAAACAATTTTTTAAAAATGCTTTTGTACCTTTCCATAAAAAAACAACTCCAACCAGTCTAGTGACAAACTAGATTCTTACAGATTCTTAAATATTTGCAGTAGGATTACTTGCCCATTTAAAAGACTCAGAATTGGGCTTTCCCATCTGCTGTTGGATTCTTGAACACTTAAATTTCTTTATGGGAGTGTGCCTACTTTGTGTGAAAGTCCATCAGCTGCCCCGCGAAACACTTTGGTACAGCTGACACAAGGTGTGGCGATAAAACTGCAGCTTTGTGTAGATTTAAATGGGGCTGCCATGTTTCACCAGTGTAATGTGCAGTGCCATAATCAGAACTGCTGTGGTGGAAAACCATCTCTTTGGAGACGGGCTGAAAACAGCGCAACACTTTTTCGCATGGAGTTCAGATAGGAAAACTGTTCTTACATGCTCTCCATATTAAGCCTTTTATTTCTAACAAGAGGAGTTGTCTCATATCTTTGCCTGTTCTGCTTCTTGCCTCAACTCAAGCTTGGAGCCCTTGTTGCAGGAGTGAAGGGGGAGATTTAGTCACACTGCAGTTTGCTCTCACAGGAGTTAAAGTTACTGGCTTAACTGATGCCAGCAACTGGAAACTCACTTCTTTGGGTACCAAATTGGTCGTTGCTTTGTTCAACTATAAAGAAGCAGCAAAGTGATGGGCCTGAATAAAGGCACATTTTGGAAAAGTGATATGTTTGCAATGATGGGCCAGGAGGGTGGCTGCTGCATTTTATATTTGCTAACATCACAGCTGAAGAGCTAATCAAGTATTTAATTGGCTGATAAGAAACACTGCCATGCTAGAGAAATGTTGCCTATTAATAGAGGTTATTTAACACAAATCACTGTCTCAGTGAAGGGAACATTCTTTGCAAGTGACAGGGGTTGTTTTTATTTGAAAGAAAGTTTAGGGGTTTTTTGCTTATTTGTTTTGTTATTTTTAAGAGGAGTTTTCGTAGGTCAATGTTCAGGAGTAAAGTTTCCCAATTGTCTCTTTTTGGTATGCAGGTTTATTGGCACTGCCCTTATATTGTGTTCTAAGGATCTGAGGTCCTTCTTTCCAGCAAGCTGTAGGATTAATTTTACTCTTTTGCAGATTGCTGCTGTAACTCAAGAGGCTTTTTTTTCCCTCCCTTGTGAACAGTAACTTAAAGTGTATAGAATATAGGCCAGATTCTGCCCTCATGTGTGTGCCTACAAAAATGAGGTGTTCTGGTATGGCCTTGAAGCACACTTTGTCCTAGAACTGCTGTAGTGTGCTATCCTTTGCTGCAGCCTTTTTTAGTTACTCTTCCAGGTGAAGTTTTTCCATCAAGAATAGAGCTCCAGCCCCATGGACAGGCTTCCCCCCCAGTGGAGGCAGGCAAGCAGGGCTCTCGGTTCCTGTTCCTGAAATTATTTCTGCAGTATTATTTTTACTCAGGCCGTAATCAGGAAAATCTCGTGCTACTCATAAGGTTATACAATATCTGTTGTGATTTTTTTTTTACTTTCCTATCTTTACTCTTTCTTTCCCCCTTTGACGCATTACTATGTTATCCTGTGTCAGAAAAGGGCCTTGAGACTGCCAAGTATTGAATGTTGTGGCCTTGATTCAGCTGAAAGTATTTCTTTGTGCATTTAATTCTTAATAATTTGAGGAGTGCTGTTGATGCACAGTGTCTCACGGCAGGGAAGCTGGCAGTTCACCTCTGTGGTCACTTAGGGCCAGCAGGTGTCAGGGCTGAGGGTGGCAGGAGCTGGGAAGTAGTGACAGGGCTCACTGGGAGAAGAGCAAGAATTGGGGTTGAGAGCCTCCAGGGTAGGCACTCCTTTGTTGTTAACACCTCTGTAATTTGCCCCTGCTGCCTTTGTCGAGTAACATCATGATTTCTCAGGCACCGGGGTGTATGTTGCAAACCCAGTTTATCAGCTGCCGGGGGTAAGCTAGCTGACTACAAAGTGTACTTCGTCTGGTTGGAGGGAGGGTAAAACTGAGTTTTCTAGAGTTACACATAGTGTACTGTGTGATACCTGTCATGCAGAGATCATGCATGAAGTATCTGGGCTGTGTGTGACAGCCGTGTGGGAAGAGGTGGCCCAGAGTGCATTTGCTTTGTTGAGACCAGACTTTGAATATTTTTGGGGTATTCCTGCCCCAGATGATTCTTCATTTTTATTTATCATTCAAGCCACTGGCAAAACTGTACCTGAATGTTCACTGAGTTGCATCCAAAGCTGTGTGAACCATCTGTAGGTTTTTGCTCAGCTCTTCCCCAGATTGAGGTTCTTGGTTGGGTTTTTTGTGATTTTCATTTTTTCCTGTAAAGAACCCTAGAGATATGACTGAGAGAGCAGAGAGGGATATATGCATGTTGATAAAAGTGAAGGGAAAGCACTATTTTTATAATCTTCATGCTTCTCACTTAAAATGTAGTTTTAGATATATCAAAGTAATTTGGTGGTTAGTATTTATAAGGCATGAGCCCCTTCATTGCCATGGTGTGTTTAGCAGTGAAGGTGTTTGGGTTTGTTACATTAGGCTCTATGTCAGTCCTGAAATGAAGAAGGAAGAATAATTTTTGAGGCTCTGACTGCTGTTGGCAGGTGGGAAGGTGAAAAAAAGAAGTGAAAAGAATTTAAATACCTCTTGGTTCTTGGCAGTCATGTAGTAAAAGCAGAGTCCTGAGATAGCCCAGTCAGTGAGGGAGTGCCATAAAGGTGGTACTTCTTGCATGTAAGTGTCAGACTGGAGTGGAAGTAAATGTTAAAAGTAATCTAGGAGAGGAAAATAAAGAAAAGTAAAGTAGTGTTACGTAGGAATAAAGGAGAGGAATGCTGCTTCTAGGGTGACCATGTCGGGGAAGGACATCAGGGAAAGGATGTAGCACCTCAGAATGCTGCTTCCAGTGCAAACCATCTCGTCTATTCTATTTCTTTTATCTCCCGCCTCTGCTCTCCCTTCTCCTTTGCCTTTTTTTTCCCCTTCTGTCAGACTCCTCTGTTTTTTTAAATGCTTCAGGTAGAGACTGACCCACTTGTACTGCACACATGCTGTTTCTACTAAACCTGGACAGTGCAGGAAGAGGCTGATTGTGAGTGAGGACTGTTTTGCTGGGCTCTGTACCAATACTGCTTTCAGCCCGAGAAGCTCATGGCCTGACTAGGTGAGGTAGACACAAGTCTCTAGACTCTGCAGAATATAAAAAACCCTCAAACAGTGAATACAAACCAGTGGCATGTGGCTGTACTTGGTTTACATCAGGAATCACTGGTCGTGTGGTGGGACTTGCTTAGAACATGAGCACCACGTGGGATGAGATGGGAGTAAGGTGCAGGGTGGAGAGAAAGGAGAATGGGGGAAGGCAGAGAGAAGCAGGGCTTTGGTGAAGGGAGCTGTGCCATGTGATGAGGTTTCAGAGGGAATGGGGGCCTGAAGAAAGGTGTGCAATGGCATTGGAGTTCAAACCCTCCAAGGCAGTGCCAGCCTGCTGGGTGGCTTGCACTGAATCTGTAAAGGCTCATGATGAGCTATGCACAGGTGGGTAACTCCAAGAGGATTTCCATGTGAAAACCAGAAGGTCTGGACCTCTTCCTTTGTGTTTGTTACATTTCAAAAACCCTTAGAAGAGCATGGCCAGAGACTGGTTTAGTATCTTTATTAGTAAACTGAAGAAGAGACAGCTGCCTATGAATTGCATACGGTCTATACAGTCTAGGGGATGTTACACATACCATTTATCCCAGACATGTTGTAAGAAAATCCTATATGTAAACTGGAATGCTTGAATAGAAACATAAGAACATTAGCAAGTTCTGTGGAAGAAGAGTCGGAGAGATTAATGAAGCATAAATTTGGACTTTGTTTGGCTCAGATACTAATTATAACAAATCCAAGACCTGGGACTTTAATGAAAAGTGCGTAATTTCAGAAGTCTTTTGATGTAAAATAATTCAAAAGTAAAAGTAGTTTAGAGTTGCTTTAATATTTTAGTTAAGCAGCAAGGCTGTAATTTTGGGGAAGAAAGCAACAGTAAGAATAAAACAGCTAAGCAAATGAAATTGGAAAAATAAAAATGTACAGTAATTCCAGAGAACAGAGAAAGATCGTCCTAGTAGATGTTTTTTGTTGCTAGCGTGAGTGTATGGAACAGCTGCCAGTATCCAGTACCAGGACTTCATTGTTCTTACATGAAAAAGTGTTTCTCTGTGTGCAAGGGGAGGTCTCTCTACTGTTTAAAAATCAAACATTTTTACTACGTATCTAGAATAATTACACTTCAGATGCTTCTCATGCCAGACTCTTACTTACTGTAAATCCCACAGTATTGTGCTGCTAAAGGCAGTGCTCTTTGGGGCATTTTACACCAAATGATAACTTGTTCTGTATGTACAGTCTCAAGTATGTTTAAGTTATTTAGCATATTTAGTTTGCTGAAGGAGCATATAACAAACTGGAGAATGTTTCAGTGCTGGACAATTGGTAGCTATTGCCCCAGGCTTACAAGAAATGAGGTAGTTTCGAGAAGGAACAGTGTCTCAGAACTGCGAAGATAGGAGTGTTATGCTGTGATTCACCAGTTAATTTGGGCATTGCTGAGGGGTGGTTGTTGGAATATAAAACCCTCTCAGCTTTACAACTAAAACTAATTGTTTTGATTCTTAACTCCAGTGAGATCAATGAAACTCTGGGACTTGGAAATACAAGCAGATTGATGATTCAAACCATAGGGGAAGTTGGGCAGAGGCAAGGACCCTGTGCTAACAGTAAGAGATCCATTAAATGTTGGTTGGGAACTTAGCTGAATTCAGCTGTTCCTTAAAGCAAATTTGGACTAGATCAGTTACCTAGTTTGTTACCTAGTTTGAACACATCTAATAATACCATTTAGAAATTTCTCTTTCGTATCTGCTTTGCTGTAATGCACATAGTCCAATCCTGATGCATGTTAGCAAAGCCACATGCAGTTTGGTACTTTCTCATTATCTGAGGTTTCTCTGCAAATCACTGCAAATTGAACCATCATTTTTGACCAGTACAGGCCTGTGTGTATCTCCTCAGCAGCACTTTGTTCCATTTTTCCTTCCCTTTGGATTCTTGTACTCTCCTCAGGAGTGCAGATGATACCTCCTATGTGAGTATATATATTCCTGTGGTGCTGCCCTCAGCAATAGCTTTTGCTTCTACTTCTCTTTAACTGTGGGTAGATATTAATGGGAAGAACTATTGAGGAAACAGAACAAAATAGAACTTACACTGATTGTCCCAAGAATATGGATAGCAAGAAAAATTCTGGCAGCCAGGATCAATCCAGTGTGTACTGAGAGGAGAGGAAGAGAGAAAAGCCATGGGACATCTAAAAAGTGGTTAAAACCTCTGTTGGCAGGTGCACCTCACACACATGAAGTTGCTTGTCCCTTCTGTATTTTAGGCTAATGATGGGAGCTATGCTTTGAGAAACTCATGCAAAAAGTGTTTGACTGGAACAGGGCAGCAATGCTTTGGCACAAAGCAGTCTGTACCCTTTTATGCTATCCATTAACCTGACATCATACTAAGGAACAGGTAACCATTGCCCTGTAGGTATCTCAGGTAAATTCCACTGTCTTCCTGATTAGCACACTTTGCTCTGCTTTACCAAGGCCCTTTTACTCAGTCACGTGTAATGTGGGTGGCCAGCAAGAGTGTTAAAAAGCAATTCAAGTTCCTCTTGAAATGTGGCATGGTGATGAGGAACAGATAACACACAGTCAGCTCAAGTCAGAACTAAGGATTGCTGGCTGAGCTTGGGATACTTCAGTAGATTAATGACTTCTCGTGACAGCGATTGCCTTTGTTGTTGCTCAGAGACAATTTCTTATGCATCATTTTGAAGTTATTAGACCAACTGTAGCACTGCTTTTATTCCTTGTAAACATTTCAGTAGGGGTTTTAAGTACAGAAGAACTTTGTGCCTGTCCAAGATACTTCTACTCTATTGAGTTTTAATTGTTGATGTTCCTTTTTTGCAGGTTACCATATGCAATAACAAGCAATACAGTGAGATAGAAGTATTTTTTAGGCAGTTTATTGTAGCTGTCGTTCTGTGATGTGAGCAACCAAAATATAGCTCAGCTTGGAAGAAAAATTGTACAAGATGCTAAGAGAGATGGGTTTACCCAGCCTTTATTTTATCTGTTAGGAAGCAAGGAAGTGAGTGTGGTTTCTTAAAGATAGGTGATAGTAGGATAAGCTTTGCCCTGAAGCTTATAGAAGATGCCCAAAATTATTTCTTCATACTACTACTTCCACAGTTTTTGGAAATGTAGTCCCAAGAGCTGCTTCAAAGGATTGCTTGTGTCTATGTTCTGTCCTTCCTGAGCTGTCAGTCAACATTCCACACTTACCATACACACTGGCATTTAAAAAAAAATATGTATGCAAGGGTGTGGAAAGCTATTGGCCATCTTTGTTTCAGTTTGTGCATTCAGAAATACCCCTTTAATTTTAAGTCAGTTGCACAGGGACTCCGGTGTTCATAGTAGACTTTGAGCTCTTCTTCAGTAAATACTGTATCTGCATGTGAGCTTGGGAATCCAGCTGCATAAAACCTCAGTTTTAACAAACCCCTCACTACCTGGCACCTACCCTGGCCTTGCTGCCTTGTAAAAGTCAGTTTAGCATCTCTGGTAATTCTTTGTACTGGATGTTTCTATTACATCAAACTATAGCGTGTGAAATACTGCTTTGTGACATTTATAGTCAAAAGATCACATTGTGTAGTGCTTTTATTTTCAAGCACTTTCTGATCAGTGAGCGAGGACTGCCTTCCCCCCAGCTAGTAAAACAAGATTCAGGCAATGAAAATTGCGATGGTAGTGTTTTAATCTGATTCCCAAATACTTTGGTAGCTCCATGATTCTGTTTAGTGGGATTCTAGTGATCTGTAAATAACTGCTAATGAGGGGCTTGTATAAATGTCTTTAATGTTAAATCTTTTTGCTGTTCTTAACATTATGGTTCGCAGTTTACCCTCGATCGAGAGTCAGATTTTCTTTTTTAATGCATTAAGTTTGGCAGTAGGCACTCTCAGTGGATGGGGTGGGCTAAATTCTGCGGGAGCTGGAACGTGGGGGAGTCCCAGGGCGGCACAGGGTATAAAAGTAATGTGTGGTTGGGCCTAGTGCTGGTAGATAATTTGTTTTCTGCAGGTGCGTTTTACAAATAGAAGTTTTACTAGGTCTCACTTGACTTCACTTTATTACTTTCTAACCCAGTAGTCTCATTCAGGCACTGGATTACTTTACTGTGAAAGGGCCTTACTGTGGTACCAGTCATACCAGTAAAAGTGAGGAGCAACTTAGCTGCAGTTAAGGGAGCCCTTTACGATGGGAGCATCGATAACTTTTCTTATTCTCAGTTTTCTTTTGATTGCCTACAAGATTTATCATCAACAAGCCTGTATTTTTTGGGGACATGAGAAGCATATAGTGAATTTTATTGAAACTGTGGAGGAAAACTTTTGAGTTTTTCATTATAATTTTCAGTGCCTTAGGCCTTGAATGAGACTTTTGGATCCTTGTACTTGGTGTGTGATTGCTACTGTCCTATATTTTGTAACTGACAGCTAGACATTATTTTCAATGCCCTGAATGGATTTGTAAATGTGTAGGGAACTTACTTCCATGGTGAATTTGTTTTTCTTGTTTATAGACAGCATGGGCTTGGACTGGAAAATTGCTGGATACTTTGGCCCTGATACAGCAATAGATACAACTACTGGCTTGATTTTAAGCATGCGAGCAGTCAGATTGGAATCATTGTTAACTGCTTTGTTGAGCCACTTGGCACCTAATGGCCTGAGATTAGAGAAGAATAGAGAAATCTTTCTTTTCTGTAGTCAATGCCAGTGTAAATTGCATATCCTGAAATGTACCGTAGCATGCAAGCTTTACAGGGGATAAGACATGGGGAGGAGCAAGTCTCAGAATTGTCTTTTGTGGATACTCTGTTGATGGATTTGGTTGTGCTTTAGTGATGCTGAGGGCAAAAATACAACCCTTCATCCTTTTTAAGCGCAGAATCTCTATTGAGAAAATGTCCATGTGAAAGACAAAAGTACTCTGTCAATTGATGATTATCGTAACTTTGATACGGGTGCTTACTTAGCATGGATTTAGAGCATGAGATACTCATCCTTGTACAGGACGAATGGGGGAAGATTTGCCCTCCTGCTTTCAGAACTTTGTTTTCCAGGTTGGTAATCTCAAACCTCAGTTACTACTTCATTGTCTCTGTTACTTCAAATGATTGCTTTTGTCATATCACAGGGATAAAGCTAAAAAGTTTAATTTTCTTTGGGAGACCAGAGTTAGGATTTACTCCAAGTCAAATCTCTCTTTTTTTTTTTAAAGGATGCAAAATCACAGATTTTATTTAAAGACTAAAGTTGGGGTTAGTTTTTAATATAAGGCACTCCCAAACCTTGTGTTTCTTTGAGATAACAAATTCATCAGGCAGTTGAAGGCATCAGCTACACCTAACAGCACTTCAGAGGTGTGTGTTATCTTAGGATAGCATATGTCTTGTGATGTCTTACTGCTTAAATAGCATTTGAGGCAAGCTGTTGTCAGCAAAACCTAAATATTTGGCGGGGGGAAAAAAGCGTAACCACAAGGGAAATATATGGGTTCTTTGGGAAATGTGAACCTCAGGTCTAAAGAGCTTTTTATTTTTTCTCTCTCACCTCTCTTCTCCTGTGAAACATTTTCTGGGTGTTTCGACAGTAGAGGTCTTTCACCAGTGTCATGATGGTGAAAGACTGAATGCAGTGACTGGGGATGATAAAGGGATATAAAAGACTTCATCTCTTCCTGTGTGTGCTTTACCCCAAGGTAGTGGAGCAGATGCTGCATTTCCTTGTTGCCTTTTGTATGTTTTGGTAGGTGTGTAGCACTATTGAACCAAAGGTATGTTCAGTATCCTGTGATTTAACCTTTATTCAGTAGGTAGTAAAGTCTTTTTTTACTAGATAATGAAGCAAACAGATCTGTCTCCTCCCTTAAAAGAGAATTCAGGAAGTACAGCTTACACTGCACATGGAACATATTAATCCTAAGCCCCTTATAATACTTTGCAGAAGTTTCTTGTCCTTGCACATGTCTGTATCCACATGCACAGCAATTTCCCAGAAATGTCTTAACCTTAAGTACTGTTGAAGCCTGGAGAAGCCTTAAAAAATAGCCAAACACAGAATGACAAGTAAAGTTGTAACAGGAAAAAATTAATCCTTTCTTGGATTGTTCTGGGACAACAAAATGGGTGCATATAAGTGAGGATCACTTAGTTGCTACTGTAATGTTAAATATATTTGACAGGGAAGCCTCAGTGCTGTTATTTGTGTAGAAGTAGGGAGTGTTATACTTTTATTAGTTTAATACGCATAGACATGACACATTAGTTATAATTCAAACAATAATTTCATTTTGCAAGTTAATAGGATTTTTTATCTTAGGTGTTATCAGCATGGAAGTGTCTAATACTAAGGCTCATAATGGAAATGAAGTACTATTAATTCATAATGAAATTTTTATATGCCTAGTAAGATTTTCTGCTATACCTGGTCAATTATATTAGAGCGAGATTTTGTTAAAAAAAATAATATATGTATATGTATTAGGATATATTCAGTAAGTTGAAATACTGACTTCACTCAACCAAGGCATCATGGAAACTACTCTTCATAAAGTATTTACTCTAATTCCAGTTTTGCAACTTTCTTTGAGGCCTTTAGAAGCCAAAAGGAAAGAAACATGATACCTAGGGAGGAAAGAAGGGTTGGAAGGGGCCAAAACCATAATGTAATTAAAAAGTCCATCAAGAAGAAAAAGGTTTGAGGAAGGAAAGACAAAAATTCGGAAAGTGTCTGAGTTTATGTAACAACTATACATAAATAGATCTAAATGGTAAAGGGCTGTCGTGTTAATATTAGAGGTGCATCCAAATGATGTAAACAAACTTCTTCTGGAAGCTCATGGATAGTTCCAAGCAGATCTCTGCTGCTGACAGCCCTCCAGAGATCCCTGTTGTAGTGGGGAGTGGGAGCCATGCAAAAGCACAAGCCAGAAATGTGGTTTTCTGCAGTAACTGCCCTATCTGTGAATTTGCTTTCTGACATGCACACGTTTGATCTGATGCATATCTAGATCATCTCACAGCATATACTCTGTAAGATAACCAATCTGTATTTCTTCTGTTGAGGGTCCGAACTGGGAGTGAGCCAAAGTGCCGTTTCATGATGTGTCCCTGTGTTGCTGTGGGCGAACAGGGCACTTGGGCTGGTACTGCTGAGGGCTGGATGATAGATGGGACCTGGGTGGGAGTATTCTCCTTTGATC
This sequence comes from Dicrurus megarhynchus, assembly GCA_013399195.1. Lineage (NCBI taxonomy): Eukaryota > Metazoa > Chordata > Aves > Passeriformes > Dicruridae > Dicrurus > Dicrurus megarhynchus. The sequence continues at coordinate 709,710 of VXAD01000741.1, forward strand.
CATCCTGTTGCAACCATCATGTGTTTGTGAGCCAAAGGAAGTGATAGAAGAGCTTGTCTTGAAGGGTCTGGATTTCATGCTCTTGTCAGCTGCAAACCGTAGGTGGTTTATGTAGGAGTGGGGAGCCTTAGGAGCAGCCTTGGAAAAAAGCTGAATCAATGGCACAAGGAAGTAAGCTGGAGATAAAAGCATGCTGTGTTTGCATAAATAGTGTCACAGTGTTGGCTTACTAATGGGAGAAGGTCCATGAGGATAGCCATGGCCTGGAGCAGAATGTGCCAGGGAGGTTGGCACACTGCGGGGACTCATCCTGTGTGGGCACAGCTGGCACTTGGGAACAGAGTATTGTTTAGAGGAAGGAAATGAGTGACCATGGAGAGAAGGTGGAGCACCAGGGAAGAAGGTGCTGTAGCTCAGTGTCATCCTGCTCACATTAGGGGGTGGAATGAACTGGGGAAGGAGGTCATGCAATGGGCCTGCTACAACCCTTCATGAGCAGTCCCAGCATCTGAAGCTCTGCACAGCAGCAGAGCAGGTGAAAGAAAAAGAGGTAAGAGTTTCTTTCAGGTCCTGAGAACAGTGCAAATGGAAGAGGGAAGGAAAAGTGATAGGGAAACATACAAATGAGGGATTCCATTTTGATAAGATGCATCTCATAGTGTTTCACCTGGCAAATCACAAGGTTAATGGTGTTCCTTTATACCTTTTCATCTGAGTGCTTGAGTGTCAGGAGATAATTACTATATTTGGATAAATACTTAGAAAGAAAACATCTGTAGCTCTGTATCTGTTTCCTGGTATGTGAGGAAAAGGATTAAATATATTTTTATCAAAATTGTTATTGAATGGGAAGACTCAAAATGATAAAGTGCTGGACTATGAAAACATGATTATTTAAAACTGGTGTGACTGGACCTCTTAACTTAAACGTAGCATGTCATTTCAAAGGCGCTAAAGCCAGATGGATAACTTGCCCCAGATGTTTAGATTCAGTGGAGCAATCACACATGGTGTTTAGAACAAAGTGGCCTATACCCTAATAATGGTATTTTGTGAATAATACTATGAATATACTATAATACTACTAAAATGAATTTTAGACACCTTTCTTTGTCTGTATTCTTCACACAAATAAATTGGCACCCATAGCAAGCACAATGTTTGTCAAACTAGCTTCAAAATTTTAATGTGTTGCTTTCTTGTTACAGTGACTTGAAAGTACTTGCTCTGTTTCTTTTCTTTAATGAAATTAACAGCTTGTTGAGAGCTAAGGTTGCATGTTGGATTCATAATCAGTTTTGTTTATACAGAATATTTTATTTTCTGCCTTTCTTTCATTTTGGGGGGCATTTATATATTAACAGAACTTCCATTAACTCCTGCTGTTTATTCTTTACCCTGAAGCTACAGCCCTTTGTTGTAGCATCACAGAGTTGACCCTGGAACCAATTACTGTGCATAACATCCAGAAGAAGATGAGGCTTATTCTGCAGCTATTGTTTTCCAGTAGTCCTAGTGTACGTAATTCTCATAGTGCAGTAGGATAACTCTGTTTAAGAACTTTGTGACATTACCTGGCCAAAACCAATAGTAAAACCAATAAAAAATAGGCTCCTTTGCCGATCTCTTGTTTTACAGTCCCAAGAGCACAGCTGGGAAAGCTGCAGCATTCTTCCTGCATTTGGAGAGTCGGGATGTTCTCCATTAGTTTTGATGTCTGTCGCTTCCCTGGAAGTGAGCGCATGTGTAAATGTGATACAGATGTTGTATGAAAGCTTAATTGTGTCTCTCTTTACTTTAAGCTGTGGCGCTCTTCTGTTTTGACGCCCACCCTCCCACCCCAAAAGGCTTTTCCTGAGAAGAGAAGGGAAACTGTTTTCCCATTCCTCTCTTACTCAAGAGTTAATTATATTCTGTACTGTGACTATACCTCAGCAAAAGCTGAATGGAAAAACAAGACTCTTGACAGAAAGGAGGAAGTTTTTAGGAAAACTTAGATTTTCTGTTCTTTCTTAGGACTTAGAAGTCCTTACTGATTTCATCCAAACGAAGAAATCCCACCCTGAGGTTACATTTCATCCATGTGCTTTGTTTCTGAGAGAGCTTAAATCCTCATGTTTGGTTGCAGGTCGTTGACAGCCAACTTGGTTAAATTGTCACAGGTGCAACTGTAAGCAGCCAGCAGGAACTGAAGAAACACGGGTAATCCCACTTAGGAAATCCCCTAGTAGCTTGGTGCTCCCTTGAAGCAGAACACCAGAAATACAGTTAGTGGCAGTTAGGGGGAAAAAAAGGAAGAAAAGAAATCCTCATTCATGAATCAAAATTAAAGCGATATACACTTCTCTAATTTCTGGGGTTACCATGTTATCTCTGTTCTTCTTACAGTCATCTTCTCTCTGGACTCCTGAAATCAAAGAAGAAATCGCTTGATCATTGTCTTAAACTAATACTGTACTGGTTCTGGGATGCAGTCAGACTGGATGAACCTGTTTAATTTTATTCTGCTGTATTTATTTTTGCTGTATTTATTTCTTTGTATGCCTTTGTGCCCATTTAGTTTTCATGCTTTCACAATCACCAGTGTAATCTCTTCCCTCTTTATTTGCAACTCCCATACAGCAAAATGAAACAAGCCATTTTTTCAAGATGTCTGAGACCCAACTTGTTTATCTTTTCAGATAAGCAATAACAAGAATAGTCTCATAATATTTGTGAATAACTGTAGCATAGATTTTTATTTTTTTAGTTACCTGAATCATGAGGTAATGAGATTGTCAAAATCTGGTTCTAAACTAACACAGCTTGTAACCTCTGTTTGTGGAAGAAAATTAATTGAGCAGATCTGAGACAATTTTGGTATTTGTGTTTTTAGGGTTTTTTTTCCCAGAAGTGGAGCTTCCTGTCTCTTTCTAGAAAAATGGTCAGCTTTTCTGAGGAGGAAGAAGTATGTGAAATGCATTATTTCATTTGTCATTTAAAAGAAAAAAAAATAGCAACCTTATCTTGTCCATCAACTTCTGTTGGTCAAAAATACTTTTTTTTTCTTTTTTTCTTGGATATTTTAAGAGCACGGCTTCCATTTTTACAGAATCATATATGTGATTTTTTTCTGTTAGAAAGAGGCAGAATCACAATGTCGCAGAATCATTTTCAAGTGGAAAGCTTGGCAAAGTCCCCAAGGGAAAAGTAAAAGAAAACTTTAAACAGGGATCAAAACAGAGAATTAAGGAGCAGATAATGGTGTAGCTGAGAATTGTGGAAGTGTTAATGACCAAAGTCTTCCAGAAGGATTTCCCACTGCGTGTTACCATTTTCAAACGTACAGCTGTGTCTAATTACCTAAAACTGATGTACAGAGCAATTAATGCTGCATCTGAAGAGCCAGGTAACGGGGCAGCTGACCACCTGTGTGAGTAAATAACCCAGTGTCTGTGCAATCTGGGCATACAAATTCACGAGGAGCATATTCAGATGTTCACGGACCTTTGCAGGCCCAGCTTGTGAGCCGGTGCCATCCCCTGCCCTCAGACTGGACACCGATACATGGAAGTCAAGTGAGAAAACAGCAGAGAGAAAGCCAGTCAGGAGCATGTCGTCTAAAGTTCAGGGAAAACATTTCTAGATTCAGTTTCAAGCCATAAATAAAAATAATCCAGCAAATAGTTACTGCAAAAATAGAAGCAATCTGACTTTTTAAAAATTTCTGAACAGCTGATATCATGACCCTGTATTCTTTGTTATTTATGGAAATCTGTTACTTGCCAGACTGTGAAAATGGCTGCCTGCTTGTATATATATTATTTTTGAATTGCTTATAAGCTAGCAGCTGCATTTTCACTAAAAGCTTAATAAAAATATGAAAGATGGAAAAGACAACATCTCTTTATTAATACCTAGATATGAAGCTATTCAATATTTTAAACATTCAAATCATTTGTGTGAAACAAAAAGGCTGGAAAAGCTTTCCCAAATAAATGACTGTCATCAAAGCTCCTTTCCATATAAGGCTTATATTTCAGCTCCAGGCCTAGCTAAAAAGAACAGAAATACATGATCATCACATAATTAATAAATTACTCCCTTCTGATGGTGCAGTAATTTTACTAGGCTTTCTTTAAAGTGCAATTAGTTATTTTCCTACATTATGAAGTTTGTTTGAGCTTAATATCTTGTATTTTGCTTAGCTGTTGTAAGGCAAAGGTAATCTTCATAACTGATTTACTAAATGCTGCTGTTTGTATTTGCCTGTCCATGTCAGGTATCACACAGGCCTTTTAACTAGCTGAGGAATTATGTGGAAGCAACAGAGTTAAGTTAGTGATAAATTACTTGTTTGCTATCAAATGTTTCCTTCTTTGCCTTGTTTTCACCTCACCCTGCCACCATACCAATGGCTCAGCCAATTCAGCTGTAAATTTCTTAGTGGAAAATATTCAGTCTCTTCAACTGCCCTGTCTCCAAACCAGTGTTTCAAACCAAATTCAGGACTTGCCTGGAAGTCTGTATCCATAAGCCTTGGGAGTGGAATAGCTGAGAGTCTGACCCATCAAAAGCAACCATCGACTGTACATGTGCAAGGTGTCTACAGTCTGACCACTGCACACAAGCTGTTGAACAAGAGCATGGTGTGAGAAGAATATTTTAAAGTGAAGATAGGAGTAGGAGTGGGTTTTGCTGTTTACAGGAAGCATGAGAGAAGAGGCTCTACTGGTGTGTTCAAGCAGGATGTTAATTAGTTTCTGGTCAAAATGTGGCTCCACTGAGTTGGTGGAAAAGATGAGTGGCACGTTGTAAAAAGTCAAGTATAAAACCATTATTACTGATCTTGGAGTCTGCAAGTCCAAAGTATGCAGGCTCCAAAACTCAGTCAAAATAAACAAAATTTATCTCTGGGTAAGAAAAGGTGGAGATTTGCACAAAGCCTTCTTCAGGCTTGTTTCCTAACAGGCTGAGATGGGGAGAGGATGGCTTTTGGCAAGGAAAGTTTGAGTTTGTCAGAAATACTTTAGCATTTTTTTGCTTCTGTCAGACAGAAGCCTAAGAACTGTGCTGTGTACAGAATATGTACTACTACTTTGCCAAAGCCCAAACAGGTTTTTTGACAATCCTTATGCTTCCAGTATACTCTGACCTGCCTTATATGCAAAGAGAGTGCCTTAAGGCTGGTGTCTAGACAGAGCCTTGTATTTCAGCAAAGGGAATTAAAAGTAGGCTCTGATATCCCTAAATTTGCAGAGAAAACTGTATTTTGGCTACCCGCCTCTCATATTTATCGGAGAAAATGTTACATTTTTTTTGTTGATTCCTGGGATGTGCTAAGATAGGGAAGGCAAGTTAGGTGTTGCTTGTCAGGATGTAACTATACCATGACTGTTCCAAATGCCACTGCTGAACTGCTGTTGTAAAGATTAAAAAGTGGGGCTGCTGTTCGTAGACAATCCTATTCCATATCTCAGGCGTCATTGTAGTAAAGGATTATTCTGCCCTTACAAACCATCCAAAGGCAGCTCAGTGAGCTTGACCTTAAATCTAAAATGAAATTGTGATCTGTTCTGCACCCTGCGGTGTGGACTGAGAGAATCAGGATGGTGATTCTTCAGTTCAGTCACGGTGAATTTTAAATAAATAAACAAGGCACTAGTATATAGGACTGTTTGTAGTTAGTAGATGCTTATTTGTTGTATTAACCTTGCTCCAAATTTCAAAGGTGTGCTGCCATTTACTACCATTAGAATTAATACCATCATGGAGTAAGTTACTCGGGTAATGTCTCTGTCAGGGTTAATACAGTGTAGGTCATGTTGCAAGACTTAGTTCCTCAAACGCCCAGTGCATTCGTAAATATAGCTATTCCTGGTTTATTATTTACTCATTTTAAAAGTAACATCAAAACTTTGGTCCATAACACAAAGGTTTTTTATTCTTTGATTTTAGTTCAAAGTCACTTTATCAGGATGAGACATAGTAGATGCTCAGTGCAAAATATCTGAGGGAGTGTGAGGCAAATGCACTTCCCAGCCTTCAATTCAAACAGTCTCAGAGCTCTGAAGTTTTTAAGAGATTTAAGACTGAAACCTCAAGTTCAGATTTGCATTATGGATTTTATTCTTGACAGTAAATGGTACAAAATAGGTATACATGAAATGCTGTTTTGCTGATTAACAAAGAGTAGTGTCTTAGGTCTCAGAAAAATTCAGCTTTTGTTTTCGCATCATCTTCATTCCCTTATAACTGCTTGCATTGTTGAAAATAGCTCCCTGTACGTGCCCCTCTATCCTTCATCTGCAGTGCTCTGCTGTTGGTGAACAGCAGGTTTAGAGTTTTGACTAATAGGCTGGGACTCAAATGGATGACCTCTATCAATTATTCATGATAGATCTGAGTAGCCAGTGTATAACACTGACAACATTCATACCTTTCTACTGTAATATGAACTGTAAACGATATAGTGATTGATAGACTACAGATGACCCTTGGTCATTTTTATTAATTCCTGTTGCTGAGTTCTGTAACCTGTTTTTCATTGCTTAAGCTATGGACCCACTGGGTTTTTAAAAACTCCAGCTGTCTAGAGCTAGGAGAGGCTCTGAATTTACTGGTTTTTATCTATTTGTGTTCTTCGGACTAGTTCTCCTTCTTTTGACATTAGTAGTTGTATCATCAGGGATTTCAGTGGGATCACAACGGGCTTATTGTACATATTTAGAATAGTATTAGATGAATGAAATAAAATGTGGTTGGGGGAATCTGTACTGTGGCTGATGGTGAGTAGAAGTGGGTAGAGCTATGGGAAGGGGAGTTCTCATCAAAAGCAGAGAAAGAAATGTTGCTTGGCCTTTGCTCATGGACTGCTTCTGTTTGCCTGGTAGGTTAATGAAGAAAGAAGGTTGAAATATAAGGGTTGAGGTGTTTTGCTTCCTAACTGCTGCATAAGAAAGTTCCATTGTATAATCCTACATTACGCATACTGTGCTGTGAAGAGCCTCGAATGCAAATTTAGTGTTTCAGAATAAGCTGAAGTTTTAACAGCATTTAAATCAGTTTACTCAGGGTCTTACTGGTGAAGTGTTTTCTGAATCCAGAGTGAGAAAAGGCTTTGAATTTTTAATTTCTTTTGCTTACGGAGTACATAGCATATAAGCACAGTAATTTGTGCTTTTGCAAATTTGAGAAGAGCTGTAGGTAAAGATCTATAAAAACTTAGTTCTGCATTTAAACATGCTGCTTACCAGCAGTTCATAGAAAGGGCCTGTTTAGAAGGTAGGAATAAAATTGAGTCAGACTTGGGGAGAAATCAACACTGGCCCCTGTGCTGGAAGACAGAAGGGGATGGAGGGGAGTCCTAGTTTGTGACAACATCCAAAAGTAACCCACAATTGGAAGATAAGCAAGAAGTACCTGTTTCAAGGTGATTTAGATGCACTCTGTGTTGCAGGTTCTGCCAACAGAACTGTCTGTGTTAGGTGTGTTAAGCTTGGAGCAGCATTACCCCTTGAGCCCTGTAGGTCTGGTGGAAGGGACCCCAGGTGCAGATGCAACAGCACCAAGTGGCACTTCCAGCTGGGTTTTGTGTTGAGGAAGGGGTTGGAGGAAGGGCTGTAACGATACAAATAGTAGCCTTGCCAGGGTATCTCCATCCATGCTGACAGTCACATAGATGTCTGGTTTTGGCTGCTGGCATGGATGTAACCTTCCTCCTCTTGGCGTGAGGATCCATGCACTGACACCCCCTAAGACCTGAGCCAGGGCTTCTTAGTGAGGGGTGACAGGGATGGTGGTGGCCTGCTCTGTAGTAGCAGCTACACCACAATTCCCTTGTGTATGAGGGTGCTGTTGTACTTGGGGTTTGCACAAGCAGGAAACAAGAAGTGTTTGGAAACCCTGGCACTTGTGCTCACAAGTTTGCTTCAGTCACAGGCATTAAAACAGGAAATCTCTTCCCTTCAGCTTCTCTCCAGGGAAAGAGCTGTGGCAGGTTGTTGCTTCATGCACTGCAGGAGACTGTGCGTGGTGTGTTAGGTTACGAAGCAGACCTGCTGGCACACCTGAATCCTGATCCGTCTGCCTGGCCTCCCCCAGCAGCCCTAGTGTGTCAGGCACTTTTCCCCAGGGAACACCAATCCTTGTGCTCTGCTCCCTTGTATTTGCTGTGGGTCTTTAGTGTAGCTGAAAGTAGGACTGTTCTCCACTCATCAGTCCACCTTAACAGAGCATTACTAGCCAACATATTTTGTTGATCAGTGTGATTCCAACTCTGCAGCAATATGTAGACTAACCAGATGGAGGCTTGTACCTCTTGTGATTGTAAAATTAACCAGAATCATTGATAGTTACGAGAGTGATGACGGAGACCCAGGCGCTGTCAGAACAATGTGCTTTGAGGCATGCTTAAATCTGTTAGGACAATATTTCATGTTGCTGCGTGCTCAGTACACAATTCTACAGCACAGCAAGGCACGTACGCCTCACTCAGCTCTGAGGGTGGATAAAGGATGAAAATTATTCACTACTGAATTTGACTCAGCAAAGAAGGTGCAGGTTCCGCTCCATTCAGAGGCATAGCCCAAGAAATTTTAGTCAAAGGTCTGGGTGACTGGATTTGTGGTTTTGTTTATTTTTTAATAGGCCTAACTAGGATTTTCTGTCTGAATAAAACAAAGTTTTTTAATTGGAACCTAGTGTGAGAACTTCCAGGGAATCAGTGAGAAATTTGTAAGAAACAGCTGGAAATAACAGCGGAGAAGGCAGTGCCATCTCTATTCTCTTCCTGCCACACAGCCCACAGGCGTACTGTAGTTCCCTGTTCATTTGCATCAGTGACTGAAGGACCTATTTAAATGAATGAAGTTAATGAATTAATAAATGCAGAACGGGGGAGAAACCTGCATTACAAAAGGTACTTTGTTCTTAGATGCTGAAAGTAAGAGTTAGGTTTGATATTTCACAACATAGCGCTGACTGCTGTTTGCTGTATTTCCTAATACACCCCTGGTAACATGAGATCGCACCACAGATTCCTCTTATTAAATGGTTATTTGGATGTGTTGCACTACCCGCAGCTTTTTGCTTGCGTATGAATTATTAGGTGTTTGAATTAGCAGAACGTGGATTAGCAGAGTTTTTGCTTCGCTAGTGGTACAGCAGACACTTTAGCCATTTGGTCGTCAGATACAGTCGTTCTGTGTTTGAGCTTCTCAAAATAATGCCTGCTAGTGCCTCTGTAATTAAACATCTGTCAGGGTTTTAGAAATGCCCTATGGGTTTTCTTTTTTTGGGGGAGGGGGAGACATGCCCCTGCTTTTAGGGGGAAAATTGCTGTGTGCAACAGCAAAATACATTTTGTCTGTTTTAGCAGGAGGGCAAACTTAGGAGATCAGCAGCTTTCTTCTCCATTTTGGCTGATGTAAATAAGCAATAAATTTATTGAGACATCCGGCACAAAACTGGTGTGAGAACAGAACTTTGGGCCTTGTGTGGCAGCTTGAGCAGATGGGTGCTTCTTACTATTTCTTAAAAACTGAAATGACAGGGAGATTAGGGTTTAAAAATCACAGCTTCTGTCGCATGCATTAATTAAAGGGTTTTAGTGTAATAATTCTATCTTATTGTTCTTGAGCATACGCTCAGCTACTTTCAATTTTTAAAAGTACTCAGCCTTTCTCTGGGAGCCACGGCTGTTTGTTCAGTTAAATTCCTTCTGATTAAAGCTCCCTGAATAGTCATTGCCTTCATATACGAAGACCAGCCCTGTTTTCTCTATGCTACGCTGATAATGGGGTCACTGGGAGATTTCTGAATTACAAGTTCTAACTGAAGTTATAGCGCTTCAGGGATGCTTCGCTGCTCAGCACAGTCTGGTGCGCCTCAAAGTGCCGGTGGAGCACTTGGGGCAGTGGCTCATACATTTCTGTTCCTGACTCGTTTGGCTCACAGGGGAAGCACTGAAGAAATTTTGGTTATTTCCTATCAGGTCCAAAATACCACCATACTTTTTAATGTGAAAAGAAGTTTGAACCCAATGTCTGCAATGATCCAGCAATACTAGCATTTTTCTTTTTTTTTTTTAGATATGCCTACAGTAGCCTCTCCTTTACTACTTCTTCCCTGCAAAATACAAACCTGCAGATTTTTCAGATCTGAAAATGGCATGTATCAGGAGTACCCATGTAGCAGCGATGTAGGTGGTTCTCCTCTGGGGTCCCAAACTGATGAGTTGTGACAAGGTTGCTTAAAGAAGGCAGCCCTTAAAGTAACTGCCATGCAAGTTTTATTTAAAAATGTCAGTCCTATGAATACTGTGGATTTTTTACTGGTTTTGCTTCTTCCAGCAAAGCTTTACATTCCCTGGAAGAGCAGATGTTCATGGAATGAACTCCTTCTGGGGAATTAACTAATTAAGAAGGTCGAGCTTCTGCGTTCTTCCAAACCGTGTATCCCGAGGCTGCAGTGTAGTGTCAGGGCTCTTCCTTGGCAGTGCTTGATAGAACACGTAGGTTGAGAGTGGGTGATGCCCTGTAACCGTCTGCCAGGCTGGTAATCTGGTGGTGGAGTTCAGCAAGGGAAAAGGAAAAAGCTGCCAGTCCAACAGCTTTCTTGTTTTCCCTTTAAACTGATGATCAAATGTGGTGGAGATGGCATCCATTTCAAGCAGTTTGCTGGAGAGCCTGTCTTGATACCAGTTCAGTGAGTGAGTAGGCAGACTTGATTTATGGCCAGCATCACCTGATAGACACGGGCTTTGCATCTGGGATATGCAGATACTGTCATCAGCTCTGAGATGAACTTAGTGATGAGTAGTAAAATTATGATTTTTCTCTTTCTGTCTGGGTTTTTTATTTGGGTTTGTGGGTTTTTTTGTTTTGGGTTTTTTTTTTTGTGGGTTTTATTTTGGTGGGGTTTTTTTTGGTTTTGTTTTGTTTTGTGCTTTTTGGTTTGGTTTGGTTTTTGTAGTTTTTAATTTTTTGGCCAAGCTGGCAAATGCCACTCCCAGCAGTTGGGAACCTGGAAGGAGCGGAGTTGTTGTTCTTTGCCTCATTAAGTGCTACAGCTGCCTGTAACGAGCTATTAAGCTGTTAGAGCAAGCTGATCTATCTTTAGACTGTATTGACCCATTGTCACCCCAAGTCTTCATGTCTTAGAGGACAGGCCACTTCAAGTGAGGGATTTCTTAGATCCTCTTAGATGCAGGAAGGAGCTTGGTTAGAATAGGTAGGATGGCTCTCACCTGCAACAAGACAACCATGGTGAAAGGAGGTGTTGGTTGTCTGTTTCCAGCTTTGGGGGAATGGAAAGCCTTCTCAGAGGGAGTTTGAAAAAAAAAGTGAGACTTGTTCAGTGGTGGTTCTTCCATTTTGAGGCTGCAGCCATCTCTTGCAGAGAGAGTCTGAGGAATGGACAAGACAAAATTGGCAAGGATTTGAGTTTGCGAAGACTGGCAGAAGGATAGAGAAACCCCTCACTACCCCTCCTCATGCCTTTCAACTTGGATTATAGAACCTGTCAGCCGAGAATTTGGAGGCAACTTTAAATGAGCTCATTCAGATACATTAAATTTCTCGTACTTAATTTTAAAATGAAGGTTAGAAAAATTTCATGAAAGCTAATAAACAATGAGTCTGAGATCTAAATTGTTTTGAAAGTACTGTTTGTAGCAGTATAATACTAAAGCCACTGCTTTTCACAGAAAATAATTCATTTCTTGTGATTCAGTTATGTTAGACAAAGTATTGCTTTGTTTTTCTGGGTTTTTTTTTCAGCCTAGTAACAAGATGACTCAGATAGTAACCTGGATAATTAGGTTACATAGAAACAACTTCTATTAAAAATATAGGTTTATATTCTTAACATTACAGCTTAAATTTGTTACCAGTAGCAGTAGATAAATTTTGAACCAAAATAGGATATGCATAAAAAATTCAGCTCCATTTTAAAGGTACTTCTTATTGTAAATACAGGAGTATGACACTGCAGTAACATTTTTAAGCTAAAGCAAATGAAGAGATTTTTAGAAGAGCTGCTATGACACTTACACTTTTGATTTATTTGAAAATGAGGATTGTATTTTACCACAATATTGAAAGTACATAGTCTTAAAAGTTCTAAGCTGTGTCTGTTGAGAGGATTTCCAGGGTAAAACTGTAGTTCACTTTGAAGTCCAACACTAAGCATCAAGAAAATGTTTAGCACAGTGTAAGTGCCAGTAATATTCAGCTGTATGAAATTCACAGTAGGTTAATTGAAGTCTGAATTTTATGTTTAGGTTGAGGGAGCATGAATTACTTGGGCAAGAGTTTCTGCCTAAAGGAAGTTTTTTGACTTTGCCTAAGTGCAAATACAATGCACTGAAAGTATAAAGAAAGCTGAAAAGGCCTAAAGAGTGGGGTTCAGAGATGTTGGGACAAGGAAAAAGGCAAGGAGAATGTAGAGGGCTGTTTGTTTATTGTAAATTTATGGGGTTTTTTATAATGAATGGGACTTTTTTTGCCTCTGAGCTTCACTGCAACTAGTTAACTAGAGTCAAAAGAAGGAATAACCAAAAGAAGGAATAAGAGCTTACAAACTCTGATGTAAATGCTCAATTGTAGTAAATTATGAGGACTAGATATGGTGAGGAGTTATGATCAGCAAGGCTGTTTTCAATGCGTTGCATCTTCAAAACTGGAAGTGTACCAGTTAAGTTCTCTGTCCTGGCCAGGGCAGGTGATCAAGGAGCCATAGCTGAAATTAACACAGAGACTTCTGTGTGAAGAGCTGAGTTGGGTAGAGGACAAATCATCTCAGTTAGCTGGAGTGCTTCTCCTCCAGAGGATAGAGAACTTGAATCTCCCAGGGACTGAACAACTTTCTCATGGTTGTTAATGGGACTAAAGTATGTAGTAAACCCAAGAGCTGTAGCTTGGAATGTCTTCGGTTGTCTTTAACTACAAAACCATCCACCCTCTGAGATGCATTTTTTGTCTTGTGAAGCAGAAAATGGAGCAAGACAAAAGGACAGAGAAAGAACACTGAAGCAAGAAGGATGTGTTCAGAAGATGCTGGAAGGGTGTGGGGAAAAGAGATCCAGAAGGCATCTTTATAGTTTTGATGAAGGTAAAAGGCATTACACCTATGGAGTGAGCTTTTCCACAGGCAAAAAAATACAGAAAGATAGGAAGATTCAGACAGGAAAGGCAAAGGAGAAAACTGGTGGGGTAAAGTCCTTTAGTGGAGGAGATTGAAAGGTTGACTCAGCTTCGCAGTTGGCAGAAAGTGTTTGCTGCTGAACTCTTCGTGCTGCTAAAAAGGGCGGCTTTCACACCTGTGACCCTAAATACAGACCTGGCTTATCTAGGAACCATGCTAAGCATTCCCTTCTCATGGGGAGCCTTCTTGCTCAGCCCAAAAAAGAGATGAAAGAAGATTCCTCATAGTGCAGAATTTTTTAATTATAGACAGAAGAAAACTTTAAAGGCTCTTTAAAAAAAAAAACCCAAAACAACCAAGGGGAAGGGGAATTGTCAGCAGTGAGCTTGGGAAAGCCAGTATTTCATCAACAAATACACAAAATTATGACAGAGCCTTGGAAAGTCCCTGGTAAACTCAGTGCTCATTTATGCTCTTATATTTTTCTGGGAACTTTCATTCTGAAATAATGAAGGAATTATGTGAATTAAGCCTAAATATTTAAACCAAGACAATTTTTTTGAGAATTTACTTTGGAAGTGCTGGTTTTTATAAAACTTTGCTAAAGCATCCTTAAACTGCATGTTCTGACTCGGCTACTGTTGCTTTCCATTCCCAGATAGTCAAATAGGAAAGTGAGGCATCAGGGAAGAGTCAGTGGTATGGTCTAATTTCTTCATAGGCTGGAAGTGAAAACAAATGCCAGAGAAACAAGTGCACTTGAGTGCCCAGTGGCAGGTAGAGTTTCCACATTCTGCAGAATACGATGAAACGTGCTTGTTGTCTGGAAGCTATACCTTGTGAATGAAAGCATATGAAGTATGTTTTAATGCTATAAAGTAGGAGTATCCAAAATCTTCCATTGTTTCAAAAAACCTAGGCCTTGTATTTCAGGACTCCTTCCTCTAAATAATTGATTTTTTTTTTCTCCTGAGAATAGAGTTATCTCCATTTATCCTTCTCCTGGTCTTTGTCTTAAGTTGAATGCAGAACATAATATTGTACGTTTTTTTCTTCCTCGCTACATTTGGCAAATCTGAAGTTCTTATTCATGTGCACTCTCCAAACATTTTGAATTTAATAATGGGTTGTTGCAACATCCTAATTTGCCCTCCTGTAACCACAAACCAGCCGTCTGGAGTAGTTTAAAACTCACCTGGTTGTAAATGTCAGCTACCATCTCCACAGATACCTGTTTTCTTGTGCTAGTTACTGCTTATTAGTTTACTTTCCTGTTAGCTGTTAGCTTCTCCCACTAGTAGAGCACTTTTTTAATTGGCAAGAATGTTCTCTCAATTAGCACTTGGCAGGCAGAGGTTTTTGCATTTGTGAGGTCTTTGTATTCTCTTCTCCCGTGTTTCTGTATTTTCCCCAGTGGCTGTCCTAGGAAAGTTCAAGCCATCCTTTCCTGTGGAGAGGAACGTGTGGGCTGGTTACTATGCATCAAGAAGGACGCTCTGTAAAGAAAGATAGAGGATGGCATTACCTCATCCTACTGCTGGCCACCCAAACTTCAGCCTATTTTGACAGGGATTTTTCTACATAGTAGGGGCAGCGAACAAAAGTCAAAATGTCTGTGTTAGAGGTTTTGTCTCCTCTAAAATGGATGCCTTTCTACCATCTGCAAACATGGTGCTTCCTTGTAAAGTAATCTATATTAACCTGTCAGGAACTAATTAAATCAAGAGAATTTTGGTTAAAAAAAAAAAGAAAGAAAAATTATGTAATACTGTTCATTATGTGGAAAACCCTTGGTCTTTCTGTAATTGCACCCCAAGTTACTGGACTCAACTCAGCTTTATTTTCTTGATGGCAGCAAACACTTTGAGCTAGGGTGAGTTGGCTGTCATCACCAAACACATCAGCACACCTCAGTCCTGCAGGGAGCGTTTGCCACTTGATGGAGCCTCTCTTTGTCCCGCAGCTCTGTCAGGAGCCCTGCGTTTGGTCGCCAAAGGACTTGTGTCCCTGTTACACTGAAGTGGAGTGACATGTATGAAGTTGGTTATGGATGGCAGGAGGGATGGTGAACTCAGAGTGGGGACCAGGTTTCCCAAATTCACAGCTGTTCCAGTATGTAATGGGAAGAGCTGTGAGGTGCTGGCTGCCCCTTCCTGGTCCCATGGCTGGTTGGGCACTGCAGAGTGGATCTGTCTCCAACCTTTGGAAATGTGGTGGTGGGTGCTCAGACGAATGGCAGTGGCTGTATGATCTATGTTGCGAGTTCGCATTCAGGACAGGGTTGTGGCTGTCCCGAGTGGATGTGTGAAGCAAGGAGGAATCCCTCCGACAGCTGCCTCTACGGCGAGCTGTGTCCCCTGTGGCACTGCTGTCACCTGGGGATGCTTCTGTGGAGTCAGCCTCTTCTTTTTTGTGGCGGTGCTGTTGTGTTATTTGGTAACTTTTGTTAAAATATTTTATTGGGGTTTTTTCCCAACTTGTCAGCGTTGCCTGGTGCAGGGGGCTGAGCTGAGGCCACAGGTGCCGATGGTGCCAGGAGGGGTGCATGCGCATGGAGGGGAGGTTTCTTCCTGTGCTGGGTCAGCGATGCTTAGAGCCGGTGGTCCTGAGCAGCAGCGGGGGGGGCACTGTCATCTCCCGCCTTTTTCTGGCGGGGATTTTTGTTCTTTTTTTGTTCTTGTTTGTTTGTTTGTTTTTTATTTGCCTGGAGGTTTGTTGCGCCGTGGGTAGGGTTTGGAGCAGGAGGCTCGGGCAGCACCCGGAGCCGGTCCCGCCGCGAGCCGGCGAGGCGGTGGTGGTGCCTTGGGAAGCGGCTCCGGCCTCATCCGCTGGGCGGCGGCGCCACCTGGCGGCCATGGCCGGAGCGGCCGGTGCCTCTCCCCTCCTCCTCCTCCTCTTTCTCCTCCTCTTCTTGCCCGGCCTGCTCTCCGGCTCAGCAACCCGCAGCTGCCCGGTGCCTGCTCGCTGCCTAGCCAGGGACTGACATCGGCATGCAGGGAAAATAACTGCGCCTTTAGTGACAGTGAAAATACCAGAGCTTTCTTGCAGGCAGTGTGCTGTACAAACGGATTTCCCCAGGCTCTTTGGGGAGCTGCGGTGGGAGTGTTGGTGGCCGGGGAAGGCCGACTGGGCTGCACATGGCAATAAGGCCCTAGGCTGGGATTTCAACTGAGCACCTTACCTGTGTGCAGGTGAAGGTGCCAGGGTGAGCTCAGCAGGGCCGAGAGCGCATGACTGAGCTCCCGGGCATGGGTAGCTCCGTTTGCTATGGAACCTCCCTCACAATGGCGTAAAGTCCCTTTGGAGGCTGTGTTTCTTCTGATGAAGGAACTAAAGCTGAAATTGGCTCGATGTGATCGATAGCTGTGCATAAGGACTAGTGCATAAGGACCTGGACCTTGTGTGTAGTCAGGCGTGCAGGTGGATTAAGTCGTGGATTAAATGCCTCTTAGTGAATAGATTTAAAATGACTCTGTCTTTGAGAAGAATTTTCAAAACATTTTTATTTTTGTGACGTTGGCCTAATCTGTATCTTTTCCAGAGTAGTTGTGATACTAAGTATTTCTTTATGTGGTGATACTGGGAAGACACACACACACACAAGCTTTTTGTAAATATCTGGGCGAATACCTGTTTTTCTATATGATTCTCTACTATTTAAGAATCTGAATTAACCAGATTAATTTCTTAAGCCCATTCTTCTGTAGACAAGTTTTATTTCTGTCTGGAAGCAGTGTTAAGGGGCCAACTGTGGTTGGGATGGGTGGTGTCCTGCCATTTGTAACAGAAGGGTGTGGATAAATGATAAGGAAGTGATGTCAGAGTTGTGAGGAACTCTTTCTTTATTAGTAGATTAATCTTTCTTTTCTTTTTTTTTTCCCCCGTGGAGTGTTATGTTCATAAAAACAGACCCTGCAATTGATATATGTCTGGGGCAGAGGGGTGGGGGTGGTTTGGTTACCTTAGTTCCCCTCATCCCTCCCCAGTGCATGCACTCCCCAGTAGAGCTGTTCTCACCAGACTTATTGTGTGCTGCTGGGAAAGCAGATGGCCTTCCTGAGCTTCCAAAAAATCAGGTCCCTGTAAGTCCTGAACACCGGGGAATAATTAACACTTAAACTCCTCAGGAGAGGTGTCAGTACTGCTTCCTACAAAAATACACCAAGCCACAGCCCTTGCCCAAGAGCCGGTGCAGCTTGTTCCTTGTTCCCAGTGAGATGCTTTTCCATCCTGCCAGGTTTGCATGTCTGAGCAGACAGGCTTTGCACTGAAGCATCAGACATCTTTCTGTTTAAGGGCACCTCATAAGTAACTGATCATTGACATTTTAAAATCTTTCTCTGTTCATCCCATGGCAGGCCCGCAGATCTTTCACGGGGCTTGCTCTCAATATGGAGGTGAGAGATGCCAGCATGGTTAACAGAGCCTCTCGCCCAAAGTGGTGTTTGCAAAATGCTGCAGGTACATGTGTAGAAGTTCCTTTTTATCAAACCAAGTTTTTAAGTTGCCTTTAAATATACTTATCTGCTCACTTGTCAGGAATGCAGTAAAATGAGTGCTGGGGGAAGGAAATAGATCTGAAGTACTTTCCTGCCCTTCTGGATGTGTGTATTTGGTTGTTTGGTTTTCTGCTTTTAATCCTTTTGAAGAGGAGAAATTCCAAATTAAGCCAGCCTGTGGCAGTGTTTTTCAGCATTTCTTTTGCTTCTGCTGCTTTTAAAGCTTAAGCCTTGGTGCTAATTGGAAAGTGGAGAAGCTTCCTATGTGCTACATGCAGTAGTTAGTTTCAGATTTAATAATGTTTTAGCATTTTCACACAGCTGTTATTAAAATGAGGGGGTGATATAAATAGTCATGGGCTCACAGGTGCAGAATTACTGTTTCATTGTCTCTGAAGCTTATTTTAAGTGATGTGTTTCTATTCCATTTTTCATATGGATTGATTTCTCTTCCCCATCCTCCTTTAGCATAACAAGGTTTCTTTTATTTGAAAGATTAATTAAAACATGTTTACAGCTGGTTCGTCTTTTTTTCAAGACGTCTTTGAGACCCTTGTCTCCTGACCTTTCTCAGTTACATCATGCACCCTGGGATGATTCTCATCTGACTTCTTTCCCAAACAGAAGACTTCCTCTGTCTCTTTCACCAGAGTTTAATAGATGTTGGTATTTATTTATTTTATCTTTAAAATGACATCCTAAAAGTTTTTTTTTTCCCTTTACTTACTTTTTCAGAATAGTAAGACTTTAAAAAGTAAGAATATAAGTGAACCCAGAACTCTGGTGTTCTTGTGAACTCTCAAATTTACCTCTTGGTATAAAAGGAATGGTGTCAGGAAAAATGCTAAAGCCCCAAATCCCTTTTAGAGCGCATTTTGCCTGCAGACAGCTGCCCTTTCTGCTGCTGTGCTGGTGGTGCTAGTTTCCAGCCTGCTTTGTCTATCAGCTCTTCAAGGGGATTATGGAAGTTGCCAGTAAATGGCTGATGTCTTTAGTGATCTGCATAAGGCTGTCACAGAGTAGTTTCAAGCCAGGTCTGAAAGACCATTTACTTTTCTAGAAGCCTTCTATTGTTATTGTTACTGCAAGGGAGGACAGTGGAAGGAAGGGGAAGGGGAAAGGGAAGGTACTTGCCTAGCCATTAACCAACCTGCAAATACCCCTGCCCTGTGCAGTCAATAGGGGCAAACACTGTCAATGCCGAGCCAGAGGCAGCTGCAGGGGAGCTGTGCCTGGTACCTCCAGCCTCTTCTCTTGAGGCCTTTGGCTCAGGGCTGCAGGTTGTGTGTCACGGGTACAGCACCTTTGGGGCAGTTCAGCTGCAGTGGGTACTGAGTCACCGGCCTTGGCTGAGTGGCCAAAGGCTGCCCTTGTGCCTACATCCTCCTTGGGAGCCCTGGTTCCCTTTGGTCCATCCAGAGAAGAGCTGTTCAAATCAACTTTTGGTCTTTCAGTAGCATAGGGCCTTCTTCTGCCTTGAGGAAGGGCTCAGTCCCTCATCTCTCCTGCCACGTGCTTGCAGTATCACATAATGGTGCTAATTTTGATCCAGCAATATCACACCTCACCAAGGGCATCCAGTTTACAGTGGTGGTCATAGAGTCATAGTTCAGTTTGTCCAGCCTGCGTGTTGGGTTTATTAGGGTGTACTTCTTTCCCTATTCCAACCCTATTTTCTTCCATTCTCTTTTCAAAGTCCTCTTTTCTCTGAAAGCCAGAAAAACAATAAGATCAAGAGAGAATATTTTCTCTCCAAGCACTGTGGAACTACTGAATCTTTGCATTTGTGTAATACTTAGAATCTAAGTTCCCCTTTCTGTCTTGTGCTCCTGTATTTTATGTGATGGACATGCACAATAGAGATTCTTGACTGCTGTAAGTCTGTTAGCAGAGTCACCAGCTATGGTAGCATGGCCTTCAGCAGGAGAAACAAGGCAAATTAGGTCATGCAGAGCTCCTTTTTTCTATGACTGCTGCCTCTGTTACCACGCTGGGCTTGCCGGCTGTAGCTGAGGTATTTCTGCAGAATGCTGGCCGACAGCACAGCTGTACCCTCTGTTTTT
The DNA here is from genome assembly GCA_013399195.1 of Dicrurus megarhynchus. Lineage (NCBI taxonomy): Eukaryota > Metazoa > Chordata > Aves > Passeriformes > Dicruridae > Dicrurus > Dicrurus megarhynchus. The sequence continues at coordinate 729,397 of VXAD01000741.1, forward strand.
AGATTGAGTAGCTGTAGTAAAGGGCTTTATGATGTATGGCAATACACTACCCGTGCTTAACGAATGATGGGAGAAATGAAATACTGGATGAGGAATGTTAAGCTGTATGGGACGGCTGCCAGTCCACAGTCCTGGCCTGGAAAGCCTTCCTCCTTAATGCACTTGAAGGAAGATGAACAGGTGGTGGTCAAGAAGATGCTGTGGAGCAGACATTGTGGTAAATCTGACTGTTGGAATGAAAGGGAAAATCTCCAGGAAGATTTACAACTGTTTGGGTCTATGTTTGGAGGGATTGTACAGGCAAGCTGCCACTTGCTTAAAAAAATCTGAGTCATAATTTTCCATCTCCTCTGCAAGTATTTTTGATGCATCAAAGCCAATTGCGCTTCTCTTCCTGTGCCTTAAACTAAAAGAAAAGAACCAATACCCAAGAAACCACAACAGCCCTTGCTCAAATCCAACCCTCTTAAATTTAATTATATATCCTGCTGTGTTAATGGTCTTAGACCCTTTCTTTTTCCTCCATCTACCTGCACCAAACTTCACAGGCAGGGCCACACACGGAGAAATGTGCAGCAGCTACAGAGCGTACTGGAGGCATTCTGCCTAGGTTTTGGACCAGTTCTACTGTATTGCTGTTAACTCTGAAATTACGACAGAGCTGTGTTAAGAGTCAAATTGGTATCATCTGGCCTAATCACTTCCTAATTTTGCAGAGCATTCCAGGGGTTTTATATCCCATAATTTTCTTTAAGTATATTATGAGCAGCAACATTTAAGGCAATGCCAAATGGTACAGTTTCATTTTGGCAAGCAGTCCCTGCAAATGTGTTTGTGTTAGTTCTGTATAGGTATTCCTCTGTCCCTTTATTTTACCCACAATTTTTAGGTAAGCAGTTACCATTCCCTCACCACTTACCAGGACCTAGACTGTAGCTAGAGCAAGCCCTCTGTGAGATGGGAAGACATGAGGATGCCCTTGAAGAGGGCAAAGAGGGGCTGTAGGCCATGACCAGGAAGTCCGGTTCCAAGTCCCAGAAGGGGCTATGCTGGGGATGCGAGCAGGATGTGGCATCAGGATGGGGATCAGATGCATTAGTTGCAGCCTTGCTTTGCAGAACTGATCAGACCAGTGTCACCTGTGATCAGCTCTAGATAAAAGACAAACTTTATTCACAAATGGTGAAAGCCCCAGTGAAGTCTTCACTACTACCCTTGGATCGATACAATATGGATGAAAGGTGAAAAAGGCACTTGGAAATGCTGTGATAACAGGAGCTACAGCTTCACCTGCAGATAAGTACATGTTATTTTGTGGGGCTTTTTGCCTGCTGCTGGGCAGAGAATAGGCTTATGGACCTCTGTGAGAAATACACAGGTGAAAGGACTGGTAAGTCATGGCTAGCTCTGCCACTGCCCAGAATTCCTATGTACCATGTACAGAATGACTTACCAAAAAAATGCCACTGAGGAGGTACAGAGAAATGTGATGAACACTGGAAATGCCGTGTCTGTGGCACGCTGCCAGCAGCAGCCATTTTACCCACATTTGCACTTTCACTTCATTACATGCCCTGCTGTGGATGCTTTCCTTCCGTAACCCCCAAGTCTGTGTTGACTCTGGAAGGGCTGATACCTGGGAGACAGATCCCAAAGCTCCTGCCCTAGAAGAGGCTTTGTGTTTGGGGTTCAGTACAAAACTTTTTGCACCTGATGCGCACTGGTATGAAGCTGAGGGTAATGAAAAGATACTGTGCAAGAGGACATTGGAATAATTTGCACATGGAGATGCTGTTTCAACCAGTTGACTTCTGGGAGGCTGGTAGCATCAGTACTCTAGGTAACAACAAAGCCAAATATTCTTCAAGAAAACATTGCAGGCAAGTAGCTGGAGAGAAAAAGTTCACTGTGAACTTTCAGGCTTGTTTTTCCAGTACCTAACAATGTGCACTTCACTCTGAGAGATTTTGGACCTGATACCCTTTACAACCTAGTTCCATGGTTATTTTGTTGGTGCCTATTCTCTTGATTATGCTTGAAATTCCAATAACCTTGCTGGCATTTGCATCTGTAGCTGTGCAGATGGTTTCAGACCTCCCTTTTTGCAAAAAAAAAAGTGTTCTTGAAGTGTGACATAGCTCTAAAGCATTTCTGCTGTACAGAGGAATTTGTAATTTTACTGAGCTAGGGAATACCTTGTAGGAAGGGGTCTTTTGTGTGCTGTACTATTACTGTTCTCAGACTCAGATTTCACTCATCTTAAAAGGTTAAGTTTCAAATGTAATCAACTAAAATTTTGTGCTTTTTTCCACTCACTTTGGTGACATTTGAGATTCTTTCTGAAATGCGAAACTAATGCAGTATCTCTGATGATAATAACACTAATAATCTAAAATAGTTCAGAAATCTCAACATGTGCAGTCCAGAACTGAATATTAAGTCTGATGGTCACCTATTCATGTTTTTTGCCATCTGGATTGTAAGAGCTCTGTGGGTTTTGTTTTCATAAGCAGCAGTTGTCCTACTGGACAATGCTGGAGAGATTAGTCAGATGGAGACCAGGAAGCATTAGAAGTGATGGGCTTGGCTGGCCTGTCCCGCTTTTGTCCCCTGCAGTGTCCCCCAGTTCTGCAGGGGAAAGGAGATGAACAATGCAACGGGGCCCTTCAGCTGTTTGCACTCTCTGGCCTTGGCAGGACGACACATTTGACAGTGAGGGTAAAAAGTAACTTGCACGTAAAGTTAGAAATTGTGGAGGGTAAAGTTAGCGAAATGAAGGAAACAGGACTTTGAGATAAATCAGTTCATTGTTGTTCCGGGAATAAAGGGAAGCCTGGGGAAAAAAAAAAAAAAAAAGGAGGAAAACCAGCTGAAAAATAGCGTGGTCATAAAAAAAATTGAATTAAGGACACCAACCATTAGTCATATAATCATTGTGGCAACAGCAGTAGTACTGTTTGGGAAGTAAATGGTGTAAAAAAATGTTAAATCTTGTTAGGAATATTATTCTCCAGAATAGGAGTATTTAGGAATGTTATTCTCCAATTTGGTACTCCCACTAACATCATGCTGCCGCTGGTCACTTCCTCCTCCCCCTCCTATTGGAAGCACAAAAAACAAAAATCACAGATTGAGATGAGCAATTTACTGGAAACAGAAATGAGATAAAAAAACCAAACACTAACAGCAACAATATTAATAATGAGAGGTATAAGAAAAATGATTTACGCTCAAAAAAACCCCAACAACAAACCAATACAGGACTTTTCTGGTCTCCAGGTTTCTCCCTTCTCCTAAGCAGTGAGAGAGTGTCCCTTTCCCCCCACCCAGCAATGACCTGAGGTGGTATCAAATAACATTAGGGTCCTGGCCATGCCCCCTCCCAGCTCTTGCAAAAAATTAGCCTGGTCCTGGCCAAAACCAGGACAGTGCCTAAAAAAGTTAAAATTT
>VXAD01000741.1:732927-756035 GCA_013399195.1 Dicrurus megarhynchus
ACCCAAATCCCCCAAAACAGAACAGTAGTTCTTGTCTCTCTACTTACGAGATCACGCGTTTTCATAGTCATCATCCTTCACCAAGAAATATTTGGTAGAAAGTAAAGAGTTCCCATCAGGATCCTTTGCTTGAAATTATTGGCTATGAGTTTAAAAAGTCAGTGGGAAATCATTTTAGGAACTATTAAAATTTAGATGTAGCAAAGGAGAATGGGGAAACAATGCAAACTGTACCAAAGGGCTGCTACTTTTGGTTGGTAAACCCATGCCCTGGGTCTGTTTGCTAAGGATGGAAGTGTAGTGTTGCTAAAAATGTATAGCTGATTGCATGGAAGTGTAAAACTAACTCCCCGACAACTAGGCACAACAAAAATAAGAGAAAAAAATGCTCAAAAGTAATAAGAAAAAGCAGTGTAATACAAACCAGAAGCATCTTGCTCATGACCAAGTGAAGGCAGGACTTCTTGGGGCATCTGGGACTTGCTTTCCATGTGCTTCTGGGTTGTGGTGTGGGACTACATTGCTCCCTTTTCCCCCTCATGTAGCTGAAGGGAAACCTCTGGGACAGGGTGTGCTGTCCGACTGATAAACCATCTGTAGATCAGCCAGCATCAAGAGCTGTGCTGTGTTTCTGCCCTGTTAAAAACCTCAAACCTCAGCCAAAACCACTCACCGTCAATTCTAAAATTAGTTGGAGAGAAAGCAGGGATATTAGTTGATTGTGTGCTTTCTACTCTTCAGTATCACCCCCTTATCTGCTAACCTACCCTGTCCTGTGGTGCTGAGTGCTCCAGTCTAGTCCTTGATCTTCTCTTTCTCTGAATTATTGGGGACAATCTAACAACATGTAAAGTAAGAGGAGCTTTGCAGATGAGAAGCTGTATCTCTTATCAAAACAGCATAACTTTTTCTTACCAGTATCTCATTGTGGCACGTGGCCTTGTGGTGTAAGAAAACCTAAGAGGGTTTGTAGGAGTTGTCTCTCACCTCATGCCCATGTTGCCACCACGTTGGGGATCCTCTGAGTGGCACTGATGCCTGAAGTGGCCACCTAAAAACAAAGACTAGACAAGAATAAGGGAATAAAGGTAGGTATTTATTTGAAGGGCCTTCAAAGGTACACCCTGGGGAACCAGAGGCTACTGCCAAGATGGGACCCCAAGGTGGAGGACAAGTCACGAGTTCTTCACACTTTTATAGGTTTGGTTCATTTGCATATCAGGGTTAATTCTCCAATTAAAGCTTCGGTTAATGGTGTAATTTCCCTAAGCTTGGCCCCCCTTTAGAGGCTTTTGGTTTATATTTTTTGGGCCTAGGACAGTCTTGAGTGTCCTTGGAGAGCAGGCCTGGAGAGGCTTTGTTATGTCTACCTAGCATAAGAGAGCAGAAGTTAACAAGCTACAAGAAAACTTCAGAATTACACACTAGGCAGTACAGGGTTTGAAAAATATGAAAGTTAAAACCTAAGGCATCAGCACAGCTGGATCAGAAAGCAGGGGAGGGTGGTGGACAGCGTGTGGAGTATAAAAACTTGACCCACAGGCAGCTAGAAAGGGGGCATGGCTCAGGTAGGACAAATCCTCCTCTGAAAAAACAGATACCAGGTCTCTTTGAACAGCCTGAGCTATGCTCAGAGGATAAACCTGCTGCTACGAGTGTCATGGGCTCGCTGTTGAATGCTCCATGAGTCCTTTTTTAAGCTAACTGTATCTGGAATTAATATGAAAGGAAGGCTAGTTTTTTGGCATATGTCTGTAAAGTGGTTACAATGTGTGGATACTGGCTAATGCGGGGTTCTGCTTTGCTGTGCTGATAAAGGGAAGGGGAGGAGTAAGTCATTCTTTCTGCCTCCCCATGAAAAAGATGGATTTTTATGTGTTGATAGTCTATGTTTTTGTCCATACAGGTTTTACAGTCCAAGTGGTGTTTCGCCTCTTCCCTTGATATTTATTCCTCAAGCTGCAAATACATACTGTCTTTTTTTTCTTACTGTTAATCATGAGTTCTTCTGTGTGCAAGTGTATCTGATTGTTGTTGATAGACTCCAGTGCTCAGGATGACATAATTCTTCTGGAGCTTGAACTCCTGGGGAGGCTGCAGACGTTGGCCTGTCACCCTTCTGTCTTCCCTCAGCCATCTGGGGGAACTCTTTGTCTTTATTTTCTGGTGGGTTACTTTTCTGTGGCAGTTGTCTGAACTGCTTCTGACTTACCTGTATTTGCAGATCTGCTGAGATATTCTAGGGGCATGGACTGTTTTTGTTGAACCTTCCTTTCACAGAATAAAAGACGTGATTTTCTGCTGCAAAACTGCTTTTTGCCTTTTTTCCCCTGCTGGGTCTCATTGTATTATGCTTACTGTGGGCTTTTTTTTACATGGTGCCCATTATTATGGTGTGCATATGTTTATACAGATATATTTTTTTATATTTTTTTTTCATATATTTTGTATATTCAAAACCCACTGTGACCAGCATGGCCTTTGTGTCTTCTTCAGAAGGGTAGTTTTATTTTTGTTCTTATAATGTGTGCTTTTATTTCTGAAAGCTGAGCCGAAGAACTTCATCTAGTACACTCATATTTAACTTGCTGTCTATTGTAACATCTGTTATTTTCAACATTGCTTCTTCCCAGATTCTGCCTTCCCACTGCATGGATTTTTTTGGATACTTTCCCTTCACTTGTCTTAGCCTGCTTTTCTTCCCCAGAATGAATCTCATTTGATTATTTTCAGAGAGCATTTCTATTCTCTCTGAGTCCCTGTGCATTATTTCCTTGTCCCCATTATTTTTGCAGCTCCTTCAAATGTGATGTTTCCTGGAGATTTAAGTTAGCATGCTGTCTAGAATCTCTTCTGGAACATTAAAGAAAATACCAAGTGAAATAGGACCTAATACAGGTCTTTGCAATATTGCACCTTCTTCCCATGTTATCCTTTGCTTTTATCATGATTTATTTGTAGTTGGTTTTCAAATCAAGCCACAGTATTCATCTCAAAGTGCAAATCACTATCAAATGTTTACTGAAAATCAAACACACCACATCTGCTCCTTTTCCTTAGACTCCTAGTGCTGTAACACTAGCCAGAAAAGGGGCCAATTTCTAGCCAGTTCTGCTCTTCTGAATAGAAATCATGGTTTCATTGTCCTCCGCCTTGTAGCCTGGTTTACTTTATAAGAAGCTTCATGAATTAAAACAGCTGTGCAGCCCATTCTGAAATTTGGTTTTGTGGAGAAACAGTGCTGGGAAGAAAACAAGTGGAGTTTATGCATGTGAGGGGGAGAAAGGGGGATATGTGTGTGGGTAGAAGGGGAGTTTCTTTTGTCTGTGTGTGTGAGTAACTGCGTAATGCCATTAGGTATATTTCTCAGGAACTGCTCAACATCCCTGAATGTTCCTTTGTTTCTAGACTGTGGTTTTCAGATAGTTAAGTGTTTTGCACTCTCCTGCTTTGTTTTCCCTATGGTCTGTGATGCTGTTGATATTGGAAGCTGCAGCCAAACTGAAGTCTTGAGGTGACATCAGCAGCCACCTCCTAGCTGGGCACCTTGGAAAATTCCTCTGCTTTAGTCGTTGCCCAGGTATCTGTGACCCAGAAAAGCTGTAACACTTCAGGGTTGTGGTAAAAGGACCTTTCTCACTCTAAAGTAAAACAGATAAGCAGCTGTTTGGGGTAAGAAACAGAGGAATTGAGAGAAAATAAATATAAGGAGATTATGGAGACTGTAGGATAAAAAGCAAGAACTCTTTCAATGGCAGGTATGAATTATAGTCCCTGGAGATCAAGCAGAAGGCATCTCATTCATAGCTTTTTGCTTTGACCTGGCCATAATAAAATTTCAAAAGTTTCTGGTGACAGTAATGCCTGCACTGCGCTGATTACAACAGTATTTTATACCAGTGATTTAAAAGGATTATTAGTACCCGTTTTTAGCTGGGGCAAGTGGCTGGGAGCAGGCAGAAATAAATTTTATCAATTTTTCTGAAAAGACTTTACCTATATTTTAGGTATGCTTGCCATCTTCTCTTGCTCTTGCCTGCATCCCTCTTCCACCTGGCTTTTGTTACCTGCTCACTGCCCAGCCTGGATCACCTGCCATGATGGGAAGGATGGCACGTGGTAGTCTACGTGTTGAGGTCTGTAGTGTTGGATCCCTGGTGGAGAGCAGGATGGGGCTAGGGAAGAGCACAGGCTGTGCTTTGTACTGATGAAGAAGTCTGAGTTGGCCTGCAGGTGAAAATTGTTTCTGTCCAAATCTTGAGAAGGAGGGGTAGGGGTTTGGGGGGTTTTTGGTTGGTTGTTCATTTGTTGTTGTTTTTCTGTTTGTTTTTTATTTTTTTTAAGCACAGCTTGAACAATTAGCCCAAATACTGCTATTGAGCCTCCTGATCTAAGCTTTAAAATTATTCCTGGTATGTTCATTACTGTTTTTGTGAGGCATCAGAGAAATTGAATCTAGCAAGACGCTACTAAGAGATGTTAAAAGCTTATGGTTGTGTTTTGTACTAGCCTTACTGATTTTCATCTAATGCACTTACAGCATTGGGGCAACTGCAGGCCTAGGTACACCTCAGAAATGCCTTCATTGTTTTCCTGCTCGATGTTACATTTTCCACCTGGAAAATCCCTTTTTCATAGATGGATGCACTAGGAAATAGGGCAAAAAGGACTGCAGTCACATCAAAGTTTGCAGCCCCAGGCTTTACCGGGGCACATTGGGACTGTGGGCTGTCTCTCTGTTTTCTCTTCCCCCTCCCCTCCCCAAGGACAGACCTAAACTGAACAGTCCAGACCTAAAGACCAAGCCCAGATCTGACATGTGCCACCTCTCACAGTCTGACCTTGTCCTCTTTGCTGAAACAGCTTGGTACATTGATTTTGACCAAGCGAGAAAGTGTTCAGGAATGTCTGTGGTACACAGAGCAACCTGGGAGTCGCAGGTATCTGCTGATGCCCCCCTTCATCTCAGGTGAGCCTTCAACTCAGGTTGCACAGGTGAACCAAGAGCCTTCCAGCTCTGCAGTCCCTGGAATGGGGCTGGCAGCGGTCTCCCACCTCCCTCCTCTGCCCAGCACAGCCAGCAGATTGGTTCTCTCTCCGCTGAGTACTGCTGCAACCAAAGGATTTGGTTTTGCTTTGCTTTATTATTTACTACAATGATCAAAGCAGCCACTCCTTGTGATCATAAAAAGAAGCCTTAAAATCTTACTTAAGAGCACAAATATTTTGGGCTTTGACAGATACGCTTTGAAAACAACCCAGATGTGCAGTGTCAGATTTCACTGCTGCGTGCAGTGTCTTTGTTTCAAACTGTAAATTTGGCTAGTAGTGCTGGGCATGTGCTTCCCCAAAACCTTGTCTCTGCAATATGGGAAAAACAAGTTTCTGGGTTGTGAGGGTTTTTTTTAGCCCCTGAATATACTCCCTTGGAGAGTTTGAAAGGAAAATGATCTTAGCAGAGTGAGCATTCAGCCCTGCAAGGCTGCAAACCCTATGGGTTATTTTTAACCTAATTACCTCGAATTAAACAAAAGCTTAAGAATGTTTTTGCTTGATTTGAAGGTGAGGCTAAGTAGACTTTATTTGCAGAGCAGCTCCAGCCAGCAGCTTGGTTCTTCCATTGCGCCATGCAGAATAATGCCCGTGGCTGTGCCCTGCGCTAATGAACAGTGCTCCGTTTTCTGAAGGGTTGGCTTTTCTGAGCTGATGTGAGAGGATATGCAGCTCTAGAGCAGTTCACTCCTTTCCCCTTCTCACCCCTCCTACGGATCACTTCGGAGTGGTGACGTTTTAGGTGGAGCACGGTCGTCTTACACTTGCCTGGCAGTGGCTCATTAACTGCGTGTTAATTGAAACTGAAAGTTTGTCAGATGATTCAATTCAGTTACATGCTAAATGGATTCAGTGCAGTAAGCATTACTGCTGTGATGAAAATCTCTGTGGAATTGATCTGTGAATTGATTTGAAGGGATTCATTGGCTTCATCAGTGGCTCTGAGAGGTCAGCATTGGGAGAGCAGGCAGAGGTAGCCATGCTCCCAGCAAAAAAAATCCTACTCTTCTCTTTCACCCTAAACAGCTCTAATTACTGCCCACTATGTTCCCTTTTCAGGACATATGTTAGGTGGATAAATCTACTCTGGAGATCTGAGAAATGAAAATGAAGAAAATTAAAAGAGTGTTTTGAACTCTGTAATCTAAATGGCTGAAATGTTGAATTCTTATCTTCCTATGGATTGAGCAGTCTCAAAATTTTCCTAAAGTTTGACTGAAACATAAACACATGTTACAAAGAAAAAATAAAAAAAAAAACAAACCCAAAAGAAAAATATCTGCTTTAAACTATAAAGGACAGAAAATTAAAAATTTGCATCCTCTATAACTCATCTTTTATACTTGGCCGCTGCAAAAGTCCCCCTTAAAGTGGGCAATCTATTCTGTATGCTATACCTGCTTATATGGTTGGTTTCTATGTGGAGCCAATTTTTATTGCTGAGTTATAAACCCTTTGAAAATAGGGGCTTCTAATGGAAGCGCTGACAGACCTTTAACTAGGTCAGTTTTATCTGGCTCCATTATCTTTGCTTTTGTTAAAGCATTAAATGGTTGCAGATTTGTTTATTTTTCTCACAGTCCCAGAATTTTAACATGGGTATGTTATTGAATTGTTTTTTCTTCAAAATGTCATGAACATGCAGTATTAGAGAGTTTATCCAGACTCCGCAGTCATCTTTAAAAGTAAATTGAGCTGTTGTGTCTTATTTCAAGATTTTCTTGCTCATGCAGTACATTTGGTCTGTAGCACGTCATTACAATAGTAATAGCAAAGTTTCCTTTTTCTCCTGCTATCTTATTCTAACCTTGAATTATGCTTTGTCTTTTGGACTCCTTTCTGTGTAAAATGACGATGTTTTTTTGTTTGTCCCATTCAGATGGAAAGCCATACCACTGCAACTTCCCTGAAGAGGAAACCCCAATGATAACATCTCAGTTGGATGAACTTCCAAAGCTGGGAGGCTACAAAGCCAGAGAAAATGAGGCCAGGGAATCTAAACCAGAGAGTCCTGCTCTGGTCTCAGCACTGGAGAGTGTCATCAAGGAACCGTTTTCAAAATACCAAGGTTCTGCAGACATAAAGATGCCAGTATTTCATCACAGCCAAGGGCTTCCTTGCTCCAGTCACATTGCTAATTTTGCTTCGGGTGTGGGCCAGACATCTTCAGACATGGTCATGGACTTGAAAATGTCACTTGAAATGCAGGCTAGTCGTGCTAGAGGAAATTTGCTGGACTTGCACAGGGAGCGTCCTCTGATAGAAAAAGGTGCTGAAGCTCTAGAGGTAGCTCCACTGGATTTGAGTGAAAAATCAACAAGGGATAATTCATGCAATAAATATCTGAATACATCCTTGCAGGCTGCTTTAATTGTCTACCCGTGTCCTTTCTGCAGTCACAAGACCTACTACCCTGAAGTCCTGTGGATGCACAAAAGAATTTTGCACAAAATCAGCTGTAACTCGATGGTACCCCCTTGGGTTCAACAGAACGGATTCAAGAGTATTAAAAACAACCTGGTCTTTTTGGCAAGGAGTGGGCGCACTGGCCCCCCTCCGGTTCTCGGTGGTAAGGAATGCCAGCCTTTGCCCATTGCCAGATTTACACGTACTCAAGTGCCAAGTACGTTGCCAGGTTCCAAACCCGGCTCTCTTTCTGTCGGGATGGCTGCAAAGTCCGGGAGTACGCATCCATCAAAGGACAGTCATGCCCTCGGCCAGTGTGGTTCACGCGTGTCAGGTCTGGATGGGTACAGACAACCCAAGTTAAACCATTCCCAGGAGCAATACAGCACAGCAGCACAACAAAAAAGCAAATACGAAGCGAATTCCAAACTTACGCAAATGGGAACCTATGGCAGAAGCGTAACACCTACTCAAACGGTCATATCCAGGCCTAGCACGCAGCCCACCAACAGTAAGCAAGTGGAAAAGTATGTGGTTCCCCAAGGAAGTACTGGTTTTGCTTCTCCAGGTAAGCACTGTGTGTCTGACTCCATGAAGGCCAAATACAACCCCCCGCTGCAGTACCATCCTCTCTGTAAGAGTGAGCAGTACCCTAAACACGAAGAGCCGTCGGTGCCTCAGAGGGAGCCTCACGTGAAGGCTGGGAATGAGATGAGGACATTGGCAAACTGCACAGCAGTAGCACGAGTGAGTCCAGTGCTGCAGCCTCAGCCTAGCGCCGTGGGAGTTCCTCCGGCTTTACACTCCGGCAAACAGGATCTGGGATCAGATGGGCGTGAGAAACATTTGGACATTTTAAATATCTTTAAAACATACATTCCAAAGGACCTTGCTTCACTGTACCAAACCTGTGGTGCCAACAGCCCTGTCCTAGATCACACAGGTAAGATTTTCACAAGCCCTTCCATAGCTGAGGACATAGCTTGCTTGTTCCTTCTTTGTTCAGAGTCATGACATGCTGTTTCCCAGTTTTTTCCTTCTCTGCCTTTAACGGTTAGGATTACAAGTTCACTGTTTTTATCATTGCTGGATAGGCTTGAATAGGTTTGTTTACTGCTCTCTTAACATTGCAGCATCCCCCCTTGTGCACTTTGTGACATTTCTGTCACAGGTTAAATGTATCTGGTTCCACCTGGAGTACTGCTGTTCCTTTGTCCTCTTGCTTCAAGCAGGCTAGAGTTACACAGATGTGCTGTCACAGGAAGATCCCCCTGATATGCTGATGCTGGCACACATCATCCTCTTTTTGCTTCAGGCAAAATAAACATCCTCTGGGGCTTATCTGTGATGTTATTTTGGAGGTTTTGTTCAATTTTGTCTGCAAACAAGTCTTCCAGCAACACAGAGGGATAATCACTTGTCAGTGTCCTTTGTCTTTCTTGACAAAAGTCTTAAGATCTTCCTTGTCCATATCAAAGGCTGCTAGATATTTTTCAAATGAGTCTTTTGATCTGTTTGTATGCTTCTAATTAAAAAGAAGTAGAGCTGAATATGTGCCTACTGATTCACCTAAGCAGAAGACTCAGTTGTGCAAATAGCCAGTTTAAAAGTTCAGGGACTAAAAAAGTTCAACTGCCATGTAAATAAAAATGCACCTACATATTTGCATTTGAAACCATACTCTTCTGATGATCTGCCAGAATTAGTTTGTCTCAGTGGAAACTGAAAATCACACTGATTGATTACACGTGAGATGTGTGTGTGTCTGTAGGAGAGGAGAATTGGAGCCAGTCTCACCTCTCACCACTTGTAAACCGTGCTATTTTTTATACTCCTCTTCTCTCTGTAGAAGTTGTGCAAATCAACTCCACATGAAAAGAGCACACATTCCAGGCTGGTGTTCCGGTGTCCTCACTTGACATAATGTGCTCTGTTTTGTCAAAAGCATGTGTGCAATGGAGCTTTTGCAAGTGGTACAAAATCCAGGACACTTGGAAGCTGGCAGTCTTAAGGACAGCTGTGGTATAGTGCCCAGAAGGTGTGTGCAAGTTGAGGCAAGGAAGGAGCCCAGAGTGTTAGGTCAGGTCTTGGTGGAAGGGCCTTTTGGAGAAGACAGGAAGGCGGAATCTGTCTGACATAGTCCATGAGGGAGTTGCACCTTTCAGCCACCCCATTGTCAGCTCTGCTCAGTCACTTCAAAGGTGGTGCTGTGTAGGGGCCTGTTATTTATTGAGCAGATCATTCCGCGGGTGCTAAGGGGCTAACCAACATCAGGCTCCTGGGTTTTGTTAAGGAAGCAGAGGAAGACATGCTTAGTTTCTAAAACTGCAGTTTCAATGTTCCTTAGCATTTTTTTGTCCAGCCAGCTTTGCTTTCTCCATCCCAGTGGATTGTTGTCTAAAGTTTCTCCCTGCCCACTTCCTGCTCTAAGTACCAGTTAATTGTTCCACCCCCAACTTGGGGTACCTTCATGTGGGTGCCCTCCTTGATGTTATTTAATACTACATTGTGTCAGCCTGCTCAGGGAAATCTTACTGATCCAGTGAGCTCCCAGCCGTGTTAGGAGGGATGAGAGAAAAACAGTAAAAGCTAGGATATAGAAGATGACTTAGTGAAGGCAAGGACCAGAAAATTCATGATGACTTTTGGAACAAAGTAAAATAGGGGCAGGGTTTCTAAAGAGGTCTCTATTTACCTGCTTTTTAAAAGAGGGATTTTATTGCCAAAATGTTTTTGCTGGGCAGTGATTTCTAGAGACACTTTAACTGGAAGTTATTTAGTGCCCATCTCTGCTTTGAAACCTCTTTTTTCATTCCAAGTGTTCCACAGCAAACAAGTTTTCAGAATTTGAAACCTCTTTTTTTTTAATGTAGCTTGTCCTCATTTTATATACAACTTCCAGGTTGTTGATGTTTCTCCAAAACAATTGGTGTGATGGCTGTTTTTCATAGCACTCAAATAAAAAGCTGCTTCAGGCAAAAGGAACGAGATCCTACCAACTGCAAACAGAGGAGGGTAATTGAACTTCGCCTGAAATAACATATGGCTCTGGATAGGCTGAGTCCTCCGAGTCAGTATGCATCATCCAATTTAGCCTTAATACCGTGATGTGAATATGGCAATCATAACATAAAGGACAGCCAAAAATCTTGCTTAGGTATACTATTTGTCATGGTTTTTCCTCAGTTGAATATTCCCAATAGACTTTACTTGGGGTTTTTTGGTATATGATATCATCTTGGATCACAGTAGACTATTTTAGTGTGTGGTACTACAGTGCTCAACTTCTTCTGAGTGGCTACATTTACTTTTGGGATCCTTTCTATCGCATTTGTGTTAGTTCCAGTGTATCCTTGGAAGAGAGTTGTTGTATGTACTGTTGTGATACAGCTGCAAACATGAAGCTTGCTGTGCTTAGACTAGGTTTGTTTCACACTGCTCAATCTTCCCAAATGCTTGTAGAGAGAATCTTACTATTACATTTAGTAGTGGTTATTTATTTTATTCATGCCATTTACATATTAGGAAAGGGTGGGTTATGGCAGCAGATGCACTCTTTCTTCAGGGCTCCTTTGAGACCAGCTTTGAGCATGGATTTCACAGGAACTCCATTCACACAGTCGCGTTCATTTACCTTAATTTTTGAACACCTGTAGTCATCCATCCCCTTTTGTTCACCTAGAGGATACCCTGAGTGGTAACTCATAGGGGCATTTCCTTGTGGCAGCCACGCCCATGGCTCAAAGCTCTGAACTATCAAAAGCTTTAGGGTTCTACTTAGGAAATGCAACGATAGTAAATGCACCTGCAAACGATCCATTTTTTCCACCTGCCTTTTTGAATAACTCCTGTAAAGTGTGTGGTAGGGAGGGGTTAGGTGGAAGTCTTAACCCACTCACCCTAAGTGTTTATACATGGGCTTACAACAGCATCCTCAGCCTTCTCTCATGGGTGGGAGCAGTGCTTCCATGAAGGCTGTTGGATCGGGTTGGTGATGGCTGCTGAGATAAATGTATTCCCCTTCAGCAGAGGGAGACGTGGGTTATAGAGGCATTAAATGTCTCTCCAGAGGTGTCAGAACCATGACCGGAGGAACCCAGCTCTCCTGGGCTTCACAAAGCTGCTCTGCCAGTCCCCACCTGTCCAGCAGTCAGCATGGCACTCCTGCAAAGGCCACAGCTGGTTCCTCCACACACTTCCCTCAGCTTTGTTTTCCAGCTTGCAGCTAGAGTTCTGGCCAGTGAGGGGAAAAATGCTCGTAACAGCTCAGAAATCCTGCTTCAATCTTGACTGCCTTACAAGGCAGACCCGTAAACCCGTCCCATTATAGTTCAGTAAGGTTCTCATTGATATTTAGGACATTTACGTGATGTTTTAAGGGTCTTTTTGTTAGTGGTTTTTTTTTTTGGTGGGTTTTTTTTTTTGTGTGTGCATGTGGGTATACCTGATCTGGATTTTCCCCCAAATCATGATCTTGTATTTGACTGCCAGAAACTTAATTTTGCGAGTGAGAGTGTTCAGGTGTATTATGCAGACTGTGCTGCCATCTGCAGGAGGTGCTATTATAAAAGGAGAAAACAATCTGTGAGTAGGTTGGTTGTTTGGAGCTTTTTTTGCAGAAAAACATTTCTTTGCAGTATATGGTCTGGTGAAAACCATCCTAGGATGTTTGGTGTCATACCAGCAGAGTAGATGGCAGCTGTCGTCTTCTCCATTCATTTTCAGCTGCAGCATCCATATTTTGGATGAATCCTCTGGCATCCTGCAGTGGATTTTTCAGTTGTGTGGAGGTTTTTTATTGCCACTTTTTTGTTCCCAATTTTATTCTTTTTAAATGCTGTAACTGGGGAGGGGGGATATGAAAGAAAAGCTGAAACTTCACTTCTGTTGACATCCCTCTCAGAATTTCTTTAAAAGCCAAAGTATTCCAGTGGCAAATGGAAACATCAACTCTTTTCTTCTGAAGAGGGTGTTTTACCAAAATAGAAAAGATGATGTTCAAACATTTTTTTTTTAATAATAAAAAAGCCCAATAAAAGTCAAATGTGTCTTTTTTGATCAGCAGCAAAAAGACAAAGACCAGCCCTTTAAGTCAGATGCTGTAAACTGACCTTTGGAGAAAAAGGAGAGGTTTGAACGGTTTTCCACAAATGCTAATGGCCTAGAAAACATGTTTACCCAGGGCTGGGGGAAGGCTGCTGTGCTGCTACCAGCTCAAAATGTCCGGAATGACACTTTCATTCACAGATGTCTTTCGTCTGTGCCTCAGAGGTCCGGGGTCAAAGCAGCACCGGCAGGCAGGTAGGCAGGGGCGAAAGGTTTGATCAGTCTGCGATGGCTCCGCTCGCTCTGCATTTGTCTCTGAGGTATTGCTGCCTGGGGGGGACAGTCGGGCTCTGGTCCTACTCACTTCCTATTATCCATGTGACTTGTCTCCGCCACGCTGGAGTCACTTTGATTTGCCTGATGTACTGCTTGACAAAGCTGGGTGATGGTTGAGAAGTGGATCCAGCTGCTCTGAAAAGCGCACACCTGACATGCCAGTCCTGGTGCGGGCACATCATGGGGAGCATTTTTTAATTCAATGTAATTTATGCATTCTTGCAGTCCTGTGTGTGCCTAGCCTGTCAGCCAGTGCCTAGATGAAGGCTGACAGTTGTCATCCAGGGCCTGAAGGTAGCCTCACATAATGACACATTAGACATACTAATGATGTTTTCTTCTGGCATAATGTTTTCTTCTCAACTTTCCTCTCTCCTCTCCCCCCCCCCACCCCCTCCTCCCTCCTTCCCTCCCTCTCTCCTGACTACAGGGATGCTCAGGACACAAACACGCCAAGGAGACTGTGTCTGCAGAGAATGTGGAAAATGCTTTACCCAACCCAGCCACCTCAGGACTCATCAGAGGTCCCACGCAGGTACCTTTTCACACTTGCTGTTGCTTTCTCTCTTTCCCACTTGCGTGCCTTCAGATTCAGCTAACAAAATGCCAAGAATTACATTTCACATACCATGTTAACCTAAGTAATTCCAGTACCTAAATCTAATAGACAGGTTTTTTATTTTTACGACTATTGCTCTTGTTCTCCAAATACTGCTTACCTGATCCCTGCCCAAACTCCATAAAATTGCAATGCATTTAAGATAAGTCTGTTTGCAAATGTTTTATTTTAATTAGAGAGTAGGGTACTCAGAAATGAATATGCTAATGAATTCTGTTGCCACCAGCACAAATTGAAATCAAAGTACCCCTTTCAGCACAACATAAGGCTTTGTTTTGCCTTGTCGTTGCTGTTGACAGGAACATTTTTGTGGGAAACGAGGTTTTTCCTCAGACTGGTCAGCCCTAAAATGGTAAATCCCTACCAGCCATTTTTAACCTCACACGGTCTGTGGTTGAGGCTGGAGGAGGCTGAAGCCACTGGTGTTGTGAGACCTCCTGAGCATGAGACAGTGAGAGTAGCAGGTTCCTCCTCAAAAGTGTGAATGATGCATACATAAGCCAGTCTGATGCAAAATGACAGAAGCCAAATGGTAAGTAATGCAAGAAGAGGGTCCCTTTACACATACACTGATAATTAATGTTGTCAGTGATTGCTTTCTTCAGTGCCGAAGTCTGAATTAAAAAGGGCAGTGGCCCTAGGCTGCCATTAGCACACTCTCTTACAGTAAGTGTTACGGTAAATTGGTATTTTCCGGCCACAGGCTAGTAGCTGGTGTCTTTTTCTGAACGTGGTTAATCTGTAATGGTCTCAAATAATGTACACACACTAACGAAGCTTGAATGTTCATCTGTTAACAAGCCCCCTTGTTCCCACAGTGGTATTTGAGTCTAATGGACTCCGAGGTACTGAAGTTCACACCACCTCCGCAGATGCCCCAAAACAAGTATGTTTTACAATTAATTGGGTGTTTGGTTTTTAATGTGGTGGCTGGGAAAAAATTGCACAGTGATACTCATCACTAAAGCACTGACTGTTTTATAACATGTATAAATAATAATGGTATTGCTTAATTTTTACCTCTTAAATTTTTTAAGCATTTTATCAGAATCTGATATATGGAGCATCAGTTAACTGTAAAGCAGGTAGTTAGTGTTCAGATAAACATGTTACTGGCTTACTGGGGACTGGGTGGAATAGGTAACTCTGTAATGTGCCCTGACATGTAATAGTGAGATAGTACATAAAGAATTCCTGGAAATTTGCTTTTACGATTAACACATTTTCTGCTGCAACAAGACAATTGACATTTAGTCTTTATTTTTCTGAAGAGTATTTGTACCCTGATATCCAGTATCTGGCCTTTGAAAAGTTCCTATCAACCAGTTTCCCTGGACTCCCTTATTGTGCTTTCCTGTTTCTAGTATACAGTTTCCTGTCTTAACAAACACTTCTCAGAGCTCTGAATTATACATGACAAAGCCGTTACATAGAAAATCATTAAACAGAATTTATTTCATGTATCTTGCGTTTTTGGAGAATAGTGTTATAGCCTGGACCTTCCCATTCCATTTGCAGCTTGGCCGGTGGGTTTCAGAGCACACCTTCTCATGGGCACTTCTCTTCCATTGTGAAACAGCCTTCAGCATCACTCACTTTTCCTTTCATCCTTATTTTTAGTTTAATTTTCACTGTAGCAGCCCCGTCCTCCTGTCTCTTACTAAACCTACTGCAGATGTTTTTGGCCATGCCTAATTAGAGAATGCATCTCCGTGCTACTCCCAGCATTATGAAGTTTATGAGTTGGTTTCTACTTGCTCATTAAACATTCTGAGTGGGCACCACCACATTGCCTGGTTCTTATGCTGCACCCTTCATGAAGACTCTTGGCATCTTCTCTGTGTCCTTGCATCTTTCTGGCCCAAAGGCTGCATGGGGAACCCAGCCTCTGTCACAGGAGTATCTAAATTGACACCAAGCCATGGGAGTGGCCAACAATTCTCATAAAAGTTTCCAAGATGGCATAGCACTTCAGTTGTTGTAGTTGTGGGCAATGGTTGCTTTGCTTTTGTGGGACAGTAGCTGCAAAGTTACGCTGTAGTGTCCCCCTTAGGATGCTTATCTGATAAAATTGTGCAAGGACACATCTCTCAGAGTGAATGACAGAGACACACAGTGAGTGTGTCAGAGTGAAACACTGCAGCTTTGCCAACTCACTCAGCTAGTCTTTGGTTCTCATCAGTTTAATAATGTAGATTTAGTAAACCTAAGCATCTTTTAAAACGCTCTTTCATCTTTTCATGCTCATGGTTTTCTCTCATGTGTAGTTGAGATCACATTCTGAAGACATCTGGGCTTTCTTCTTCTAGAAGACAATGTGAGGTCGAGGTTGGAAATACACTTCTAAAAAATTCTGGAATGGCCGTATATATCCAAAAAGAAATGTGGCAGCTCAGACCACATTTGGACTCTATTTTGTAATTTGGGTTATATTACTGCACAATAAATGCACTTATAATCTTGTCTTTGTAAACTATTGTCATACCAGAATTTATTGACTAACTTCTTCCATGGCAAAGGTAGCTTGGCTCGTGCTATCTGCCGGTCTGCCTTCAAAGCATTTGATTAAATTACAGCATCTCTCAATACAGCAGAACACCGAGTAGGGGTTAGCTCCTTGAATGGCTTCATCTCGTGCCAGTCAGTGTTTCCACAGAAGATGCGGTGTGATCACTTCTGCAGGAGATAGTTCCCTTTCTTTTGTCTTGTTTGCTCCTCAGTACCAGCCTTTGTCTCAATTTGTCAGCGTCTGTGTCGGGTAGGATTATTCAGTTGTCTGCTGTTTCGCCGGCTCTCGTGGCGGGCAGGCATTGTGCTCCCCCAGAAGACTCCACCTGCACAGTCCCTGGGCGTTACAGAGGGAATACTCTCATTTCCACATGCAGCTGTAGGGGCCTTCAGAAGCGCAGAAATGAGCTCTCACTGAGAACGGTGCCTGCAGCATTCCGTTAACATTACCATTTCCCACTTTAAACGTTGTCACTCCATGTCTTCATTTCATTTCTTAATTGGGGACAGATCTATTCATGAGAGTTTATAGTGTGAAGTCAGTTCAAGTTACAGAAGTGCCATGCACATGCTCCGAGCAAGAAACAATAGTTACCATGTACGGTAGTTTGAGAAGGAAAGAGGTGTTTTTCTGATGTCAAGTGGAAATGATTCACTTTACATAATGTTTCCACCTCACAGGTAAAATATCTTCCCCTGAGTAGTCTGCTAAAGAGTGAAAATATTAACATTAGTATTTCATAGTTCCCCCATTCCCTTCTCTAGTCAGCCAGAAGATCATCTTTAAAGGTTTCCTTTTTGAAACAGTGTTAGGTAGGGCTTTTAAAATCCCCCAGCATGGTAGCTTTCAACAGTGCTTCGTTGAATAGCATTTTTATCACAGAATAATTCTAATTCTGCATGTTAAAAATAGGGTCTACAGCCAGGCTTTTACAGAAATGAACCACCTAAATCTATATTTAGGTGTCTAAATAAGAACCCTATTTTAGGGTAGTGAACCACCAACAGGAGGTGCAGGTGTTCAGCATCACTGAAGAGGAGGTCACCTATAGCAGTGTATAAAAAAGATCAAACACACACAGTTTTGCTACTATTAGCACTGGGCTGTGTTTCTTGCTTTGGTATCAGCACCAATGAAATACAAATAAAATGTAGGAAATAAGATATTCATTCATAACATTATTTATTGTGGTTTTTTATTTCTACCTGAATGCTTTAAAAAAAACAAAGCAAAATGACATTTTTACATAAAATGAATTTCCCATGAACTTCAGAATATTTCCTACTCTTCTTTAGATATCTAAAGGACAAAAAATGCTCATTACATACCCCAAGTCAATACAATCTGTGCTAAGTCACATAGATTGTCTTGAAAAGCTGCCATATTAAACATATTCAATATTCTGAATATTTTTATAAATGCTAAATATCCCAGTATATACATAATAAGGCTTGCTTATCCACAATGAATATGTATCTTAATTTGGAATAGTCTAAGCAACATCCAGAGACATGATTTAGTAGGCACGAATTCGGGGGCCACACTTCAATTGCATATACATGGCAAGACAAAAGCTGGCTCCCCTTCAGAAGGGGCCCTGCAACCACGTGTGTCTCAAAGCAAGGCTCTCCTAGAGCGTGGGGTCATTTCAGAGACACTGCCTGATGCTGCAGCACTGCAGCCAGAAGCCCAATTCCCAGTGGGACAGGAGTCAGTCTGGAGCCTGCTTTTTCACAGTGGTGACAGCAGCGGTAGCAGTTTCTAATGTGTACGCCGTGCGTTTGACTTTTCCTTCTGTGTTTTTAAAGCCATATAAGAACTTGGCCCACTTTAGGAAGAGAGTTTATGCTCTATCAGTGTCAATCAATATGCTCTAAAAATTTTAAGGGACAAGAAATTGGGTGTTCAAAAGGCATGATTTACTGGTTGGCAGTGAGGGAGAGCTCTCTCTAAGTTGAGTGTGTATGTGTGTGTGTATATATATATATATATATATATATATATATATATAATATATATATATATATATATATATATATAAACTATATTTGCAGCACTGGAGCCAGAGACACCCAAGTTCTCCATCTTCTGTGTGAGCGAAACAAGGAAAACCCCCAAAACTCCAACCTTTGTCCTCTCCAGAAAAACACCCTTTTATTCACAGAAAATCAATTAGAAGCTGCAGCCCAGGGAAAAAAGCCAAACTGTTGGTATCCTGAATTCTCTGGCTGAAGCTTTCCCCATGCCAGAAAGCACTGATTGTCCTTCTTTGTGAAACAGCTCTGGACACCACAGTTCTTGGGCCTCATTCACTGAGAAGAGGGGTGTGCAGTAGGTCCTGTACTTACTGTGTGACAGGGGTAAAGCACCTTCATTAAGGGGTCCATAAACCTTAAATATAAGTATTTTAAAATACTTCTTGCAGCATTCAGTATTTGAAATAGCATAAATGTGGATAGCAAGAACTTGGGGTATAGACAGGCTGGAGAGAACCATCAAGAAAACACTATATATATGTATATATGTGTGTGTTGTAAAGGAGCTTGGGGGAAAAGCTGGGGACATCTGTTACCTGTAATGTTTTTATAGTCCAGCAACGCTATAGCTCTGTGTGTCCTAAAGCAACTTTACACAGAAGGGAAGGAGGCAAAAAAACCTAACCCAGATAAAAAAGTTACTTAAACTATTGGTTTCTGAGTTTGGCTGGTCTGGATTTTCTTGCACTCAAAATTCTAGTACTGTCTGTTAGAAGTCCTCTTTATGACATTTGTTCATATGAAATGTCTTGCCCCAGTTCCTTGCAGAGTTTCTTCCGAAGATCATGATTAATAGTTCAGTCCTCATTATTGCAAATGTTATTTTTAAATAGTTATTCTGAGAACAAGAATTCCATTAATCAAAATAATAGATAATGAACAAATAAATGGCAACCTAATTTGTCTCGTTCATACATATGGAGATTATAATGCAAACAATCAAGGAACCATGGAGGCTGCTGTACTGGCATCTGAGTAATATGCATGTACTGTATGTCTGTTACTTTATGAGCATTAGAGACAGGATTAGGAGCTGTAGTTCTTGTCCCAACACTTGTGCCTTGCCAGCAAACTGCAGTGGTATCTGTGCTCCTTGCAATTTACTTCAATGTCATGCAATAATCTGTCTCCAGCATATTAACATGCACACAAACTGGGTTTTTCCTGTTAACTGGGGAAAAGCCCTGGAAGTTGCTATGAGAGCAGCTTTTGGCATGGAAGCTGTAGGTTTCATGTAAAGATCTACCACTGTTCACCGAAAGTGAAGAAAGCCTACTTTTTAAAAGGGAAAACATTTTTATTTCAGGAAGAATTCAGTCCAGCTCTGTATCAGCTGGTTCAAAATCTGACCATACCTTGGGACAGTGTGAGTACAGGGTGGTGAGCCACTGAGTGGGTTTTGGCACACGTGAAGCTTGGGTGCTGTTCCCCGATGAAACAGGGAGCACAGCTATGCCTGAGAGGGGCTTAGCCACCCACCACCTCCATCCCCTCTGCGCGTCCTTGCAGGTGTGGGGAGGATGAATTGTCCTTTTCCTGGATCCCTTGTGCTGTGTGGTCCATGACATGCAGGGATGCCTTCACCACCTCACAGGCTATCCATCTCAAAAGAGTGCCCCTTATTACACCCCTTTTTCAGTTCCTGCCCAGGGAAAGTGGGGCAAGGTGCCTGCCATCCCCTCCCCTCCCTCCCTCCCTCCTCCCCAGCCCCACAAAGCTCTGCTGTGCTCCCCCGTGTACATGGAGCCGGTTCGATACGAGGCATTTCAATGATGGATGCCTCCTCCTGGAATTGTGGCTGTGTCTCTCAGGCATGATGCAGCCGCGCAAAAATGTAAAGCATCTTTCTTAGTTTACTGCGGGAAATTCAGCATCCAACTAAGGAAGTTTTATCACATCTCTCATTCAGTTACTGTTTCCTACATTTCAAATATACTGCGGTCTGTACAGCAGCTTTTTTTTTCTTTAATTTTGTTGCAAATCTTTCCGACTTAAAACCAAACTTTGACTGGTAAATGTCATGAATCTTGGGCCAGGTTTAATTAGGAATTTTCTAAATCTATTAACAAAAGAGATGCACTTAATACATTATGTCAACCAGAGCTGGGCTTTCTTTAGCTATTTCGAGGGCTGCCATAGGCACAGCTTGAAACTTGCTTGGATTTTACATGGGTGCCGTATTTTATGTTGCATTAATTTAAAATGGTCTGTTTCACTTCATCAAGACTTTAGCTTAAGGATAATGCATTTATGTAAGATTAATCTTGCCATGTTGTTTTAGGATCAGGATTGTAAACTGCATTGTTCCAACAGTGATGTTCTAAATGTCATTCTAAAGCTTTTCTTGGGAGCTGCAGGCTCCCACTTATTCATGATGTTATCTTTAATTTCACTTGATTTTAGAATATCCCTGCTATTTTTTTTTCAATGTGGTAATTATTCATGAAAATTGGCTAAGAAAATAAAAGGAAGATGACAAGGGGGGAAAAAAGCCGCCTTAGCATTTGACAGACCTGCACAAGAATTCAGTTTTTCTTCGTTTAGCAGCCTCTGTGACCTCAAACTTCAGCCTTTTTAAAGCGCTGATCTAGTTATGAATCCCTTTTGGCTAGCACAAATTCCACTTTTTGGAGGCCTCTTCTTTCCCTCCTTGTTCTCAGCCTTCTCTGAACTGCTCCACCAGATGCTGTTACTTCTTGTTCTAGTCCGTCAGGGACTTTATATGGGCCTGACGTGCTTTGCTCTTGGTGGAGATGCTGAAAAAAAAACCCCCAAAGTGTTCTCATGTGGTGGGTCAGGATGAACGTACATGATGCTAATAAAGGGTAACGAATGCCGGCAGAACTTGCTGGAGGGTCGTGCCTGGGAGCAGGGGCGAGAATGAGCCCATGTTGTCCTTCTTGCAGGGGAGAGAGCACGGCGGCGCGGAGGTCACCCACACGCTGCATCTCCGGAAGGGAACCTAGATCATCCCGGGCGCAGGAGCCCCGGCAGCCCCCCGCGCTCCAGAGCGTCCCCCTGCCAGCCACCGCCGCACCCGGAGCTGCTGCGCAAGGCTGGGAGCAGCGCTCTGCCAGGAGGGGGGTGCCTCCGCGCTGTTAATCATCTTAAAATAAATGAAGATGCTACACAAGATATATATAAATTGACGTACTAATCAGTCCCATGGTTCCTTATTTCCTTTATAATAAACAGTGGAGTTGGCAAGCGCTGTGGCGGCACAAGGCATCTATATTAATCAAGAGAAGTTTGAGACACTGGAAAAATTAAACTTTATGTGATTTGGACAGCATGAAGAAGTTAAGCACTGTAACAAAAACCTCCCTGATGCTCACAATGACTATTTGATACATTTGAAAAACAGCAGTGGATTTGAGGGCTGGAGAAGTATTAATTAATGAAACTGCCACTGCCTGTCATGCTGAAAGGCAAATTAAAAAAAAACAACAACAGAGAGAGGAAGAATGGGGGGTGCGGGGAAAAGGTGGCATTCGGTGCTGAGAAAGCAATGCTTGATGAAGGATTAAAGGGACTAAAGAGAAAGACCGTCATTCTGCAATGGTTTGTTTCATTACAGTTTGGGGACCACTTGCATTTCTAGTGCTCTTGCTCTTGACTGCGCACCATTAGTAGTATGTGAAAATGGAAATTGAAACACTTCCAGAGAAAAGCTTCTATTCTGCTTTGGAAAAGAAAAGCTAGTTGAACACTAAGAAAAAAACCCAGGCTTCTGTGTTTTACTCTCAGGACCTTTTTTTTGTAACAGGGCTATTTTCTTCAACCTGGTCACAAAGGAAGTCTTCACTTAATGAAAAAAAAAAAATGGAAATAATAAAACATTCAGCTGTCTAGCACCGCTGATCTGTGTGTTTAGAAGAGAAAAGGTGTCACTGAATGAATTCAGGCAGCCCTGGGGCCATAAAGTGCTCTCTACTCCTGCATTTGGTTCAGCAGACCAGCTGCCGCTCCTCCTTGGGCCCGCTGACGTTCTGGAAAGACGAGGAACTTCTTTTGTGGTCGCAGGTTAATGTTCATATATATGTGTCATGTCTTGTACTTGGTGATCACTGGTGGTGTTAGGAAAAAAAAAAGAAAAAAAAAAGCTTTATATACCTCTTCTACAGTAACTCTTTAACTGCAAGTTTTCAAGGTGGGGTTGTGGCACATAACAGGTTGTTAAACCATGCAGTGTAAGCAATTAAAAATGTATTCCACAGATATAAATATTTTCTTTTCTTATTGCTGTGACACTATGTGTGATGGTAATATTTCTGAGAGTTTCAGATTTTGCACATATAATTTTATGCATTATCAAAAGTTACTGCTGCCTTGAAAGAAAATGTTCTGTGAAAATTTTTGCAAAAAGCTTTACTAGTTTTTTTTTTTTTTTAAATTGTAACATTTTGTAAAGGCAGGAAATGGAGTTAAAAAAACAACTAGCATGCTAAATATATTTTTCAAAAAAGCAATAATTTTACATGTACAGAAATGATGCTAACCTTTAATACAGGTGAGACCACAGTTTCCTTAATACAGTAATGGAATAGTGCTGTTTTTGTAGAAATGGGCTTCTGACAAAAGATTTGTTAAAAAAAAAAAAAGCAGAAAAAACCTTAAAACGTGATCTTTCTGTTCTAACAGTTTTGGTGGGCGGGGGGTTGCTTTTTAAAAAAAATCTAGTCAGTAATTTGGTCTGGATACTACTTGTTACTTGTTTTAAATTACTTGACAGGTTTTGTTACTTTGCAACACTTGCAACAATGCAAATTAACTTCTTACGTATTTTTTTTAAACTAGATTTTCCTTATGCTATTACACGAGATGTAAACCAGAATTCTCTGTAAGTCTCGGTGTAGTTAGGAATGTCTGTGCAAGTACTTAAAAGTGACTGTAATTAACTGTTCTGTGAAGTTATTTTGAGGGAGGTCGCATAGACACATTCCATTGTACACCAAGAAAAAAAAAAGAAAAAAAAAAAGGAAAAATTAAATATTTTGCTGTGTTGCTTAATGATTATCATTTTGGGTTTGCACTAGCTTTCTCTTTGGTTTTGATTTGGTTTTTTTTTGTTGGTTTTTTTTTTTTTTTTGGTTGATTTCTTTTT
>VXAD01000741.1:756071-773731 GCA_013399195.1 Dicrurus megarhynchus
ATTTCTTTTTTTCTTTTGTTTTGTTGCTTTTCTGAGTCATATTTTCCGTGAGAGAAAGTAATGGTGACAGTTCAGGAATGCACAAAAGCTAGTTGCTTAACCTGTTTGTTTGTGGTTTAGTTATTAAAAACTCTTCCATACTCAAAATGGCACGAAAGTGTAGTGTACATTTGTAAGTTTTCTCTTTTTTTTTAATTGTATTTTTTGGCAAGCTGAACTAGAAAATCTGAGTTAATACTTAGAGCCAAACCTTCTTTCTGGAATTTTCTTCCTGAATCCTTGACAGAGAAGCTAGTGCTGTCACTGCCATTACCAGGGTACTAATCAGCAAAGTTTACAATCATAATTTAGCTTCATGAAGAACAACAGTAGGGGAAATCAGTTTAAATAATTATATGCTGTGTATAGCACAGAAGTGAGATTTTCACTTAATTAAGCAAGAAACAAGAGTGGGTGGGGGAAAACCAACCTTAAGGACCATCTGTTTTTGGAAGTGAATCCCACGATTTCTGTTTTTTCTTTATCATTGTATTGTATTGATTTGTTATTTTAGTTAGACCATAGTATTTAAAATGAGTTGTGTTCTTATTTATTTAGTCAAATGGGCTTTGATCAGCTCTTTTAAGCAAAGTGATAAGTTTTTTTGGCATGACACACTCCTGTAAAGCCCTTTTATGACTGTTACAGGGACTTTCTACTACCTCTACCAATCTACTGTTTCTTCTTCTTAACAGGTTTTTATGGTGTTGCAAGTCTAATGTAACTTAGACAATAAAGGGTTTGATTATCTACGATGCAGATTCTCAGTGTATCTGCCATCTCTCTCACTCTCCCTCTCTCCCTCTCTCTCTGGTTTGTGTGTGGTTTATTATAGCTAAAGTGCAGGAGATCTCTTATGGTGGAAGTGAAAGACAGACCACCTTCACCAGAGTATTATTGTATCCTGGATGTTGTCCTCTGACCAGAAGTCAGACTTGGAGAAACTTTCTCCACAGGCTATTCCAGTGCCACCATGCTGCATTCTTGAAATTCCTTCTGTCAGAAATGCTGTGTATAAATGGGTGCATTCTACAAAAAGTTAAGCCAGTTGGAAAGCCAAGACAGTTTTTAGGTTTGTATTTTAAAACCTCTTAAATGTCCTTAGTGATAAAGCTTACCATAAATTGCTGCCTCTGTCCTATTGAAGACCCAGCTTTAATGAAAACAACTGGGTATTATCCTTTAGAAAACAGCATCTGCTGGTAGGTGCAAAAAGTGTTTTGCTATTAACTGTGGGATACAAATCTCTCCCTAGGGGGATTTCCAGGCACTGATATCCTGCAGGTTTCATGGTAATCCCTGTAAACGTGTCGCTATGTTCTTGTGCTTTGGGGAGCTGTGTGGTGTCTTTGTTTATCCTGCTGGAGGCGTCAGAGCGTGCGTGACGTTTGGAGCCATCTTACAAAATCCTCTTACTCTGCTGGGAGTATCTGCATCCCCCCTGTTCACTCGTTCTCATGCCCAAAGAGTTTCTGACCAGGCCCGTGCTTGGTATTGTTCTTCCGTGCTGTATTCCCATGCTGGGCTACCTCAGGTGGATCTCAGCAGCTCCACCAGGAGTGCTGGAATTCACTGATGTAGGTGGGGATTTCCCCTTGAAAAACCAATCTGTCACAAGAGCTGGAGCAAAGCAAGAGGGAGCTACTTCTTCAGGTTCTTACTACATAAAATGTGTTGGATTGTTAGTGGGAAATGTTGCACTTTATGACAAGTCAAATTTCCCAGCCTCCGTCCAAGCCACTCTTTTTAAGCAAAGCACTGAATTGCAGAGTCTTCATTCGTGCTCTCTCCTTTTTCTTTTGCTGTGTTTGAGAAACCCATTCTTCAGGGCAGTCCAATGTTCAGAGACAAAGAACAGGTGGATTCACTGAGAGCTCACAGGTAAGCAACACTAGCCTGGTCCCACTGTTTCAGAAGGTAACACAAATGAAATGGAGTGTGCTGATACATAAAAAAAACTTCCACTTCAGTTTTTTATTACAAATTATGAAATGATTGTTTCTGGAGCAGCAAGTGGTGTAAAGCAGTTGAAGATAATTGAAAGCATAGACATGCTCCCCTATTAGCTGCTTTCCATGGGGCTGTGGGAATGCTGGCATTTTTGAGAGGGACTGTAACCATGTGATGACATCATTAGCTATCTCCAGGTAGACAGTAGCTGTTTCAATAATCCATTTTGTTCGAGGCTGGTAGTCAAAGAGTAAATTGTACATAGGGGAAAAAAAAAAAGCATATGTGTTGGATATAAGCAAGTATTTCCAAATTGGCCACCAGTTACTGGTCGAAGTAAGGGATGCTTTTGCTAATGAAAGAGGAAAGGGTATGTTGTGAGCAGGCACAGACCAGGGGTTTATTTTGTTTGTGGCTTAAGTAGTGGCATCAAGAGCATTAATGTGGCCCAGCTCTGTGGATTTGGATACTGAGGTGGGTGTTGCTCACAGGGCCATAAGAAAGAGAGATGAAGAAAGCACGTGAAAGATCAGTAAGGAGCTAAGTTTTGACCCTCTGAAATAAAAGCAGTCTCTGAGGAAGGGCAAAGCTGAGAACAGGACCAAGGAGAGGCCAGAAGTGGAGCAAGAGGTTCAGAGAAGAGTTGCCATTGAGTGGAAAAGTTGCCAAAAAAAGCAAAGTCAACACTTTGAGAGACAAAAGGATTTGGAGATGGAGCAGAAACTCTGAAACCTAACCAGAAGGGGTGTGTGCCTATTGCAGAGGGCTTCTCTTCAAAGGAAGGGGAGGAGGAATGTGCAGGCAGCTTCTGGGAAGATGGATTGGAAACTTCTGAAAATAAGCACATAATTTAATCTTGGTGAATCATCTTGTCCTGCAAAAATGTTCCTAGGCTGAATGATGTTCTGACAGAAAATAAGGGAATGCCTTTTTTGATCTCTGGTTTCTTGACTGATGAGTGAACCAGAGGTAGAACTATAATTATGAGTAGTTGAGGGTGGACTGAAGGGTCTCTCCAATACCTAAGGCGTTCTGGGAAGCATATTGCTCTTTTAGAGAAACAAGCAGACTGATTAGCCCCAAGCAGGACGGGGAAGAAAAAGGCAGGCAAGAAAGCTTAGTGTTTTAAGCAGATGCTGAACTGGAGCAATCCTTTGAGGATGCTAGAGGGTACATTCAGATAGCATTCTGTAATACAGAATGTTTTAAGATGCCTTGTAGTATGTTGGGTAAAAGAGCTGGAGATGCTTAAAGCTGTTAAGAAAAAATGTCCAGTATTAAAATGCCTTAGACACTTGGCTCTTTCCTTCGTGAAATCCTTTGTATCTGAGATTTAAGTCGTTCATGTGAGATTGGTACAGATGGCTTGATTTGTTTGTTCCTGTGTCATCAGGTGAGTTACTTTTCAGGAGTTTAGAAAATGTGAGTTACCCATGTTCCCTTTCTGTAAGTGAAAATCTGTGCATGTCATCTTTCATCATCATCAACCCAAAGTACCACAGGAACCTCAGAAGGTTTTTCTAAGCAGAGAAAAATGATTTATTTATCTTCTAAATATTGTTATGATGTGACATAAAAGGGACATTGACCCTCCCGTTTATCTTACTCCTAGAATTCAGCTTATTTTTCTGGGACAGGGCAGTGTTGTGCTTTGCCTGGGACAATTCTCGAGCCAGTGGTGGTTTCTGAGATCTTCAACTTGTCACAGAGTACTGGAGCAGTGCTCCAATAAACACGGTTCTTCTGTGAGGGGCTTCCCTTGGCAAAGGTGGGTCACAAACCAAACCATTTCTCGCTTTTACCACAAGTTTTCATGAGAGTCATGCTGCTGCTCCAGGGACACTGGGTCTGTTCTTCCACGTGGGAGCCAGCAGTGGGAGGTTGTTGCGGTCACTTCACCCACAGAAGACCATGGAAATAAAATGGTAACCAGTTTGCTGGCTACTGCTTTCCCAAATTTTTCTTCCTCGTGTTCTCCTCCTTCAGAGAATACAGGTGTGGGTGGTTGCTTGCACCACAGAGAAGGTGACATCTGCAGAGCAGCAATGGGGACAGGCAGCTGGCAAGAGTTTTCTCTTCTTTTACAAGAAGTGCACCTCAGGAGCTTGCCTAGTCCTGTCCCCTCTGCTGGGATTTCCTACCTGCTTGTTCTGTCAAATGGCAAATCAGTTGTGTGGCCATGCTCCTGATAATGTGCAAAATCCTGTTACGGATATGGGAATGACTGGCTTATCCCAATTTTTTTTTTTTCCCAAATATTGACAAGAGTAGAGAGTGTTCTTGTTAGGCAGTGTTTGACTGCATTGTTAGAGGGACAGTCAAGAGGAAGCTTAGTGCAGATGTGACATGAAGCACATTTTTTGTCTCTAGGAACTATAGGCCTAGAGGTAGGTTCTAGGAGCTCTTTACAAAGACAGAATTTTGGAAATATGCTAACAAGAAGGTGGAATTATGTGGAAATTTGCTCAGGTGCCCAGTCTCAGGTTGCTCACCATGCCTGTGCCTTGAGAGGGCAAGGCTGCCTGCTGCCACTGGCCCTGGGCTGGCACTGGGGTGGCGAAGGGGGACCTGTACTCGCTATTTACCCAGCACTGACACATGTGCATGGCTCTTCTTGGGCTCCCTTCCCTGACCTGCTCGCTTCCCAGCTCACAGCCACAAATGGGGAAGCTCTGCTCTCACATCCCAGGAGCTGCATCCACCAGGACAGAGGTTTGAAGGGAACTGGGGCTGGTCTCAGCCCTGCCATTGGGGAGATGGTCTTGGCACAGCCGTGTTCTGGCATTTTTGGTTTTGCACCAACCCTGCAGTGGGAGCAGCCCAGGATCCAGAAGCCCTGTGCTCCTTTAGCTGGGGAGATGTTCAGGCCTCTCTGGGGGCCTTGCATGTGATGAACAACTCAGAGTCTGGGCAGTGACTTCTGGAAAGGTTCACTGCAACTCTGTGTTTATCCTCTGCAAGTTCAGGCCTTCCTTGCATTTGGCCAGAGGTCATCCCTGGTGGAATGAGAACTGCAGGAACTTCATGAGCTGAGTTGAATGCAAGTGCTGCAGTTAAATCCAGGCAGACCCAAGCAAAATTCAGGGGGAAGGACAGGCAGTGAGCAAGTGTCAAAAATTACATGGGCTGTTTACTTGCTGCTGGTGAGGCTGATGATTTACTTCACAGCACCATTTCCTACACTGCCCCTTAAAGTTCTAGTGCTTTCAGAGTTACAAACATATGGAATTCCCTGCAAAGTTACATAAGTTATTTTAATTTTGTCTCCTCTGACCGCATATGATATGTGAAATTCCATGACTTTTAAGGTGAAGCAAGTAGAAGGAGAATAGTCCAAGCAGCAGCAGTGTTACTCTCCTAAACTGCTACTTTTTCAGACCATGACAATAAAGTATTTGGTAACTTGAGTTAATTCTCCTTTGCATTGATTCTGTTGAATAAAGAGTGACTTTAAAATGAGGCACAGGTGGAGGCACCATTAAACCCACCTGAATTTTGCTTCTCAAGCTGTGTTTTCTGAGTATTTTGCAGAAAATGAGTCTTTGAGAGTTTTTAGAAAAAAATAAACAAGCTCCTAAGCTTAGAGAAATCATTTTGACTGTAGCCAGAATTACAATGCTTCAGGAAGCTGAACTTGCAGGAAACAGGTGAGTGGCTGAGGTGGCACAGAGAGACGCACCAGAGCTATAAATGTTGCTGGAAGGTGTTATTACTGAGACTGGTTTGGTAAATACAATTACAGGGAGTCCAGAAGGGCCTCTTCTGATAAATTTTCACGCCACTTTTGGCAGAATAATTTGTAAGATTACAGTTTCCTTCGTTCTATAAAGAGCCTCTTAGGTAGGTGTCCATCTGTGCTGGGCACTGTATGGTAAGGGACGTTTCCTGATGCTTAAGCTGTGTGTGGGCTGCCGTGCAGAAGTGATGCTGCACCAGCCTTGGGGGCAAATTCCCCCTCTGACCATGGCACTTACCTGCTTGAATGCCTTTCAGCTGCCTGTCAGGCAAGCGAGCTGCAGCTTGGAGAAGTGAGGCACAGGGCACAAACGCTGTGCTCTAAAGGTGTTACCTGCTGTGGGGATGGGCCCTGGCACTCTCAGATTTGGTCAATCTGCCCAAACCTCTGCTCTTACTGCAGCCAAGAGATGGAAAAAATAAGGGTGGCTGGGTGATGGACATTGCCTGCCACAAGGGCAGGTGCCATGTGTAGGCAGTCTGGCTGCAGAGTGAGCCCAAGCTGACTGCCAGGGCAAGTTAGATGAGAGCAGGATTTCACAGTTTCACAGCTCAGATAAATGCACAGGTGAGGAGGAAGGCTGCAGAGGAGCCTTGCCTCGCACAGTGCCGTGCACAGGGCAGTGTGCTGAGCCACACGCAGCAGGGACTGTGTGAAGGCTGTGGTGACAATCTCTCCACTGGGCTGACACAGAGAGTAGCAGCTGCTCACTGCCCTACAGCCGTCTGTAAAGGAAGATGTGTCCTTTTTGGCTTACAAAGAATCCTCTAATGAGAGGACATTGAGCTGAGGGTCTGTGGAGACACAAGAATTGACAGTCTTAACCTGCCCTGCTAATGATGAGGAAGGGTTGATACTTGGCTACTTCTTGGAGCATTTAATTGTTTTTAATTATTCTATCTGTGGGCCTGTATCACTTTTGTACCATTGGAAGGAGGCAGTCTGTTTCTCAGAGGAGACTGAAAGCCTTTGGAGTTCTCCGCATCTGTTGCCAACATGGAAAATGGGCAAACTGTCTTCTGCTTCCCACCTGCATGTATTTGAAGGAACTACATTAGCATCAGTGGGATTTTTGCATAGATGCATGGCTGACTGTGAGGACAAATTTGACCTCCAGTCAGAGATGCATGGGAACATGATACTTGCCTGTTTACAGTTACATAGGGAAGGGGTTAGAACAGGGTTTTCAGGATGATGGCAAAGTGGTTCTGCTCCATACCTGCGTCTGGGGAAACTGCGACACTAGTTCTTAAGCCAAGCTCTAGTTAAATCAAGAGATTAGTGTGAAGCTGATGTCATACATTAGTGCATAATGTTTTAACTGAAGTTAAGAAACCCACTTTAAAAGAAACCCCAACAAAAAACTTGCAGTAAAGTAGTCTCAGAAGATGGAGGTAAACAGATGTAGTTGTCCCAGTGAATCAATTGCGAGTAAGCAGTGAAAATGATACTTAATGTACTTTAAAAGATTTGGCTTTAGTATGGAAATGATACCAGCTGAAGTGAAAGCAATACTATCTACGTGGGAAAGTGGCATTGAAATATTCTTTCTTTCTGCTGCCTTTTGTCAATAAGAGAGGCTTGAATTATGCATTAGCAAGCTACAGAGTTATGGAAGATAATACAGCAAGGTTATGAACCCAGAACAAAAGAAGGGGAATCTAGGTTCAACTCAGTAATATATCACTTGGAACATATATAAATGGTTATAATGCTTTGCACATTATAAAGAGAGTAGTCACATATTTAAATGAGAACAGAGCCATTGCTTCAAGATTTTCTTCAAATATTAATTTGGGCATTGTAATTAGTTCTTCTTGGGAAGCCTTGCAATGTTCAGTATGTTTAGAATTTTGTGGAATATTCTAGAAAATGACTCTAGCAGATGTACTTTAGCTGTAGGATTTTTCATAAATATCAATTTGTATTCACATAAACGAAATTCTAAATCTCTGGCTGTGAACAGTCATCTTTTGAGATGGAAGCGATCTTCGGACAAAGATGGTCAAAGCAATACTAATTCTAAATATTTGGAGGAGAAACCATAAGTGAAGAATTATTCACAGCATTTTTTTTTTCATTATTAATATTTTTATAATGTGCTTCTCTCCCTAAATTGACAAGAAGAAAGGGAAGCAAAATCCATCGGCTGCTCTATTTGCTGTCTGCTGATAGTTCTGAAATGGCTCGTTCCTTTAAACCCTTTTTTCTGAGTGACATCCCAGCGCTGTCACCTGCTGGGTGCCGGTGCTTCTGCTGACCTTGGTGTCCACCCCAGCCCACCAGGCTGTGTCCACCCCTGCGAGTGCAGCAGAGGGAAATGTGAGCAGCCTGCACCTAAGCCTGAGCTTAGCAGCCCCAAGGTTATTTAAATTGCTTTGTACCTGTGCAGGAGGGGTCCTGTCCCCAGGTCAGCTTTGTTTGGAGCTGGAGCACTCTCTGGTTCTCAAAGATGGAGCAGCAGAGGGTGGGGATTGGATCATGGGACAGAGCTGTGGTTGAAACATCGTGTTTCCCCGTGATCAGTGGGATGATTCAGTTGGCACTTCTCTGCCCCAGGGGCACGGGATGACCGTGGCACCTACTGCCGTGTTGGCTCTGAGGTCCTTGGCTACCCCCCCAGCTTTTACTTGGGCAAGTGTTGGAGCCAGTTCCACTCCTTCTTTGTCCTCTGATTTGCTCCACAGCCGATGCTGAGCCCAGAGGCTGCACAAGCCTGTTGAGATACGGTCTCTCCCTTCTTTGCTCGGCTCTGGAGGCAGCCTGACTCCTTTGGCTCTCCATGCTGGGCTGTGGACACCACCAGTCCTCGCTGTGCTGCTGCCCACACGTGGCCACCTCCTGCTCCCAGAACTTGTCTTCCCTCCTCCTGCAGTGTCAGGGAAAAGATTCCATGTTTTTGTTGCACTTGCAAATAATGAACCTAAGATTTAATGTTTTATTTTTCCTAATAGGATTTTGGGCAGTGATCAAGTAGAGAAAAGTTAACTACAACATTTTGGGTTTTTTTGTTTCTGGAAGAGAATTACGGACTTTAAAAACAAGGTCTTCTGCTGGCTGAAGCTGTTTACTAAATCAATGAGGCATCTGAGGTGCACTTGCAGTTCCCTGAGCTGTATCATTAAACAAGTGTTAGTTAACCAACCTTCAGACCACTGTTATTTGCTTTTAATCACAGCTGAGGAGCTACTTAAGAAAACTCTTGGGAAAAGCAAACCATTTCTTGAAGAGAGGAATAGGGAGTCCAAGGTAAGCATTTACCAGTTGCCAAGAATCTTTAGATCCATTTAGTGTCTCATTATTTGGTGAATAAACCACCTGGCATTGCTTAGAAAAACATCAGTATAATTTCTTTCCAAGACAGACCTAATTGTATAGCAGTGTGTGGCCATTATTTTCTTCCACTCCCAATCTGAGACTGGGAGTACACGCCATGTCGTTTCATTCTCTTTTCATTTCAAAAACAGTGTCCTTAAAAAATGAATAACTCTGGAGAAAGGGTGCTGTGTTGGGCTACTCATGCTAACTGCCTTGCTTAAGAAAGGTGCCAGCTGAACCCTTACAAAAGAAGTAAAAATACACACACTTGCCCCAGCATTATTGTGCTCTGCAGTGAATGGTTATGATGAGGGAAACAGAAGAGACTTTGGGTTTGTCCTTTGTGTGGTTACTCTTTGGGCTCAGAGATGAGGGCTCCATTGTGTTGAATCAGCCATCAGAAGCCTCTCATTTTCTTCCTCCTCATTACACAGTTCCAGTCTCCTGTGCACATAATTATGGAGATTGTGGTTTTTGGTTGTGAGAGGAGGGGTAATTCCTGAGGTTTGGTTGTTCTCACTACTTGTAAATTTTGAAAACTGATTCTGACAAGTGTTCAGTGGGAATGGGTTGGGATGTTGCAGGGATATATATACAGCTCTCCTTAATTTTATTTAGTCAAGGGACTGCTGCATATTGCACAAGGCATGAAGCCTTTTCAGATCACTTTGAGTGAGCGATTTCCACTTGGAGGAAATGTCTCAGGGCCACCTAGGGGAAGAGGTAAATGCAAAGTAATTACCTGAGTTGTTTAGCCAATACCAGTAGAAAGTGTGGCAGGGCTGAGTTCTCAGGTACTGATGCCCTCCTGCAGGTGTGAAGGCCACACCTTCACCCAGCTGTTTGCTTCTGCTTGTGCCTGTCACCTTGTCACTGAGGTCTACTCCCACCAGTAGATTTTTAGTGAGTTTCTGGTTTCAGACAGTCTCTGGGAGAATTGGGAAAGTGGGACCTGTGGAGGGTTGATGGCATTTTCCTGACTTTTGTTAGCTGCTGTGGTACACAATGGCTGGATCTCAGAATGGATGTGGAATAGAAAAAATATGAAAATATACAGTCTGTGGAACCTCAGGGTGCACTGTCTTTGGTGCCAATGTCCATCCAATGCTAATTTTGTTGCTACACAGCCCAAATAATTTTACGCTTTTCATAAGATTTTTAGAATTTTCCAACTCTTGGAAATTTAACAGAAGTAGTGTTTGGTTCATAAAACATAACACAGCTTAAAAGAAAAAAAGGCAGTGAGGACACAGGCAGTTTCTGGGTAGAAAGTAATTCACAACTTGGGTGGTTTCAGGTCAGTTTTGGGTCTCATGCAAGCTGAGAAAAAAAGCTGCTGCTGCTTTCCATAAAAATAAGAGCCTGTCCTTGCTCTTCATTTCCAGTACTTATTATTTTTACCACATTCATATATTTATATTTTGCTTTTGGAAGACACAGGGACAGACTGATACTCCCTTGCCCCTGATCTCACTGTGATTATCCAACATAAATCTCCCTTTATAATCTTATCACTGTGCAATTCAGTTATTCTAAATGTGAGCCTTCTTGCCCACTAATCAGTTCATCTTCAGGTTTTTAAAAGCCCTATTTCATAATTCTGCACATTCCAATTGCTTCTGAGTGTCCAGCCCAGCTCTGCCGTCACTTATCCCCTTCTCCTTCCTTTCTGACAAGGCAGGCTCTTTCTCTCGCTCACAGTCTTTGCATTGCTTCCAAGTTGATGCACATAGTCATTTGTAATCAAGGCTGTAAATTGTATTTAAAGCTGTACTGCACTATCCATGGATATTTGAATCATAAATGAGAGTATTGTCCTGCCTGTACTCTCACTTATTCTTTCAGCCGTAATAGATCCTTTCATTTGTGCTCAATTAGCTTTTCCACTCCCGCATTCAGACCCTGAAAGTTTCCACTCTTTTCTTCAGGTCTTGAATGCTGATGGTGTGGCCATGTTTGCCTCTACCCCATAATTTGTTTAGCTCTTTTGTACCACAGATTTCCCTGAATACGGTTTGTTTGTTTTGACATGTCCGAACACCATGACTGTGTTGTGCCATAATACAAAAATGTTCCCTTTCATTGTTGCTGGGGTGCTGTGGCTCTGGGACAGACCTCTTGGGTGCTTCAGCTTTTGTCTCCAGGTTGAACGTAAACAGAATTTTTCTAGAAAATTGATTTTGAATTGTTGTTGTTTGTTTTTTTTTCCTCTAATTTGTTTTGTTTGTTTGTTTATTGAGTTTTTGGGGGTTATTTTGGTTTTTTATTCTGATAGAGCAGCGAGCCAAATCACAGCGATCATGTGTCAGGAGGAATCAGTTTTAGAGCAGCACCCCATGGCGTGCAAGCACACAGAGTTCCCTTCCTTTTTGCCGCAGTGCCCCGGTGCCGGGACAGTCAGTCCAGCCCGGTGCCGGCCCCAGCCCCTTCCATGCCCGCTCTGCCCCCTGAATCCGGGCACAGAAGCCTCGGGGGAGCTGCCAGCTGCACCTGCTTGGGAGTCACAGCTCCCCTGGGACTTCAGCCTGGTGCAAAATGCAGCTCCTCGCATTGGTAACGCCTTGTCCCACTGCCGGCAGAGCTTTCTATGTTTGCTGACATCTCCAAAGGTGGAACTAGGGAGAACCATCTTGTGAGAGACAGTTTCCTTTTCCCTGCCCATTTTTGACCCCACTTTTTATTTCCTTTCTTAGGTGTCTTTCTTTTCTGGGAAAAATAAAAGAAACAAAAGTCAGAGAAAATTAGCTATAGCTTCACTTCCTTTCTTTGTACTACAAAATGTGCACATAGTTCTGCAGTGTGATCAGACAGGTTTTATTTCTCTTCTTGTTTCATAAATATGGGCTGATTTTTATTTATTTATTTTTTTAATTGATGTTCATTTATGTTTTGAAAGTATTTTAGGGGAATTTTCTTTCACTTTGGACACAGTTGGCATGTTTAAATAAATGTTTCTCTTCTGTACTGAGCCCTGGGATAATGTTGCAGGCAGAGTAATTGATGTCTGTTTGAAACGAACATCTCAGAAATTATTTTGTAATCCTCTTCCAAGAGGAAGATGATCATGACCTTTCTTTCCAGGACTGTCCATGGATGGAGGGAGAATCTAGTTGGATTCTGTTTTGGGTGAATGTTGTCCTTTATATTTTTGAAGGTTTTAGTAGGCTTTCTCTTGCTATAGATAGCCATACCTATTTTACTCTTAACATTTTCCAATCCTGTGATACTCTAGAATTAAAAAATAAAATTGAAAATAATATATATCTCTGACAGACTAAAATGAAGAATGTTTCACTTTGTGTGTAAATGCACACAAAGAAGGAGAGGGACACAGGCAGTGCAAGTGTTAGGATATTCATCTGCAATGTGAACCTGAAAACAAACCAGGAAAATACAGCATCTAACAAGACCTTTGTTGACCTGTATTTTGTGGGGACGAATTGGGAAAAGAACTCTGTCCCTAAATCTCACCAGTAAGAGATGACAAATATAAGCAATAAAATGTTATGCTTGGGGCTCCACATCAGGGACACCTGACCTTGTTGGACAGAACTTTCTAAAGCAGCCAACTCTAACATTAACCCATTCATGAACATCAAATGTAGCTAGATTGTCTTTTCATATTTAGTGATATCCGAAGTATAAGCTAGCTTTCCTTCTTTCCTTCTTTCCTTCTTTCCTTCTTTCCTTCTTTCCTTCTTTCCTTCTTTCCTTCNTTGAATTGTTTTGATCTTTGTGGCTCATGAAAGAGCCCTATATAACAAACAAAAACATGGCACAGCTCTTCAAGGCCTTTATATATGTCTGTATAAAATCGCAGTCGCCATTCTTTTCTGTGGACACTTTTCCCGATCTATACAAAACCCCAATTTGAAATCCTATCATTTTCTTCTGAAAGAAGGGTCAATGTGAGCCTCTGCTGGTACAGACTTTTTCCACATAAACTGACCTTGTGCAGCATTTCTAGTTAGTGAATTAAAATCAGTGGAGAGAGCCAGCCGTGTATGAGTCTCAGTGGCCTCGTTTTATTATATGCACTTTAAGGATAGACTGTTAAGGAGGGACATTTCTGGGGTGATTCAGACAGGCAAAGCACAATGGAACTGCTGGATTAGTGTCCTGATCTGGATATTTCCATGGTTGAAAGTCCTCTGCTATCCTCCCTCTTGGTACATCTGTATCCTCACATATTATATTTCATCTCCAGAGCTGCTGCCATACTGCAGTCATAGCATCTAATATTTCTACCAATATATTTTTGTTTTTTTAGTTTTATTTTGGATTTGGACATTGTCTGAATTTCAGATTCCTGGCAAGAGGGAATTATTCCCTTTTCCCAGTCCAGAAAGTTGCCTTTCTTTACCATGACAAATGTGTACCAACGCTACAAATGATGATATCCTGCCACATTCTGGCAAGGTAGCTCACTTGAAACACAGATTTGGATTTCTACATGCTTCTTATTTCTTTATATTCCAAGTTCTCCACAGTTTAAGGATGGGCTGAGAGGGAGGTAGATGGAGGTCAGGGGAAGAGAAGATTGGAAGGAAAATGTGTAGCAAATTAACAAGCATCATAACGAGTAGCATGCCAGAAGTGCATTAGAGGGACTTGGATGTAAGGAGGTTTGAGTCTGGCTGGTGATATGGAAGAGAGAACCTCTTTTTTGGGGAGTGGTCAAACAGGGGAGGAAAAACAAAATCATCTATTCCTGGCTGCTCCTGTACCGTTCGAAAGAGTGCTCATGCCTGTTCCCTTTGGTATATGTCCTTTGGGCACCTACCAAACTGGAATTTCCTGGAAGCAAAGCAGAATTTGTCAGGATATAAAAATGTCCCTGCTTTGCATTTTCAAATGAAAACTGCCAGAACTCTGTAAATGCTGTCTGTCCATACCCCTGTGCACAGAACTTTGGTGGCACTGCTTCCTGACCAGAGACCTCCAGGAGATCTTGAACTAGAGATGAGACATTAAAGACAGATTTTTTTCTCCAAGGAGAAGTGAGACTTACTATTATTTTATCATAGTGTTTTGGTATTTAATATACAAGGATTTGATAAAGTACTACTGTATAACCTTCTAACAATACCCATTTTGTCCCATAAAATTATTATATCCGGTCTTAAAATGTTAAATATGTCACTATTAGGGTAGAGTATCATAAAATTCAGTTTATAATATTAAAACTCAAAACTGACACAATGTTATCAATTATGTTCCTTGGTAATATTCAACTTTTTTCATTCTTCTTTAATTTTGCATTTTAGTATAACAAATTGAGATTAAAACCATAGCCTCCAGTTCAAGGTCTCTTGGCGGTGAATGGCAGTAAAGTTACAAGTAAAGTGATAAGAAAACAAATCACAGTGAAATCTAATATTTAATAACATTTCAGACAGATTACAGAGATTTAAGGCCCTGTGCTGCAATCAGCGTTGGATCAGAGCAGATATGCTAGTAATTGCAGAGGGAAATGCTCTCATCTTCTTGAAATAAATGCAGATCATCAGTAGATGACTGTAAACATACTGAACAGCCAGTATAAAACTGAAATTTCTTTCTGGTACGATTTAAAAAAAAATTTCTAGTGTACTCCCAGAAGACAGAAATCAGTGTTACATTGTTTGGTTTTAGCTGAGGAAATGGTATATTCCCCATTCCCTTAAATTCCTGATGACCTCTCCAGTTGGTTTAAATTCCTGATGACCTCTCCAGTTGGTGCTGGTATTACACATCTTTCATCTGGACTTCTACATTTCTTGAACAAATGTAAGGAAAACTTTCCTAAAAATGGAAAAAAGGCCACAAAAGAGGCTTTAAATGCTCTGCTGCATTCCTATATATTTTCTACTTAAAAAAGAAAAAAAGGTATCTTTATCCTGTATTCTATTTTTAGAGTACCAGAATGTAACAAAATTTTTATTCAGCTCATAAGGGACTAAATCTCCTTTTGAAAATTTGTTCAACTGACAATGAGCCAATGGCCAAGTTACACAATAATGCGAAAAAGAAAAAAAAAGAAAGTTACACATGAGTTAGCAGGGCTTTCTTTGCACGTAATGTACATATCAATTACTTAGTGATGCATTATATAGTATAATCTAATTCAGCATGTCAAACTTTTCAACCCAATTTATAAATTCAGCTGCATCAGCCTCTGCATCATTTACACTGGGTAATTTTTAGCTTCTCTTGAAATCAGCTCCTGTGGAAAAAAAGAAGGCTCGATTTATTGTGTGTG
The DNA here is from genome assembly GCA_013399195.1 of Dicrurus megarhynchus. Classification (NCBI taxonomy): domain Eukaryota; kingdom Metazoa; phylum Chordata; class Aves; order Passeriformes; family Dicruridae; genus Dicrurus; species Dicrurus megarhynchus. Next base: position 771,356 of record VXAD01000741.1, read on the forward strand.
TTATACTCTGGGACCTAGTTTGCTCAGTGAGCAAAATGAATGCAGTGAGTTTCACACAGTAGAAGTAGATATTGTGTATTGTGTTTTGTATGCTGAGCCGTTTTCTTTCTTTTTTCTCTCTCTTTCTTTCTCTTTTTTTTTTTTTTTCCCCTCCAATAGAGCTATCCAGTCTTGAATATGTCAGCGTGCCTTGAATGTGCAGTCACATTCTGAGGTATGTCTTTGAACTCTTCAATGGTGCTTTGCATTTCTTTGAGACCTTTTATGAGAAGGAAATAGAGAAATGTGGACTAAAATGCTGTGCAGTTGTCTCATTATTTCTCTTCCATTAAAAAAAAAAAAAAAAAGGAGAAGGAGTTAGTTTTTGTTAGACAGGGACACCACCGTTATATCGGATATTCAGCATCCACTGTGCATGGCTCCACACTGATGCTTGCAGACAGCATGGGGTATGGCGTACCAATTTAGGAGGCCAAGACAATAGTTCTGTATCTGCTCTGAACAAAGAAATTATCATCCCCAGCTAGCAATTACTTTGACAAGAGGAAATTGATTTTCAACATATATCTCGTTCCTGGCGATTTAAAAAAATCCCATTTTTTAAAAAGTAATGAAACCCCAAAGCATCCCCCCCCAGAAAAAAAAAAATCCAAAAACCCAAGCAAGCCCAATAGAAAGATGAAGACTAATGGTTAGTAATCAGAAGATAATAAAGTGTGACCAGAAAAATTAGAAGCTCTCCTGCAGCTCTAATTAAGCCAGTAGGAAACTAGAAACATTAAAAACCTGTGGAAGGATGGCAGAATGGGACCTGTAAATACATGGTCTTCTTTAGGTCAGGATTCTGTCACCCTTCCTCAAAGTGACTTTTCGGTACCTAAATGGTCACAAGCAGCAGGCAGTGGAGTGTGGGATCACAGGACAGCATTTGGCAAGTTTCATCTGGAAAAGCCTGTGCCACACACTGGATACAGAGGGTGTAGGGTACAGCCAGCTGCCTCCATACTGCAGGGATGTTCAATGTGACTGTCACCAGCCAGAGAGATATAAATTAAATATATTTAAGGAGAAATTACACAAAGGATTATTCTGGCACATAAAAAGGGAAGCCAATAAAAGTTTGGTACAGAGGAGTACTCATAGAGATTGTATTAATATATTTTATGAGGTTTCTTTTAATTAAATTTACAACTTAACAGGTTTAATTTCTACATGTGTCAGGAATGAAAAGAAAAGAGGACAGTTTGAGACAGTTTTTCTAGAAGTGAGGCAATTTTTTTTCCTCATAGTTACAAATATATCCCTTGCTCAGTGACTGTGTTTATCTTTTAAGTGGTGGGGAGTGTGGGTTTACTATCTCAGTTAATTCTCCGCTCTAACACCCATGAAGTGTAATGCATTAAACAAGTTTAATTTTTAGAATCTATTTTGCACATGCCCTTTTGACAGAGACATTCCACCAGCAGATAGCTTTTAATACTGTACTTGAGGCACAGTGCCTGACAGAGATTACTGTATAACCTGAAGTAAAAGTATTAGTGTAAAATACAAGACTGTGTACATGGGATTTCATCCAGAGCACTCAGCCAAAAGAAATACTGAACCGCTGCTAAATCATCCTAGTGAGTTAAGTACTGTGTGTGGTTTTGTTATTCTAAGCAAATGCACTTGTATTTGTTTCTGGAACTATAAGGGATCAGTCAAGCAAATGTTTCCGTGAAAGGAAAAAAAGAAAATATATGTATGTTCATAAAACTTACACTGCCTTACTTCGTGGTGGCAAAGTATTTAAAATAATTGTTCAATGAAAGACTAAACATTTTCTTGGAAAACTCATTTAACTCAAGAATTAGCCATATGAGGTGTCCACTCCACTGTGCAAAATAATAAAGTTTGTTCTTTCTTTTTCTGTTTTACCTTTAATACATAGCCACCTTTATAAAATCCATATGTTACATGTAACTAGGCATTTTCATTTGAAAAAAAACCCGAACACAAACCAACAACTCAAACCTACAAAGAATTAGACTTGCAGGCCTACGTAAAACATTTGACTGGTTTCCAGTTTAAATTGGGGGTGAGAGAGTGGAGAGAGGGGCAAGGTAGGGAGGAAATGGTGGGAGGAAATGGTGTTGGGCTGCCAAAACAGGGGCTGGCACTAGGAACAAGCAGAACTGCCTCAGCCTTTATGCTCTGCTCCAGTTCTCCGTGGGTGTAGGGATTAAGTAACTACTGCTGTTCACACACCAGCGGTTTCCCTCCCAGGTGTGAAACATCTTCCAGAAAGATCAGCTGGGAGTTTTGGAAGCAGCTTGTGCTCTTCCTCTTTTCTTTTCTTTTCTTTTCTTTTCTTTTCTTTTCTTTTCTTTTCTTTTC
>VXAD01000741.1:774066-902031 GCA_013399195.1 Dicrurus megarhynchus
CATATAAGAATGGGAAAACAAAAGGGGTGATTCCTAGATACTATCACTGGTAGCTTTTGAATAGAAGCTGGAAGTTTTCCTTCACAGGCATTGCACTTGCCCTTGTGGGTGGTGGAACAAGGAGGGATAAATGTAGGACAGTGTTTATGGGGGGTAATTCTGGTGGGTACTGCACCTTGAAAACGATTCTGCCTGGCAGGGGTATTCCATCCCAAAGGCCATTTGATACAGCCATGGGCAGGGGGCTGCACAGCACTGGCCACTTCATTATGTTTTGTGAGGTCCCCCAAATCTCGGCCCACTGTGAGTGAGAGTTCATTGCTGCTATAACTTGGTGTAGTCACAAGCGTGACCCAGTCACCCAGGGGGTTCTCTCATCAGCCCTGTGTTGCTGGAGTCCCCCAAGTGGGACTGTGCCACAGCCTGATTTTAAAATGCCACCCGCTACCTCAGCTGTCTGTCTTTCTGAAAAAGCCTTCAGATGGTCATTTATGGCAATGCATGAAACTCCCAGGAACAGAGGAGAGGGATCCTCCCTACTCCAGGCTACAGCCTTTTCTTAAGTCTTCACCAGGCAGTCTCAGTCCCTGCTCACTGTGGTTTGCTCACACACAGTATATAAATACGTTGTTCTGGCTGGATTTGCACCTCTTCTCTCCAAAAAAATCCTCAACCTGACCACTTTAGGAGATATTTCACTGAGCAGCATCTACAACTAAAACATTTCAAAGGATTTTCCCTTGTGATGTAGAAAGACAAAACCTATATAGAACTGTTATTTTGTTTTAGTTTATAAATCTCTAGTATTTAAAAATCATAAAAATACACCGTTCTGTTTATGAAATTTGTTAAAAATAATCTTTCTCACCTTTTTGCGATAAAATATGTTTCAGCTAAGTGTCTTATTGGTGCATTTTCCCAGCTGTAAATAGGTAAAAAAAGACCCATTTTAGCATAGATGTCACAAATTCAAAAGAGCAGAGGCCTATAAAACACAGAGTGTGGTTTCAGTTGTATCATTACAGGCTAAGGCACAGTGTGTCCATTACCAACAGCTGGAAAATGAGACAATGACTAAAAGTGGCATCATTGTGTCTCCTGGATGCTTTACTGGCAAAGTTCAGTGAGGTGAAGACACTTGTGATGGAGACAGCTCAATAGGGATTTTTCACTTCGTGTCACATGGTAGTTAAAAAAAAAATTCTGCTAAGAGATGTCAGAGGTGAACCGAACAGCTTGAGTCTAGTACAAAAATCAATGCACACAAATTGTTTAGGTCCCAGTTTTGCTCTACAGCGTGTGTGTATGCCTACAAATTATAAACATGGCTGTCTAGGAAATCATGCCTTTGCTGTTTGTCACCTACTCTATCTCTGCCACGTGTTTCAGTGAGGTCAGTAGATGTTTGCACAGCTACTGCAACCTCCTCTTCGTAGGAGGGGACAGCAGAGTCCTGCCTGGGCACAGGGTGTTGCAGGGTCATTTAGGAGATGGTGATTTCCTCCCCCCTCCATTTCCATTTGTTCACCTTGTGTTCTGCTGAGCAGCTTCACTCTCAGTCATCTGCTGAGTAAGGATATTTCTCCACAACACCTTTTTCAGGCAGAAGCATCCACGCTGCCCACGTGCTGGGCTGACAAAAAGCCCTAGGGCCACTGTGACCCTAAGCTCACCACCCCTTCTCTCGTGAGAGGAAACAAGTCAGGCCTTGGCAGCTCAGATGGAAGGCAGAAAATTCTTGTGTAAGCCAGGGAAATGTCACAGAGGCTGTATCTCAAGTCTGCTGCAGTTTCCACACTCAGATGACTTCTTTGGTGTTATTGTTTTGAGTGAAATCTAACCTTGATTATGTGGCAGGGACCTATTACATTATTTGACTGTCGGGTGCTAAATGCATTTGTAGTGCAGTATTTGATTATGAAATGTTAACAGCATTTGTGGTATTGCCATAATAGCTACAGACCCCAGCTACTAACAAGGCCTTGCTGTGCCAGTCATTTTACAAATCTGAAGCAAAAGACAGGCCCTGTCTCTGAGAACATGAAGTTTACAGAGAAACAGTCTGAGCACTGAACTTAAGCACAGACCAACTCAGTAACTTGCCTGAAGTCTTAATAGCCAGTCAGTGGGAGAGCCAGAGGGAAAAAACATGTTCCCTGAGCTCTGGTTGTGCTGTGCTCTCCTGATCACTTCGCTTTTAAATAAATTTGGTGTTTAAAGTGCTGTTTATGGCTATCATTCCAAGGGAAGTTGATAAGGTCAGTGCACAAGCCCCTAAGACAGAGGAGAGTTATATTTGGAGGTGCTGCAGTGCACGGGCACTGCAAACATGGGCAGCGGTGGAGAATTTAGAAGAATGGTGGAGTAATGAAATGAGTTAACCTGTGAAGTGGGAAAACTATCAGACCTTCTTGTCTGAGCAAGTGTAAGGATGTGTGGGAGTATGGAAGCAGAGGAGGGAGAAGCAGAGGGGAGAACATATGGATGTGTCTTCTCTTGCAGTCACAGTCTCCTATGCAGGGGAAGGTCGCAGTGTTATTAAACACAGCAAATGTGCTGCAGCTGTAAGGCAGGCAATCGGAATAATCCACTAAAAATTGTATGCATGTATGGAGATTTAGGCATCTGTATATACAAACATAAAGCTTTCATTTGTGGTAGAGGGTTGACCAAAATTGCATTTAATTTTATTTCCTTATTTAGTTGAGAATATGTGATTCACATTCAAGGTCCAACAGAAGCTAAACCCACCTAATTTAACTAAACCACAGTGGGTGTCTGGTACATCAAAAGTGCATGAGTAACTGATGGGACATGGCAGGGATCTGGTGACAACTCTTCTCAGTGCTGACCTCAACAGCAGCTCCTCCTGTTCAGTAGCAGGGACAGATCAATGCTTGAATTTATTTATCACCTTCAGTTTAAACACTGGCAGTATTTCAAATATTTTCCCAAATATTGTACTTTCATATAACCAGGTTTGGAGGAAAACAAAGGATAGAGGATTTATTTGAGGAAAAATGGTATTTATCTTAATGAAATGATTTCTAAATGAAACTCATTTTTAAAAATACAATTTGTAACCATGCAACATGGAATTCAGTCTTCTCTCACTGAAGGTGGCCACAAAGCATTCCCTGATTTCTATGTAAACAATGGTTTCCTTGGATCTCATTTTAGCAAAACATTTGTGTTCCATCTTAAAGAAACGTGGGCTAGAGTCCTGTTGTTGTTAAAAAGCCTAAAAGTTGGTGTAAAAGCTTTGATGAATGAAGATTAACTGCTTAAATAGTAGAAGAAAGCACATTCTCTTATGAATTGCTGGAGCTAGTCACCTTTTTTTATCACTGTGGAACAGAGGTTTCCAGTTTTCTTTCTTCATATAACCAGAAAAATCTGTTTTAGAATGCTACTTTAACCATTTAACTTCGAATAAATGTGCATGCCACCGGCAGGCAGAAGTGGTTGGGCTCAGAGGTATCTGTAGGCTTGCCTTCTTACTTGTTCTGACAAGCAGCTGTAATAAGTTAAGGGGTGTCCATGTGCCATCTGTTCTTTTCAACCGACCATGTGAGAAAGTTTGCTTTCAAAGAGATTTTACTGCTTTGATTCCATTCCTCCATGTCTTTTACTGCTTCTTACTTTCCATTCTCTATTACTTTTCATTGTTTCCCATTATTAATCCTTCCTTACCCTTGATATGTCCCCCAGGCCTCTTATTCTGTGGGTGGTGAGCACTGTCCCATGCACGAAACTTCTTTTGTCATCAGGCGCTGACTGATGAGTTTTTTCTGTAATCCCATGAAAGCTCAGAAAACCATTTCTTATGTGTGTCCCTGTAGAACAACCTTGACACCTACCACTGAACTTTTTTATGTGTTGTTTACTCCAGGTATTAATGTGCACTGGGGCAGTGGCACATCTAGACAAGAGTGGCACAGAGCTTTTCCTGCGCATTTCAGGCTCTCTCTGTGTGGATCAGGTGTATCAGATGTCACTTTCACCTGGCAGTGTCCTGCCTCCTACAACTTCTGAGTACAATGTTGGAGAATTGGTAGCATTTCAGGCTTTCAAAAAATGAATGGGCATGGCTGGACCCTTGATGTTGTTTCAGTGTGTCCTGGGGTTGATCATTCATTCTCCACCTCACGTTCCTGTAGGATATGTCCTCAGCTTTGCTCCTAAGCTCATGTGATTGTTGGCTCTGTGTCATTCTCTTTTCTGATCCTGCAGAATGGAAAATTTCTCTCTGCCTTTCCTCTGGTTCTGTTTGAAAATATGAAAGGTAAAATAAGATGGGCACACATGATTCCACCCTGAAGAGTGTGGTAACCTTGAGGAGCCGCAAAACCTGATCAGTGAAGATCAGGCCATGACCCATGCCAGAACCTGATGTTGCAGGAAAATGACATTTTCTAGGTCAGTATTTTAGCCTTCTGTCTGTTACAGATAGACCTTTTGATGTCTCTTATAATTGAAAAGGTATTTGCTTCTCTGTGGTAAGAAAGAGACAAAGGGACAGGTTTTCTTCTTGGGCTGTGTCTAGATCTGTGCTCTCAATTTCAGCCTGTATGCCTTGAAATACTTTCCTGAATTGAAAAAGTCAAGTTCACTATAATCACCTGAGATGCAGCTCACAGGTTCACAGTCTTTCCCCATTGCTGCCAATTTAAAGAGGAGGTTGTGTCCCTCTCCTCCTCTGGGGGCTGGGTTGATTCCAAGCCATTGCAGCAAATAAGCCAAATGTGGGGTCTCTCTGCCTCTTATCACTGAGTTTAATTTAAACCAGGAGATACACTGAAATACCTGACCTCGCACCTCCAGAAATGCAGCCTCTGAATGAAACGATGCACAGATGTGACCTCAAAAGTCAAGTTTCATACTCAGAGGCCAGGCCATTCTGATGTTCTCAACTTGCAGGCAAGTCAAAGAGTAGCTACAGAACTGGACAGTGTTGGATTTTGGATGGAATTTGGATGTTGACACATGATAGACATGCAGAGGGGATATCCTCTTTGCTGACCATGGATCACTCTGCCAAAGCTCTGTCCATGCGGGGAGCGTCCCTCCAGACTGTATCTCCCATTGATACTTGCAGGACATCAAGGAGCTCCACTCACATCTGAGTGTATGAAACACAAAGACATGCAGAAATAAGGATGGATTTGGCAGAGAGGCAGATAAGGTTGCTCTTTCAACAAAGAATTCTGAGACTGACTTGTAAGTGTCACCTCTCAGTTGGCTTGTAATTTGAAAGGAACTGGGGGCCAGAGATGTCCACCAGCCTGTATGCATGCTCATGTATTCATTTGGTGTAAGGAAGTATTAATAATATTTATAAATAATATTTATTTTGGTAAATTTATGGTGAAAGTATCTCCAGCTTTACCTAGAGGGGATATATAACCACACAAAGTCATAATGTATATGTAAAAAATACTCCTGTCAAGTATTCTGTTTGCTGTGCTCTCACTGGCGCTCACTGACATCCGAATTAACTTTCCCAGGAGGAAGACTGCAGGCTAAATGGTCTTCTGACTGGAATTTCATTTGACTCAAAGGTTGGAATGTCCAGGTGAAGCCCTGTGATGGTATAGAGAAGCCCCCACTGCACAGGGTACCATTTTCGTTATCACTATTACAATTCACATCCAGGCAAGAGAGTGATAACCAACCTGAATACAACATAGATGGTCTCCCGCTGTGCATGACTTAGGGAACTTCAGTTCAGCTGAGGTCCTCTCAAATGCACAGATGACTGGTTCCAGCCATGTGCCATGAATGTTATACCCTTTAAAAATGTCTTCCTCAAAATACATGAGAATATAGAAGAGCACCCCAAGTACTCAAATGTCTGGGAAACTGGCATAGTATTGTTTGACAAATCCTCTCTGCTGAGCTAAATCAGCCCATTAGTCATGCTAATGCTTGTTAATGGCATTTCTGTTAGAAGAACAGTGTAATTTGGTTCTAAATTCTAGCAACAAAAAACCCCAACATGTATTGATCCTATATTGCAAATGAATGATGTTTCTGTGCTACTGAAACTCAAAAATGTGTGATTGGTTACACCTTGCTACCATCTGCCAAGGCAGCAACTCAGTAGTACTTTCACACCTTCCAGTAAAATTTCATGAAACGGATCCCAGCAGAGACCATTACATCAAACTTCATACAGGCATGGCTACTTCTCTGAGAAAAACAGGTCAGGCCTAAAGAAGCACCAACAGTTGGCTTGTTTGATCTGAACCTATTAATTGCACTGGCATCCACCTCCTTTGTGCTCAATTATGAGCCCATTTTGAAAGGACAGTTTGTCTTTAATGGGTTAACGGATGCCACATTAACAGAGGAGCTGTAACACGATAAACAAATATAGTTTAATTCACCCTACTTTGAATGCAGAGTTCATATGTATTCCAGACAAAAGGCCAAACAAATTTACAACACTTCATGCATTTCTATAGCTGAGCATTTTTTTACTGAAGGATATGTAAATCCTGCACTAATCAGAGGTTCTGGGATTCCAAATGCCACTAAAGGTTATGACCTGAAGCCCTGCTAATAGATGACTGAGGGCGTAGACTAAGTAGTTCTGAATGACAGCAACCACAGGGTGTTTTGCATGAAAAGTAACCTCTAATAAATGACCTCTGCTTTTTTCCTTTCAAAGCTATGACAGTAATGAATATGAAAGGGGGAGCTTTGTACACACCGGGTGTTATTTACACCTAAACACTGCAAGAGTGTGGATGTATGTGAGGGTTTCAGTTCGGCTGAAAAAAGGAGGAATGGGTGTTTTCGCTGCCTTAACAAACACTGCTGCACTTCTGCTGGCTTCATTAGTAATCCCTTTCTTAAACAGTGGTACAAAACAACAAGGTCATGCTGTTAAAGGGAGTATTTCCTCCTTCATTGTGTGTATGTGTGTGTACATAAACATCTGTGTATATGTATGCATGTAGATATATTTACTGGATGGATTATAGGCTTTATGTGATTTCTCCTGGATTGCTAGAAGCATTGATGAAAGCATTCAAATTTCTGTTGTTTTGTGACCTTTAGTTAGGCAGAACACTGTGTCTTCGGTGGTATGAACAAAGCAAGGATGGTTTTAATGGCAGAGAGTCGCTTCTCATGGATGATATTTACACTTGGACTTCTTGAAGGAAAACAGTTCTAAGATTTTTTTTCTTACATACATGCAGAACCAGAGTTCTAAAATTTTTTTTTTCCTTGAATGAAGGTGATCAGTTGCTGAAATCTTTCACATCCTGATGGAGATCCTGGAGGGGGAATACAGCAATTATGAGTGGACTGTGTTGTCTATGCTCTTACCAGCTCAGGATTGTTCCCAGACGCATGCATTGCCTTGCCTTAGCTCAATCACTTGCAATGCATTGCTTTGGGAGCTCCCTTCCTCTTCCTTCCTGGTTTCAGTGAGTAAGGGCAGATCAGGATAGGGGAAGGCAGGCAGGCAAGAGCATGCCTGTTCCTCTGTGCAGTTGGGAACTGAGCTGTGCAGGTCTCCTTACTGCAGCTGGCAGAGGGATTGTGGGGACAAAGAAAACCACAAAAACTGGGGTCACCTCAGAGGTCCCTGAGCTGACGTGCTGAGGCACAGGCTGTATGGGATGCGGGGTGCAGATGTGTCTGCTGGGGACCCAGCACCCTACAGCCAGCTCAGACAGTGCCAGAGGGCACTGATTAGCCCTCTCTTCCAGCTTGCAGTTTGGCGGCTTGTGTGCTTACATCCCACTGCAGGCTTTCTTGACAGTCCTGCAGGAGTCATATTGAGGGCCCAGCATCTTCTGGGTGCTCAGGTGCCAGTCTTGCTGCTGAACAGCTCAGTCCTCCTGTACAGTGCTGCCACTACACGCTGCTGTGCACAGACTGCCTCCAGACACCTCACACGTGGCACTAGGGTGGCTGTGACACTCCACTTGCCCCTGAACCCTGTTAGCTTCCCTTTATAAAGTCTGTTTATTTAGGATTCAAGCATGTCAGCAAGCAGCATGTGGCCTACAAAGAGCATCTTGATAGCCAAATGCACTTCATACCCCGGGAAGCTTTTGTCTGATGCACACTTTTTTTGCTTTTCTTAATATTATTCAAATACTTTTTCATTAGTTAATTTTTAATACAGGTGTTTTCTGTGCAGAACATAGTTATGTTTGTTCAGGTATGACTGCCATTTTGCTAGGTGGCAATTTAGCCCGAGTAAGAAGACCAAAGCAGGGCTTTAAAATGCACTCCTCATAAAAAATTAAAGAGCTATTCTTTATTTACATATTTACACAACACTCAATCCATCGTGTAAAGCTTTCTCTGCCTTAAACCCAAATCTCCGGGGTGTACTCTGTGCCTGGGGAAATTGGATGGCTTGGAAAAATGATAAAGAGGTATCTGTCCCTCCACCTATCTATCATTTTTTACACCATACTCATTACCTTGGTCTCTGAGCTCCTATTACACGTATGGAACCTTTCCCATTTCGGTACAGAGCTGGTCAGCAGAGACAGCAAAGCCATCATTATTTTCTGAAGAGTGCGAGCCTGGGGAAGGACCGGCTGCTCACTCTGCAGTGGCCATTTGGCAGCAGCCAGTTTGTACAGAAGACAAATCCCTTTTATTAGCTGCCTGGGAAGTCCGGTTTGGCTTCTGGAAGATGCAGTTCAAATGGACTATGTGCAGAGAATTAGCCTTAGGTATCAACATTGCTGCTCCCACATTCACTTCATGTCACCTTGAGAGAGAGGCTACCTCTTCCCTGCCTTCCTGACAGCTGCTTACCAGGAGGCGGACTTCAGCTCTGAAAAGGCATCAAAAGACCTGGCAACTTTAACTTAGATAGACTGTCCGAGAGACTCTTCAAATTAACAGAAATAGCAGCATTTCTCATTCTCTTGCATGTAACTGTTTGGCCACTTTCAGGCCATGTCATCACACATTTGTCTCATTGTTACCCTGGGGCCCACCTGTTTCTTTGCAGAATTCACTTATTGTCTTTTGACTTGTGCTTCAATTTCAAGCTCTGGAGGATGGCAGCTTTTTATTAGGTTGTATTCAGGGCCAGCCATAGTGGGGGCCTGATCCTTGACAAAGACCTGTGGGCATTCAGCAGACAAATATTAGTTAACAATGATCATTACAAAGAATAAAGTAACATCACCACTCTGCAGCTCGCTTCAAGGCTGACTCTATTACAGCTGCTATTGCCAGTGATTGTACCAGCACCATTAGCCATCCTGTTGCCCATTTGTTTTAATCTTTTTCCCTCCTGCGCTAGGAGGAGAAGTTTCAAATCCATCTTAGTTTGCCCTCCAACTCTGTCAGACATACAGCAGCAGCCAGCAGCCCCCTGTTCTCCCCAGAGGGCTGTTCCTGGGATGTAGCAGTGTGGCCAGGGCATAACACTGGGGTGTGGGTTCCAGGATCTATAGGGTGGATGGATGCTCCAAACAAACACATTCTTCTCTTCCCCCCTTCCTGTGCCATAAAGCAGCAGAACAGCAGGAAGAGTGGTAGTTTTGTTCCTCTTTTATTGGTAAAGGGCAAAGTGGTCTGTCCTAAATCACCAGCCCAAGAAACATAGAGCCTAAATGCCTGACTTGTACCTTCTCTACTGCAACCATCCCTCTCATTCAAGCATCCCTCTCATCCTAGCCTGGCTCAGGCATGCTGTAGTCTACTCCTGTCTTTAATTTAGAAATAGAAGCAGACTTCATCAGTCAGTCATCAGAAGTGGCAGACGGCCTTCAGATCACGAAATGAGTCTAAAAGAGAAGATTGTGTTTTTGAAATAAATGTAGGGGAAAAATTATAAACGGTAAATGAAGAGCTGGAACACCCCTCAGGCCAGACTCTGACAGGACTGCGCAGATCATCTTTATCTAAAATTGGATGGTTTTGGTTCAGGCTTTCCTGTTCTTCTCTTACAGAAACTTTCTGGCACAACTACAGGCCCACTGAGAAGAAACTCAAAAATGTACTATTAGTTTAACTTGAAATGCTTAATGGAAATGTTTCAAGTTTGACAGATTTGTGGTGGAAGTCTGCCTTTTTTTTTCTGGTCAGTTGTTGGGACCCTGGGCTTTTGGCCACAAGTTCGGGATTCCTGAAAACCTGGAGTTCTTTGCAGCCTTGGAGGACTTTATTTTAGGACTGATGACTGACTGATACTCCAAAAGGAGTCCATGGGATATAGCACAGTACTTGAAACATTTTATTTTCTCTTTCTTTCTTATTGTTGCCTTATAGAGGCAACAAAAATTAATTTTCTAATAATATGCAATAGAAATGCATTTTCTTTTAAAGATTGCAGACCAGATTTCCATTTCTTCCCAACCAGCCTAACTCAATTGATACTTTTGATTTATGCCAGCCTAAGGAAGAAATTGGGCAATTTAAATTTTAACTTCCTCTCTTAGGAACAATCCTTTCATTCCTGAAATCTGCAGATGAAGAATGAAACTCTAAAAAACCTGCTCAGTCTGGCCACAGCTTGACTGCAGGACTCTGCCAGCAGCAGTCTTGCACTGCAGTAAAGAGGCGATTAAAAGTTTTACTATCCATTTTATCATCTCGGTTTTTACAATAAAGAGACCTGTCATTGTTTTAGGATTATTTTACTTATGTCTATTCATTTTGTTTCATTGTCTTTACAAGTCTCACTCCCATTTCGTGCTGCTTTCAGTTCTGCCCTTTTCAACTCCTCACGGATGAGTGGGGAAGGGAGAGCAGGCTGGCCAAAAAATTGGGTAGGGAGAGAGTGTGGAAACTGAGCTTCCATGACAACCTCTGACTTCATTTGGGAGAAATGAGAACAGCAGTTTTTTCCCCCCCTCTCTATTTTTACAGTGCCTTTGCATCTTACAGGTACACTAGAGCATTGTAGTTGCTTACACGATCAAGCTGTGCAGCAATATTCCTCACTGACTGCGTTGGGAATCAAGGCAAAGGTATGGTCAGCGTGCTGAGGCCTAGGTGGGGAAAGCAGAAGGCAAGTATTTTTAGTCTGGCATTTGGAGGAAAGTAAGGGAAAAAAGGCTGGCAATGGAGACAATGGGACAAGAGAAGACAGGAGATGGAAAGGCAGAAAGCAGAGGAACAACAAGATAACAACATTTTTAAATGCACTTTCATACAATCATGGAACTGCTAAGGTTGGAAAAGACCTCTAAAATCAGTGTGATAAATCTCTAACCCAGCATCACCATGTTCACCACTAAACTATGTCCCCAAGTGACACATCCACATACTTTTGGGGTGTTTTAAGCAGCTTTGGTAGTTTTGAACATCTCAGGAAACAAATATTTCTATCATTAGATGCTTAAATTACTTCAAAGTTCAGTGTATTGTAGCTTTAAACTTTATGCCTAAAAATTATGGATAATCATGCTTGAACTTATAGGCTTTTCCTTGTACAGACAGGAAAATTTTCTGAAATCCTCAGTTTGTGGAGAGAGAGAAGATGGTATGTTTTCCAGGTGTCATGCAAGTTCAGAAGTCTTCCAATTTAAAAACACAGCTAAAAACTGAAAATTTGTTCTGGGAATATTCATTGCAATTTATTAAAGAATTAGGGTCCAGCTGTGCTTACTTTCCACAACAGTTTGCTTTTGGGACATTTTTCATTTGCTTTTACAGCAGTTTCTGTATCAGAAACATTGTTTTAAATGTCACAGTTGTCAAATCAATGAACTAAAGCAGTATCACATGGCTTAATTTGAACAAGTAATGCACTTGGAATTTCACATTTGGAACAATGGGTGTCCTGATCTGTTCACTGTCCCTCAGCAGATGAAAACAGAGAAATTGGAGTAAGGTTAGGCTATGCCCTATCCCACAGGGCTGCGCAGAAGAAGGAGGAGGGGAGGATATTTGTGTATGTGTTTAACCTGGAAGTACCTATCTATAATGGAAGTTCAAATCACAGAAAAAAAGTGCCCTGTTTTGTCTATAACTGTCTGTCTGTCTATCTATCTATATCTATCTATCTATCTATCTATCTATCTTTAATTCTGTCACTGAAGGTTTTATCCAGCGTCCATCTAAGTTTCCATGGACTTTGATTAGCGTTTAATCTTTAATGGGGTTCCTATTCCTGCCCACAAGAAAAAAAAACCAGCAGGAAAACTCTCACTGGTATCAAGAGGAGTAATGTTCTTAGCTTTAGGCTGACAATCTGATGACACTATAGAAAGAGCCTTTACACACAGTTTATTTATTTAGGACACTAAGAAGTAGCTCAAAATGGACACGCACAGCCGAGGTACCCATAACCGTGTCTACATCTGGAATCTAAGTAATCAGAGCTGGAGCCATGGCTGAGGGTTGTAGAGCAGTCCTTCTTTCTCCAATCTTCCCCCCACCTAATCCAGTGGCTTGTTCTCTGCCATTCCTTCTTCCCCCGTTTTCTTCACAGCCCTCCTACCCCCCAGCACTCAGTGTTAGTATAGCCCTAGAGAGCACCAAGAACTTTGAATAGCACCAAAATTTTTCAAGTCCCTCTCTAAGCTGCTTTATTCTCCTTGCTGGGCATGGCAGGGACCCACCAAGGGCAGCTCAATCCATAAAGAAGTAAGGGATGGTGAGACTGGAATTTCAAAAAGGAATATTGCTTCAGGATTTTCTTCTGTGCTACAGAGTACGGATTAAGTAGGAAAAAAGTATAAATACCTGGAAAATCAAACTATTGGATAGGATATGTTTTTTGGTTAAAGAACCACCTTTACCCATCCCTCTGATTTAACCTTCATAAGGGCAATATCAGCAAAATAATTGTCTGGTTTCATAAGAAATGCCTACTTTGTAGCCTGTCAGGTTTTGTTTTTTTTTCTTCTAGTGAGTATCAAACAAAAATAATGGACTGTCTAGGTGTGTTTTCAGAGAAGAATAGTTTTAAAAGAATTATTTAAATTAAGATGATAAGGAAGAGATTACAGAACTGGTTTTAAAATTGCAAAGATTTGGATTTATTTTACTTATCTGTGGGCATCTTAATCTTAAGTGGTCATGCTTTCAAGCTTTAGCTTGTAGGCAGTACAATTAGAAATTTATGTTCAAAAAATAACCTGTCTGCCAGACATCCTGGCAGATATTTGCAACTGGAAGTTTAAAAAAAGGTGGTGACACACTATGAGTATTTCTTAATTATGAGATGTTGGTGGAAGAGGTTCTTTCACTAAGGAAATGCTGGGAGCACATATTTTATTAGCAGTAATAAGCATACTTGTTACAGTCACAAAGTTTCTCTGCCTCACACTAGTCACAGCTCAAGGTCATCCACTGAAGAATAAAGTTTGTATCCCATTACATGAAATAATGGAATAAAGCCATCCATCATATCAAACTGCTTATTATCATTTTACCAAATTTTCCAACTCTCATCACCTACTTGCCCTACTGTAGTTACTAATTTATCGTCATTAATCCCTTAGCAGGAACAGGGAACATTCAGGCTGGTGTAGCACTACTATAGAAAGTATCTTGTGAGTAAAAATGGTGTGGTGTACCAGGACTTTGTTCTGCTGGTACAGCTCCACTGAACAGGGGTTATGGCTGCTTGAGAGTTCACCAAACTCACAGGAAAAACGACCAAACTACTAAAAAGTAGGTTTGATACAGGATACAGTGATAAGGGATCTTTTAATTTGAGTCTTCTTAATTTGAGGCAAAACTCCTGAAGTTTGGCCATCAATGGAGATAAAACACTTTAATTTGAGTTGCATTTAGATTCTGACTTAAATCTATAAACATAAAATCATACCAAAGTGACAATCTGGCCAAAATTTTTTCCATTTCTCTCTGTGTCTGCAGTTTGGACATGCCTTTGACTTACAAAAACATTTCTGCAAACTCTTCTATTTTAAGCAAGTTGTGCAATTAAGGTTTGAAAGGTGGCTAATGTTCAGTTAACTTTTTTATGTATATGGTTTTGGAGAATGGATCCTCTTACCAAACTGGGAACTGTTATGAATGTGTGTTTGTGCATTGTGCATTCTTAGCCTGTCTCAAGGTAAAAGTCTTGAAAGGATTTTATATTTCCTAAATACGTGCCTAGTGATTAGATCACAATAAATCTGAAAGGATCATAATATGCCTATTATAAATTATTATGTTTCAAAGGAATTATTTTTTTCAGTGGGTAAATATGCACCAGTGCCTTAGGGAATAACAGAAATTAGACCATGAAATGTATATAACCTTGAAGGTCTGAGAAAAATCCAAAACACCAACAAAGAAGGCTGAAAATTTGGTCTGACACCATCTTTATGTAGCACTATGCTTCCTTTACCTGCCAAAGTTTCCAAAATGTGTGTGATTTAGTTTGATACAGTGTAAGGGCAGCTGTTAATTTGGGATTACAACAGCATGTGTTAAAGGACAAAATGTCAACCAGATTGGATTTTCAGCTTTGAACACACTCAAGGTTATGGTTTTAAGTCAGGGCTTAGCTGTCAATCTGATAAAGGACTGTATTTTTTTCTGTTGGCATGTTTAATTACATGAAATCAAGTGCTCAGATGAGGGAGAAGAACTGGTCAGCCACAGAACTAGGGCTGCCTTTCTATACTGCTAAATTCTAGGCTGGACCTAACTCACAAGGTAGTGGCTGTGATCAAGAATAATGGTTTCATTTGTATCTGGCAAACACAGTACATATAACTTTTCCTTCCTGAGATGGCACGACTGTTGATGTTTTTGACACTTTTGGAATATATGGTATTTGAATTTGCAAAGAAAGCTCAGGTCAGTGCAGAGTACTAGGGGTCTTTAACCATGTGTTGGTAGTCCTGTTGTCTGAGCTGGGATCCAGTCAGTCTTCAGCTAGAGTCAGTTTTCTGGTTTTCACTGAGGCAGATCTCAGTAGCTGAGGGGCTTACTTAGCTACGTAAGCTCCTTAATAAGGAGTAGGATCTTCCTTATGTGAAGATAGCCATGGTATACATTTGGGATTGGCAATGGAGGTGCCACAGCTCTTTAGGAAGGGGAGACAAGTCCAGACTTGGAAGGTTTCTGGAAGGGTCCTTCTGTAACAGATCCTTTGGTTTTCTAGGTTCTGATTTCACTAATCTGAAACTCCCTTCCCATGCTTAGATAGGCAGCCCTCTCCTTTGATGGGTTTCTAGATGTTTCTTAGCAATGGGATTGGAAGAGCAGTGTAAGCCATTTAGTGATCTAGCTACATTGTGATAACTCTGGACATTATCAACTGTCTGCTTTGAGACACAGACAGAAGGAAAGAGCAAATATCAAGGAATTCCTTCACCACAAATCTATCAACAGGGGCTGATTTCATCGTTCAGACGATGCCCATGCCCAGTGAGATAAAAGCTCTCATGCCCAATGACATTATTTCAAGCCCAGAACACAAATTCAGACAGGCTAAGAGTTAGGAGAAGACCAATTACTGAGATGAAAGGGTTGCTCCAGCCCTCTGAAGGCACTGACTTCTAGGCCCTCAGCCAATTCCTCTGAGACCTTCCCGGTGAGCCAAAAAAACCACTTGTGTGAACCCTGCATTCAGTGGCCTTTTGCCCCACATTAGCCACTGAGATGCAGAGTAACATGGAGGAGGTGAGGTAGTGATATCACGATTCATCATGATATGATTGATCAGTGACATCATGATTCCATCTGCAATATCAAAGCTGTCGAGTGCTGATATTACATCAGTATTTGTAGTACTGTTTTGTTTTCCTGTCCTGGCCTTCATCAATCTCTCTCCAAAGAGCTGGGGCAATCATATCTCTGTGACAGCTCTGCTTTGGCAGAGAGGATAAAAATGAACAGACAATATTATTGTCTTCCTCCAGCTGGCCACACTCGTCTCTCTCCCCAGGAGCACATCCAAGTAGACCAGTCTGGCATGGAGTCAGTGTCAGTGGGGTCAAGAAGGGGAGGGAAGAAGTCCCATGGCAGGGGTACCACCACTTTCCCAGGCAACCAGCACAAGCTCCAGGTGTTTGTCCAGCAGAACAGGAGTCCTCCTGCAAGAATTTTATCACCTGAATTACCAGAGTGCTGCAAAACACCACACAGAACAGGCGAATGTGTTTCTGACAGGTCCATGCGCACCAATGCAAAAATCAATGGCTCTGTGGTACTTTAGGTGCTGACACTTGCTTCTCCTTTCATATCATGGCATAAACTGAAGGCATTTGATGTTGTGCCAGTCAGTAGAGCAATCACCAGTCAGGAAAGGCAGTTTAAACTCAACTATAATAATATAAGTTCCTATATTAGTCTTCTTTTATTATAATATTGTGTTATATGGCATTATACTACGTTTCTTTAGGAGATACTTTGATAGTTTCTCTACACTGATCCAAAGATGACGTGGCTTTCCCGTTATACGCCTAGACACTGGGTGTTAAGAGAAGAGCACTGCTCTGAAAAGCCATACCTATAAATACTTCATTATTTTTCTATTTTGTGACCTTGTTTCCAATTTTGTGATCATCTCAACTTACGTTTTGATGGAGTGAAAATACATTTTGCTGGAGTGCGAGTAATTTCCTTTCTCTCTTTAAAGTTAGTCTGGCAACAGAGAGGATTTGGATGGACAGTGGGTGCTTTGTTTGACCTGGTTACAGCCGGAGGTGGACAGTCTTCTGGTGCCCACAGCTTAAGATGGGGTTTTGATGGCCATGAAATGTCTATGCTCCTTCCACCAAATGAATAAGGTCAGTTTAGGGATTATGGCAACAGGACATAAATCTGTGGAGAAGATCTTTCCATTGCAGGCAAAATCCATGCTGAAGTCTTGGAGTATGAGCAAAGAGGCCTCACTTGTCCTAATTCAAATACCACCTGATTCTTGGTGATCTTCCACATGTGTTCTTTTCAGCTGTGTGCTGGAGATGTTTAAAAGACCCCACATTTCTTGAGTGTCTGTACCTAAGAGAGGTCATGAGGAAAAAAAGTTGGGTACATGGGTGTGATAAAGTTGCCTAAACATCCGTTTCTAGTGTCATTTTAGATGTTGGGCTCTGGGGACACCCTACATCAGCCTTCCAATTCGTAAGGAGGGCCTACAAGACAGCTGGAGTGGGATTTTTTACAAGGGCATGTAGTGACAGGACAAGGAGGAATGGCTTTAAACTGAAAGAGGGGATATTTAGATTAGAGATTAGGAAGAAATTCTTTGCTTTGAGGGTGGTGAGGCAGTGGAAGAAATTGCCAAGAGAAGCTGTGAATGCTCCATCCCTGGAAGTGTTTAAGGCCAGGTTGGTTGGGGCTCTGAGGAACCCGGTTTAAGGGAAGGTGTCCCTACCCATGGCGGGGGCGGGGTGGAACTAGATGATCTGTAAGGTCTCTTCCAAACCATCCTGTGATTCTATGCTCTTGTTCACCTACCTGGCAATCAGTCACTTCTCTGGAAAGATATGGATCTTCTGCAATTTGTTTGTAATCTCTTTCAGAGTCATGAAGATATTTTGGAAATCCCCCAGCATGTAAAATAGTGATAGAAATCTATGTTCAGAAACCTCCGATTTTATTATGGTTTTTAACAGAGGGAAAGGCTAATTGGGAGATTTGCCATTATGCATAAAATGTTTATATACCTTACATATAATATCCTTGGCATCCTGAGGAGCGTGAAGCATTTAGTCCCCTTATTCTACCTGTGAGAACTGGTACATTACAAAACTTTTTAATGCTTTATTTAATACCTCTGGGGAGAGCAGGTGGCAGTACTGAACAACTTCACAAGCAGGAGGTCTATTAGCAGGGGTCGTGACTCCACAGCACGCCCTTTCCACCACTGGCCTTTCTCTGTTAGGAGGTCAAAGTTCACAGGCATTCTGGGGGCCAAGCAAAAGAAGGATTGTTTTTTTCTTCACTGTCTCTCCTCGCAGGAGCCTGTTGAAAGCTCATTTCTGACAGCAATTACAACTCCTTTGGCCTTTTTGGCACAGGGATGTGCTGTCAGACGAGGCCTGGAGTTTGCATTCTCATGCCTGTTCCTGGAAGAACAAAAACATGAGTGAAGACACTATCTGAAAGACTTGGGGAAGCACCAAAACAAACAAAAATAATTGAGCACAGACTCACAAAGGCCCAAACCACATACATTGTAATTCTGCTGGCCCAGCACACGATATCTCATCACCACCTACTCTGTCTAAATAAAGCCATCTCCCCGCGAGGATGTCTAACCCAGAAATGTGTGGGCACAGGCTGGAGCGTGCTGCGCTCGGCTCCTTCCTCTGGCACTTTGGGTCCAAAGGAGGCTGCTGTGAGGAGCCAGGGCTGAGGAAGGAGAACCCCTCCCTCTCCCCGGCCTGCTCGCACAGGGAAGAGCAGCGTTCCTGCAAATCTCCACCCGGGCTCCCCTGCCCGCAGCCGCCTACAATGGAGCGTAAAGGCAGATGTGTCCCCCGGCTGCACCCAGAGTTAGTTTAAGGCAAGTTCTGTCTCCCACACTCATTTAACTTCCAAGAGGAAGAAGCGGGCCCCTCGCCCGGGGCATTTGGAGAGTCCGGGTGTGGCTGTGCCAGGAGGGGCGGCCGAGGGCCGGCAGAGCCTGTGTCCCCCAGCCGCCGCCTCACGACCCCGCGGGCCGGGCGGGCGCGGGCAGGGGCGGGAGCGGCGGGGGCAGTCCCGGCGGCGGCCACACGGTGTCACCCGCGCCGCTCNCCTTTCCTTTCCTTTCCTTTCCTTTCCTTTCCTTTCCTTTCCTTTCCTTTCCTTTCCTTTCCTTTCCTTTCCTTTCCTTTCCTTTCCTTTCCTTTCCTTTCCTTTCCTTTCCTTTCCTTTCCTTTCCTTTCCTTTCCTTTCCTTTCCTTTCCTTTCCTTTCCTTTCCTTTCCTTTCCTTTCCTTTCCTTTCCTTTCCTTTCCTTTCCTTTCCTTTCCTTTCCTTTCCTTTCCTTTCCTTTCCTTTCCTTTCCTTTCCTTTCCTTTCCTTTCCTTTCCTTTCCTTTCCTTTCCTTTCTTTTTTTGGTGTTTTTTTTGTTGTTGGGGGTTGGGTTGGGTTTGTTATGGTTGCTTTTTTTTGCCTCAGCCCCAGTATGTGTCAGTCACCACCAGAGCTTTCAGGGCTCGAAAGGTAAACCCGCCCCAGGAAAGGTAAACTAGAGGACAAGCATAGGGTCTTTGGTGCCTGTGGGACAGTCACAAGGGGGAGAAGACACAGGTTTCTACTGGTTAATAAAGTTTATTCACAACCTTAATTCTGGTTTATTAACTTTGGGTATAACAAGTTGTGCAGTAATTGTGGTTGTTAAGGGAGCACCAGGCAGTTTTTTCCTAGAGGGTATCAAATTCTGTGTTATTATTATACATGCACTAAATCTCCATTAAAAGGCTTTCTGTAAATGTTTCAAGGCTATGCCAGATAGAAGGGTACTTCATCTTGGTTTCCAAACGAGGTATTATCTATTTTAAAAACCTTGCAATAACAGTTGCCTTATTTGTCTCCCACCAAAAAATACAGTGGCTTATGAACGCCTTGTTTTTTGGGGAAAAGAAAGACATAAATTGAACTTTTGTGACTGCTGTATCAGTCATTAGTAAATCTGGGTTCAAATGTGCACGCTCTATAGAGCCTGGCCGCGGTCTTTCACAGCCTAGCAAAATAAGGAAACTACAGGATGGAAACTCAATGAGCCTAACTATTCTGCTTCCTTTTATTTTTTTCTCCCTTTCGAATAAATCACACTCTTTTGAAGCTGCTGCTTTTCTTTTGCGGGCACAAACCCCTCATCTTTTAAAGTCTGTCTTTCAAGCTAATTGTTTCAACAGGCCAAGCGACTGGCAAAAGGCAGCTCCAGCCTATCTCTATATTGTCTCCCCAGGACTGTTTATAAGAGAAATACAGGTTTATACAATAGACGCCACTGTTTAAAGGCCGGCTAGTGAAGGAGTATTTTTAATGAGATTAGTTAATGGGTTTGTTCAGTGCCTCGAAGGAAGTGTTCACTGCTGGCAGGGCAGAATTGCTGTGGTGGGGCCCAAAGCCAGCGGCAGGTATTGGATGGGCTCCCGAGGATTTCAGTGGTCTTTGAATGAAGGACTCAGCGACAGATAGAAGAAGTTGAAAAGTGCAAGCGGCAGCGCGGAGAAATAAAATGGAGAGCAGCAGGACAGATGCAAGCGAAGAGCAGTGATGTGTGAGCCTCCGGAGGTGCTATTTATGTTTGCGAGGAAGGTCTGTGCTATTAAGTTTCAATTTGACAGTGTGTTTTAACAAACATTTTAGAGAAATGTGTTTGCAGGAAAGATTAGAGATACCCAGATCTCTGACTGCAGTGAAGCATCAAGTGAAGCTCAGCGTCTTAAGGGAGACCTGGAAAATGTGAAATTAGGAAGAGAAAAAGGATTGGGCAAGATTTTATGCTATTTTTGCAAAGGCAGTAGGGTGAATGATGTTGTTCCTGTGGGATTTCAGACCTATCTGAAACTGAATCTACCTGAGTCTCATGTATGTTTTTCAACCTGCTTTTTGCATCCCAGGAATCCTCAATCCCTTTTTTTTTAAAAAAAAAAAAAAACCAAAATATTTTTATTTTTAGAGATATCTAACTAGATGTTTTAGGATCCAACTCCATCACTCTCCTGGCAGTAGTTTTCACTCCTGTTGTTGAGGCCAATGTTCTGCTTGTGCTCTCAAAGCCAGTATGATTACTCACCCAAGTAGGACCTAAATATGTGAATCAGCATGGTAAAATGCGTCCCGGAGTCTGTAAATGGAAAATGTTTGCTCCAATAGGCAGGGCTCTGTGTCTGGTTTAGCTCTCAGCTCCATTAATATGTCCATTACTTAAATGAGTGAGATAGCAGGCCTACCCTAGACTAGCAACTTCCCCGCTATCCCATTACAGGAGGCCTCAATGTCTTGTTTTTCCCCCCCCATTCAGCAGCCTGTGCAATGTGGGATAAGACTGCCGGTGATATGGCCACGACTTATTTCCAAGGAGCAGGATTTTCTAAATGTGTCCACTAGATAGCACAATAAACTTCCTTCTTTTCCTGTTGAAAAACTTTCTCTCCCACCCAAAGAGCTATTAGCCCTTCAGTCTCAGAGTAATGGTGCTTCAGAAGGAGATCAAAGTTTCTCAGATAAGTGTTCCTTTACACAATGTTACCGACACTCCACTTTGTAAACAGGCTTCTTTTTTATGGTTAAGAAGGACATATAAACATGCCAAGTGAGATGGATAGACTGCCACTTTTTCTTTTTCTTTTTCTCTTGTATTTGCGTGTGTGTTAACCGCTCAATGAGTATCATGGTTGGGTTGCACTGATACCGTTGAATGTGGTCTGTCTTTTGTGTAAACAGAGAGAGAAAAGAGAACGGCAGGAAGGAATCCCAAGCTTAGATTTCTTAGTGGAGGCACTGCAGCTCCAGACCCACTTTCTGCCACCTTTAATGAGAAAACAGTGGTGTGTCCTTCTGAAAGACGATGGAGACTCAAATCCATGTGATTGTATACCTGCTTGTATGGACATGTTAGACCCAGGTTCTGCTTTAGGACCTAAGATAAGTAGTGTTAAACCTAGAAATGAGGTTTCTGCCTCAGTTAAGATTTCCAGACTGCCTCAAGTCCCCTTTAGGTTGAAGCAAAGAAGAGCATGAGTCCCCTCTAAAGGCCTCTGAGAAAAGCTTAAGTCTCCCAAAGTGGACCTTACGGAGAGAATGGTCCCTGCTATAGGGCAAGTCAGCACGTCTCCATACTCAAAGGAGTATAGAAATAGCTGGTAGGAAACCCAGGAGGTGGATGGGAATGTTCCAGGTGAAGCACTGCGAATACCTCCTGTAAAAGGCATAGTGCAAGACGTCTTTTACTCAGTGACAAAACCTGAATACAAATTTGCATTTTGAGTCTATTTAAAATTAAGTGAAATCTACAACTGAGATGCTTCCGTTCTTGCTCCTTGGGGCAACAGGGGCTTGCAAATGTAGATTCAGCTTTTTCAGCTGGAGAAAAACATGTGCTGTGGCCACTGCTCATGTCTTGTCTTCTAGGAAACTAATCAGTACCCTCTCTTGTAGCTTGGTTTGCTGTTATGCTTCAGGTAACAGCTAACCAAGACGTTATGTTCTCTGTCTTGCATTGCCAAATGCCATATATAAGGTATTAAAAGAGGAAAATAAAAAAACCCACAACAGGGAGGCTTCTTTGAAGCCTCCCAATGAGATTGTTGCCTTCCTAGCCAAACTGCAAGCTCTTTAGGGCAAGGAGCAAGACTGTGTGGCAGCCATATGCAGTGCCATTGCAGTGTGATTCCTCATCGCATACATGGAAAGTGCAAAGCATCTGCTTGCACCTCCCCTTTCGAACCAGAGGACTGAGATTTCTGGATCCCTGACTTAAGAAGGTGGTGACAAGGCCCATCTTGTCTTTCACGTTTCAGAGCTAACTATAGGAGTGTAACGCACATCTTTTAAAACAGGTGACACAAGGGATTTTCCATGACAATCTTTCAAACTAAAGCAAAAACCCTCTGTTCGGGGGTTGAAAACACTCTTAATCACGGTGCACAGACTCCCTCTGACATGAATGTGCTCCAGCTCTTCTGATTAGGCATCCCTGAGGGTTATTATTTCAGTAGTGGCATTTAGAAACTGCAGCTATGGGTTTGGGCCTCAACCTTCTCTCTGTTTCAGAAATACAGCCAAAACCAAACCAAACCAAAAGATGAGAGAGCAACAGGGAATATAAACAGACCTTTAACTTTGCCATACTTTGGGGAGCCCAAGGTGAAAGTGAGACACCACTGGGCAGGGGGCTTGGCTCAGTGGAGGCTTAGTCACTGCTCTGGTTTTGTAACAGTCCCAGTGCAGAGAGTACCGAGGAGAGAAATGAAGGAGAGCTCTGGAGCAATTTGCAGGTGACTGTGGAGAAATCTACCCTGAAGAGCCCTGTGGGTGTTATTTCAGATGCCTGTTTATAACACAGCATTTCTTAGTTTTCCGTATTCTTTAAGGGAAAGATTTGCCTATTTCCATTAAGCAGGAAGAACAGTGGTATAGCCAGCCCAGCCAAAAGCCTCCTACAAACCTGCTTTCTTCTTTTTTTTTTCCTACCCTTTTGTAGCCACAGGCAAGACTGCCTCAGATCTCATCTTTTAAGTGCTGCAACTGATCCATTAAATGTCTTCTCATGGACATTTTTTTCAGCTCCAAGGAGTAGAGTTGCTGAGTGAGAAAGGCATGAGCTGGGCTCTTGCTGCTGGGACTTCCTCCAGACCAGCTTGCAGTCCTAAGAAAAATGAGTTGGATGGTCTCAGCCCTGTCCCCAATGAGCAGCAGCAGTAGATCACTTTGCAAAAATGAGCCACGCGTAATTTGGCACCATTGACAGAAGACTCACTCGCAGCAGCTCAGGGCCTTGCAGGCTTGAGATAATGTGCTGCTAAAATCACCTCTTGACCTTAACCCAGGAGGTTCCTCCAGGTCACAAGGGAAGAGGGGGGTAGCAGGCCACTGTGAGATAAATGTACAAGCCCGTACAAGTCAGCCTGGCACGCCTGCATCAGTGTGAGCTGCTCTGTTTATCACAGGAAGAAGAATATGTTTCCTGGGTTGTGTTAGAGGACTCCAGACTTCTCATTTCGGCTGCCTCCTCCTTTTTCCCCTCCAGTGCAGAGAGCCCACTGTAGTGAACTGGTGGCCCTGACGGAGTGCAGAAGCAGGCTGCATGCATCTCCTTGTGTTGGAACTGGCAGAGAAAATCGGACACTGGGACAAACAACCATAAATCAGGACTGTCCTGATTAAATCAGGCATGGCTGGCAAGTAAGTTATTAGCCGCCTGTGAAACTAATTGTGATACTGATACACTCAATTTTGCTGTGTCTTTCAAACACCGGTTGTGATGGGAAACAGCTGTTAGAACCTCCCCCCCCAAAAAAAAGAAAGAGAGAGAAAGGAAAAAAAAAAAGAGAGCAGGCTGACGATTCAGAATCGTAATAAAGTCTGTCTTCTCTATTCCCTTGCACAAAAGCTCTTATATTCTTCCATTCTCCTCTAGACAATTACTCCCAGCAGGCAGGGTCACTTAGGATGAGCACTATTGCATTTAAAGTTCATCTACTGAAGGGGGGAAAAAGGCAGAGAAATAGGAAAAAGAAGAAAAAAAATTTCTTCCCATTAATGTGTGAAAAAATGGCAGGATTAAAATGGGTTAGAAATTCAGGTTAAAGCAAAAAAAAAAAAAAGTCACATGACATCGGTAGGAGAAAAGATTTTATTCAGTGGTATTGTTTGACTGAAAACTTCCTTCACAATAACACCAATGCCAGGAAAAAAAAAAACCCAGTGTTTATTTGACACCTAGATGAGGCAACTGTTATGAGCAGTTAGCATAGAAAAAAAGGGATGTTTTGAAATATGTCAGAAGGAGAAAGGGCCTAATCCTGCTTTGGTGGAAGCTGGTGGCAAGCCCTCCACCATCTCCCATGTCGACTGGCAGGCCATGCTTCCCTGGACAGAGAGGGCTGGGCAGGAGCTGGCAGTGTGACCCCCTGTGTGGGCTGCAGTGAGAAAAGTGTGTGGTTTGGCCAGCTAAAACCCGTTGCTGTCAGGAGTTTGTTTAGTCACTCAAGCCAGTGGCAGGTAGTTAGTAGTGCGGTAGTCATTTTAATGGCTTAAGGACAGGAGCCGAGCTGGGTTTTTGGAGAGGTTGTTACTGGACTTAGAAACATAGCTCAAAAATCAGACAGGATTTTGAGTGTACAGACCCTTCTTCAAATCTGAAAAGGAATCAGCAAAGCCTAGCTTGAAGTCTGTTGTTTGGTTTAGCCTCAAAGTTTTTGAGACCCAAACTCTGCATTTTTTTCCAGCAATACTTAGGCTAGCATAAAGTATTACTTCTCTTTGTAGCCTTCTAACAGCCATGATGACTACTCATGTCTGAAAAACACCTCCCATAAGGCAGAACATACCTGCATATGCAATATGTGGAATTTGAAGATGCTTCCCTCATCAGAATATTAATTCTCAGTGATTTTGTGCCTTGGCTGAAGTCACTGCAATGAGCCACTGTTGGAGATGGGACTCTTCCAGCACTTGGTTTGAATCCCTGTAGCCTCAGATACTTTATACCTCCTATTTTAGCTTTTTGCCACTTTTCCTTCTTATCTTGTACCTATCTAGTCTGTCTTTCTATTGCTGTTCATCTTTTTTCCAAGTTATATTTTAGCTATAACAGTGGAGAGAAAATGACATGCATTAGCTAACAACAATATGACTGTGCCATGAGTTTGGGAGAGATGGAAGGAAAAAACAAATCACTCACGTTTTGAGAATCTAACCCCATCCTCTCAGCTTCCACAGTAATATCTCTGGCTTCCTGTTTGCAAACCAGAAATGTTTATTTACAATGTCTTTCTAGACAGCTTTTCAATGTATAATGCTCATGTCATTACATAATGGGTCATAAATGATGTTGGTTGTCATAGAAAAACACAAAGTCATCAAATATTTTCTTGGGTTTTTTTGTTTGCCTTTTGTGGCAGGATTCAGAGTTGTCTGCAGTTGGGAAAAAGGTAAATCATCATATTTCCAGTAATTCCAGCCCTGGTGTATTCAGTCTGTCAGGAGTTTATGAGTGAGGTGATCCTGATGCTGAACGTTCTGGTTGTATTTTTTCTCAGTGTCTCTGCTGTTTTAGGCAGCTCATCAGCTGTGTGCCCTGAAAAAGCCAGGCAAAGGCTTGCTTGTCCATGGCTTTGTGAGCAGAATCAGACCACTACAATGGAAATATGAAACACGAAACCCCTGACCATTTTTTTCCCACATATAAGGCTAAGTACTGGATCAGATCCTGGAAGTTCCTACTGCTGCCCATGAAAAACTGACAATGGTTGCTGAAGGTGTTCGTGGATTTTTCTGATCTGAACTGTAGGGACATTATATGAATGTAATTTTTTTTTACAGTGTTGAGAAGAAGCTGCCTGGTCCAGTTTCCTTTATCTGTAGCTGATGTGGGGACCAGAGAGATGTACATAATATACCCAGAGGATGCAGTCCTTATTCCTGAATTAAACAAAGACCTGGCTCTCTCATAGACTTTGAGGTCTGCCTCTCTTTGTAGGGGCTTCATTTGGCAGCATTACAAATTGTTCCTTGTCTCAGAAACCTGTGAGGAGAAGGAAAGGACCCCTTAACCCAGGATAGTGGGTTGAAATTTTGCCTGTGCTTACAACAGTATGTCTTGGATATAACTCCCCTGAATATGGTGGGGAAGCTGCTATTCTCTCCTCTGAACAAATCAATTCCTATCTCTAAAAATAAATGAATTAGAAAAGAAGTAAAGCTACCATTTATAAAATAAATGTGTTTATTTGGTAAACATTGTATCCTGTGTATGAACTTTATCGATACCAGCTCTACCTAAATTCTTCTTGATCTTATTAAGGAAAAGGCAGAAGGATTTTGCATACTTTGGCTAAATCAGGAGACCTTTTTATTCTCTCTGCTACAATAATGACAAATAAACCACTATCAGGATAAAAGTCATTGACAAAATATGTCCATACAAAAGACACATAGAACTTTCCACTTTTCACTTTTGGTTTTTTTTTTTTATTATTTGGAAGGGCACTGAGAGTCATTTCTGAACTGCCTGAAATAGATGAGCCTCCTGGATCAGAAATGCAACTCCATTAATGTCAGACAATCCCCATCTTTTGTACATACCACCTAGAGAGCTTTTGGGTTCCTATGCAGAAAGAAGAGGGTTTCCTGACTAATTCTTATCAGCACCAGAGGTTATTTGCTGTGGTCCTCTGCATCAATGCGCAGTAGGGTGTTGTTGAGCACCCAATAAAATTTCCAGCCACACACAAGGAAATGCTGGACTAATAAAATGTTCTTTTAGTGAATTGCAGAGACCAAAGGCTTTATCTTCCCCTCTGAGGAAATATACAGCTGTCACAAGTAATATTGCTGAAAAACTTTTCAGTTACTATGCAAGGTCAGATTACCTGCATCTTTCATTATCTGGGTGGGTGATGAAAAGTCATTGAGATCTATCAAAACTGAGGCCTCAATTTAGCAAGGTGGCTAAGCAGGTAGCTGGCTTTTCTGGGATTCTCTGCCTACACTCAACCAGCTGTGTGCTTTAGTAGGCTGCTGAATTTGAAACTAAATTACAACTAAGGTTCTTGAAAGCTGTCTTGGAAATTAGATGCTCACACTTACAACCAGAGATTGTAAACTATGTCAGTATTATGCACAAGAATGAGGTATGTGTGTGTTGGTGTGAAAGGAGTCAAAAAATGTGTGTAGAGGAGCAGTAGCAGCAAACACTCTTCTGCAACACTGTGTGCATTTTGCACGTGTACATTGTATTTGTGTACTGTCTGAAGAAGCCTTCAGAGATGTACATTGCATGAAACCATGCTACCCATCATCTATGCTGAATTTTTATTGCATAGCTCCCACTGCTAGGAAAAAACCCCAAATAAATCTAAAAGTACCAGCCCTGCTATGAGTTCCAAACACAGTTCTGATTTCAGGATCCTGGCATGCACTTGTAAAACATTTAAATACCTATTGGTGGATAAGAAAATCAATATACTTGTGAGGTGACTAAGAAACAAAATATATTAGAATTGATGTTACAATTAGGAAAAAAAGAAATAAATTGTTTTTCTGCTCATTAATATTTGGATAAATATTTATGAATGTATAAGACAAGCAAGCACTGCCAACACTAGATCTTTATTATGCCAGGCATGGGAATAATTCAAGCATTTAGGCAGCTGCAGGTTGAACTTAACCCCACTGGCTGTTCAGCTGAATTTGATCTGGCCCCAGGAAGACATTGCTTTGGAGGTGGCTCAGGCTGTGTGGGTTTTGTGCAGTTTTTGTTTGGAAGAAAAGGAGTGAGACAGTCTGCAGGTAACAGGCTTCTGACAGCGAGCTGTGTTTGCCTTGACAGATGTGTGCTGGGCACAGCGATGCTCAGGGTAGAGTTGTGTGCTCCCTAATGGAAGGGTCAGCCAGAGAGGAAGGATTTGCAGGAGTTTTGTTTGCAGGGTTGGCCCGGGAGTTATTTCCAGCCTGGAAGCAGTGGCAGGCACTCCCTTAGGACAGGTTTTCTACTGGGGTCTCATTTTTGTCCCTTCTGTTTCTCATTAAAGCCCTCAGATCTAGGCCCCTCAGTGCACATGGTGCATATGAACCCTTTTGCCCAGGGCTGTCTGCAAGCCTGCTTGCTCCTTGTGCAGGGTGGTCATCTTTTTGCAGAGGGCAAACCCTGCTCGTCTTCCCCCTGTGCAGGCAAACTGGGCACTCTGCTGTCCAGTGAGGTGGCTTTTGTGGACTATTAAGGGAGGAAAGGACATTTCCTCTATACAGTGCTGCCCTATACATGTTGGAGAGGAGAAGGGGTCATGGAGAAGAACTGGGATGATCTGACCACCCACAGCCATCTCTTTTCTTCATGGTGAGCGAGAGCCTGATGTTCACTTTTTCTTTATTTTTTTAAAGGAAAAAAAACAGTGATGGCTTCATTATGTTCAGGCGATTTTTGTAGCCCTTGTCTCTAGTTCAGGATGCGAACCAGAACAATAGGTGTTTTGAAACCTGAGCAAAAAACTGGCTGGCCAACGTGGCTCAAAATGTAATTTTGTAGGGGCACGCATCAATAATGCGACTAGGACGCGGCACGGATATTACGCAGGCAGCCTTAATACGCTCGTACGGCATCCGGATTGACAAGACAGACCATGATGGCTCCAAAGGGTCAATAAAACATGCGCCATGAAGGACTTACACAATAGACAGTAATGGCTTCTTTGGAGCTGTTACGGTCTATTGGGTCAATAATAATCCACTTTTTAAAGAGTGCCAAAATATGAATTTACACAACAGGCCGTAATGGCTCCTGATCTATCAGATAAACGATATGAATTATCAGCATTAGAGCCCGCACTGCAAGGCACGTTTACCTATTAGAGTGGATAGAATAAATATTGTATGCTTCAAAATATACTTTCATATTCAAAGGTCTGATTTCTTAAAAACATCTGTGGGGAAAAAGAAAAAAAAAGAGAAAAGCCCAAACTCCAGTCATTAAACCTGTAAAATAAATAGCATAGATCAGGAAATTTAAGCCTGTCTCTAGAAGGTTATTTTAAGTTTTCACTCCATGTTATTTTTAATTAAATATTGCAGCAGCATTTGCCATGTATATTAAATTTTTTAGTTATTTATTTTTCTGCTCAGGTTTGTCTGTGAACGTTTCCCCGTACTGGTAACCTTTTCTATGCAATTGCATCTTTTCTCCTGCATTAAGAGCTAGTTACTTGACTAATGCTTTGCAGGATCCAGATTGCATGTTATACAAACAGGCTTGGTCTGAATATATGCACTCAAGACCAAAAATCTGTTTAAATAACATATGTTCTTTTTGTGGCCACCTATCTGTTTCTATCAAGGAAGATAAAAGTCCTTGTCTACACTGTTTTAGCTGCGCAATCAAGACAGAAACCCTCAACTGATGTTTGCCAGCAGGTGGTGACACACAGCAACAAGCTCCAATGGCAGCAACATTTCCCTGCAAAACTTGGAGAAAATCCAGGCTTCAGGAAAATGAAATATGCCTTCAGTTTGGGAAGAAATAATGATGAATGTCCATCAGCAACACGTGCGATGATTTAGTCTCGTTGCATGGCAAGAAGAAGTATGTTCAGTCCGCAGCAGGTCAGAAGTTTTCCTTGCTGTTTCTCCGCATTTCCTTCTTGTTATTACGAAACATTTGGCTTGGCTGTGAAATATACTTTTAATTAAAAGATAGGAAAATCATAGTAAGACAGCAGCAGCAGAGAGCTGTTAGAAAGCCTGCTGTCTTAGCTCTCGTAATAAACATAACGCAAAGGATAGGTGCACACAAAGTCTGAAGTGTTGTGGTGAGAATATGTATTGAGTGACTTGTCCAAGTCCTTTGAAAGAGAAGTGCAAACAGTGTTTTCTGCTTGTTTGTGATTTCTCCATGCTTTTTAAAACTTCATGTGTTTTTCTTTCTGGTCTCACACCCAGGTAAACTTGTTTGAAAAACCTGCTGCTTGTACTAAACACCACCACTCAGTTTGTAGTAGGTTAGTGGGCAAATAATTCTTCTGTAATAGACAAGATAAAAAATTTGTACAGAATCGTAGCTGGATCTGTCACCTTTGGTTTCTATCATGCTGTGATTTCCAGGCATTTAGAATTCCCTAGATTTCATGCATACATTTTGTACACATGTTACTCTGCCTTAAACAACACGCCCTTGAAAAGAAATTGGGATGCTCACAGCATTTGAAGTGCAATAACTTAACAGAGGAAAATACAAGTCTCATCCTGCTTAGCAGGGAGCTGAGAACAGGAGGAAAATACAAAAATACTGAGAATTTCCCCCCCCTTTGCAGTGTCTGTTTCCTGCAAGTATCTAACATCTACAATATTGACTGGTTTATCAGGCAGCAGGTATCTCTATCAGTCTATCTTGAATTGTCATCCAACAGGAGATTAAACGCTGCCTGCCTCCTTCTTGTGATTTTCAGTTTTCACATCGCAAAGTTTTCAATCAAATTTCAGCGGTGTACATTTAGCTTAGAGAACTCGTGGTACTTATCTTCCCAAAGCAGGTGATTTAGACCATGTTTACCTTGTACAGTTCCAAGATATCTCTCGGCAAACCTGTCCACATCTCAGGCCTTGAAATGATTCCTAAGTTAGGGGTTCTTTTTTCTGCTTTTCTCTGTTTCCCTTTCTCTTGCCCTCCACGGGCAGGCTACCAGCCAAACAAGACAATAACAGCACAGGTCCTGAAGAACAGACATGCGCCAATTTTCGGAAGAGTTATATCAATGTGGCAACTTTCTGTTGTTAGCTTTTTTTAAAAAAAAGCAACATGACGATTTACAGCCTTGTTCTGAGAAGCTTCCTCCTTAGTAATCTTTTCAGTGCACTTATCACAGTGTGGTTTCACCCCACGAGTCAGCTCGAGCCCAGGAGGTTGTCAGCTGGGTGAGCATCTCGGTTTGCATCAGATACCTGAGGAAGTTGTGGGCTGCGAGGTATCCTGTAAAATAAACTACAGCTCCATTTGTAAGGAATCCAGTGTGAGCAAGCTGACACTGAAAAAAGGGCTTCTCTGCCTATTAGCATATTTTCCGCATAGGATTTTGATAAACAGACTAAGTAGAATTTGAATAAGCATAAACTTGAGACTAAAAAATGCTGGAAAGGCAATTCAAAACAATCACAAATGCCAGACTAGATTTTTGTGGTTTATTCTCCATGCAAAAGAGTTAGAATATAGTATAGCTAAGAGTGATTCTGCTAAGGTAAAGGAATGAAGGAATTGGAAATTATAGTTAGAACCCTAATTGGTCTCTCACCACCTAATACTTTGAACAAACTGGCATACAGCAGTCAAGGCAAGGTCTGGGAACAAGGTCTGTCCACCTATTCTGGCCACTTAGAACTGCATAAAAAGACCACAGAGCGGTAAAGGGTCCACAGACCAGTACAGACCATGCTTCTGTCTGCAAAAGCAATTGAGAGTTCAAGTACAGTTCCAGAAGGTCAGAGGTTACCTTTCAATGACTTTCTGCTTGGAGTGAGAGGAACATGTTCACTTTTTTGGGTATGGGGCTGCTCAGCTAGGTGCTCCCAGACACCCAGGCAGCACTGTGAGCCTAGGGCTGGCATTTCGGATGGATGAATTTCCACAGCGTGACACGGCCTGGCTCCATCAGATTGCTCACCCTAGGGGTGGGATGAATATGAGAAATGCAGTTCAGGATACAGTCTTTACAAACAGGGCAGAAGTTTAATCCTGAACTCCTACTTATTCTAGAAGACCCAAGAGGCTGTTACAGTAATTCGATGCCAGCTGGGAAGAGGCAAACACCTCCCAAGTCAGTGCTTTGGCCAACAGCCTGATGACAACAGAGGGTTCCCATCAGGCAAGAGAAATATTCCAGAGGGTGATACCCACTAGAGTTCATCTGCTTCGTGCTGTCAGGGCAGTGTGAAAGAGAGTGAAGTGACAGGCGAGTTGGCCCAGCTGCTTCTTCATGAATATCTGAGATTCTTGCCTAGTGTAAGTGGAAACTATATGAACACATCAAAGAGGAAAAGACACTGAAAATTGAAAGGCAGTGCCTAGATGATTTTTAAAAGAGTGAATTTGGCTCAATCTAATTTACTTCCTCCATATGCGAAATGGAGTAGATTGAGGTGGTAGGAGTGAAACAAAATTGCTTTGTTGTTGAACGTGGAAATTAATTTTTTTTAACCTTCTGCCTGCATTTTGTGCTTCTTCCTTCCCTTTCCACAAGTACAAGCAAGCAAAAGTGCCTGGGGCCAGGCTGCAGGGAGAGGATTATGGCACAGTACAACTCAAGCAGCAGCTTGGCTGAACTCTGTTCAGGGGTACCTTGTTGGCAGGGGTCCATGGATGGGGTGAATGAGTGTTAAATGCTGATGTTTATGGTCCCGTCAGCTCAAAAGAGCACAAGGTGTGAGCTGGTACACAAGATATAGATTACCACTACTTTCAGAAGTACTGCCTTCCCCTTATCTGAAAGCTTCTCCTTACTGAAACAAAGTCCTGCTGGCAGGATTGTAATCTCAGAGTTTGGGAAGTGGTGCAGACATTTTTGGTTCCAAAAGCCCAAAATATATGATTGTGGCAAAATAAAACCCATTCTTTGTCACCCAGTCCTCTCACCAACAGAAGCAGAGCCCAGGGCAGTAGAGATGTTTCCTCCATCAGATGGGATGGATGGGTTGTGCAAGACAGAGGTGGGGGAAGCAATGGGGCACTGGGAAGGGCCTGGGAGGGGAAATGAGCTGAGAGCAGATTCTGTGAGTTAGGAAAGGTCTGCTGTGGACTGGCACAAAAGAAAAAGATGACAGATATCAAGAGTGGAGTAATAGTGTATGATATATGTGAGAGAGGCAAATGTGGACATTTTTGGGTGCTTGCTGTGCAACCTTGACTTATTTTAATATTTGCGTATATGTATGAACGGGATAAAGAGAAAGTAAAATTGTTATGTGGGTTGGTATTCTAGCACTTAGCCTGTCATTGGCATAGAGGAATATTGCATATGTGACCCCTTTATTATGCTTAGACCAGAAGATGGGTGTGATTTCTATTGGTAGGATGTGTCTGAGAGCAAACAGTTTGAGAAATCTGTGATTTGGGCTACTGGTTTTTTTTTTTTTTTTCTTTCCTGCTTGTTCTCTATGTTAAAGTAAACAGGACATTTCTCATATAACCAAAGACTTTTGTGGTCTCAAATTTAGCTCTCAATGGTGGCATTATTACCAAAGTCCTCAAGGTCAAGCCATGGAAATCCCAAGATGATTTCCATTTCAAGTCCCATCAAAATGCTAACAGCAAAGTTTCCCAGCACCCGCTGCACTGAGCACACTGGGCAGCTGAGGGACACAGGGACTGCACTGATTCCTTGGAACTACAAACCCTCAGCTCAGAAGCAAGCACCAAAGAGAAATGCTGAGAGAGGGAGGATGAGAGGGAGGGAGGAAGGGCATGAGACCTAATGTGCAGAGGCAGCAGTAAGGACCATTTTTTTTGTAGCAGCTTTCCTAAATTTTGAATTAAAGGAACATATTTAACGGGCTATGTTTTATTCGTGTTGAATCCTGCACTTGAGTCTTCTGGTGCTTCAGAAAATGCATTTGAAGGTGGCTGAGGTATTTCAGTTTGATAAATAAACTAAGCTGTGGTTACTTTCTCAGTATGTTTTGTGTCATGGTACTAATTTCCCATTCACTTGATTGGGATGCAATGATTTCACGACAATGTCAGTGTAGGTCTATGGAAAAGACATTATGGTGTCAAAATGAAATGAAACAATGTTAATTTGTCTATGGAAACAGTGTTCCACTGCCAAATTGAAACATAACCCTCAGCTCAGCCACCTTGAGACTTGGCACTCCTGCGCTATCGAAGGACCCCGCCACACTGGGTGATTTTACAGCGGCGCACTGGGAAACTACAAATCTGGATTAAATATTAGAGGAGGTAGGACTATTTGTTTTGTTCTGTGAAATCACAACTGTAGAGCATTTCCTGGTGTTACAAGGGCCTTCCACATGTGCTGCAGTACCCAAAGCCCAGGGAGAGGGTGGGAATTGAGGGGAGAAAAAACACTTTGGCAACATTTACTCAGATTTCTTTTGGCTTCCATTGGCTCTCAGCACATCTCATTCCTAGTGTTATTAATGGATCTTTTTTAGGTGAAAAGTATTATTAGATTTTACAGTGTTCACAGCAACTAACCAACATCTGGGACACTGGAGCTCAAATTAAGCAGTACTCTAAATCCAATTTGGGTTTTAATTCCACCAGGATGTTGCATTTCTAGTAAAACAAGAATTTGAACATAAACCAGAATCCAGAGTGTAAGGAATACAATAATGAAAAAGAATAATAAGCAAACTAAAATCAAAAGACGGGCTGAGAGAGGAGAGAAGCAATATGTAAAGAGATATAGAAAAACATAAATAAATATTTTCTCTGTTGTTAGGGGTCTGTGGAGTGATAGAATCTACTTATCAATCACAGTTTGTCTTTTGTTTTATGTTCCTGGACATTATGACCACCTTTGAAAAAGGGTGATCTTTGATCTCCTGCCCTGGGGCGAGCACCAGCAGATGTTCTTTTGTTCTTCTCTCCATATTCAGTGTCCCTCACCTCCTAAAGCTGAAGTGTGCTCCCCAAAACTGACAGGTGTTTCTCTGTTTGATTGCAAAAAGATGGATTTAGGCTAAATGTGACCTGAAACCTTCAAAGTGGAAGGGCCTCCCAGCATGCTTGCGAACTGGTGGGAGGGAAGGCTGCTGTAACATCTGTGCTTCTGGGAATATTAGCAAATCACACACAGATGTCAAGAAGAAATAGGCTTGGCCAGTCTGTTAGGAGGGACTCTAGCACCCTCTTTCAACCTGGGTGAATTTCTGGGATGATTCTCTCTGCTAAGCTTCTCAGTGATTTTTTTTTTCCTTATTTGTGAGATGTGTGTAATGGCACTTCCCTGCCTTTTAGAGATATTAGGGGGAAGAAATAAATTACAGGTTTTGTGGTGCCTGAGCAGTACTATAAGACAGTCATGTGAGTACATAGGGCATCATGAGCTGGGGTGGGTGGAAAGGCTAATCACATGAGCACTATATCTTAAGCAAGCCAATCCTTTCTTTACCTGTGCCTCAGCTGGCATAAAAATCTGACACTGGCTAATGAAAGCAATAAAGCTATCCAATCTTATTGATGGCTATGGAGATTTCTTGGACATGAGGAGCTCTGTGTTCTACTCTTGTGTATTGATAAAGTTGTCTCTGGGCTGTGCACAGCATTTCTAAATGTTCACTGAAGTCCCAGAGCTATGGGCCCTCCTGAGAGTCCAATTACTGCTTCAATCTTACGGTGTGAGTGGTGTGCATTCCTTTTTTTTTGCATAAAGCTCCTTCCGCCTTTCATCATTCCTCAGGTAGGAAGCATGAATTTGCTGAATCTGGTGGATGTGGTCACGCTGGTCATTTCCTGGAAGATGCCAAGTGCTCTCCTCAACTTTGAGAGGCAGACTGAGAATGGGCATTAGTGTTCACATGAATTTTTAATGCTCAGTTTTCTTGCACCAAACTATGACTGGTATTGCTGCCCCAGGACAGGATGGCATGAGAATCTTCCCCCATCCCACATCCGTTGGACCTCCTTCTCTCTCTGAGTGATATCCATCAAATCACTGTTGAGAACTCCCTGTAACTTCTCCATGCGTTGCATGCTGCTCCAGTCACAATTTTTCACAGAGATTCCCAAGCTATCTGAATGCCTAAGAGGAAGCTTTTGGCTCTTCAGGCACCATTTACATATTGTTTTGAAGTAGTTCATATTGCACTAGTTATAGTTGCTAAGATGTGCAACCCACAGCTGCAATGTGCAATCCAACTTCAAATTTATTGGGAAGAACTACAACATGAAATATTGCAGACCTCCCAGCTTGTTTCAAACAGTTAAGAAAAGTCATTGAAATATCCTGCTATACAGGTTGGGATTAAAATACAGGAATCATTTATGCTAAATGAGGAAGGAAAATTCACCATATTTTAGGAGTGCTTTATTCAATGTGAGGCACACCCTCAATTTTTTTTTTTGTTTAAAGGCAGGAGGATTTCTTCCTTTCCAAAGTTTTCTCTCTCCCTTTCTCTCCTGCACACACACACGTGCTCGGGCACGCACACATACAAGCACACACCTTCTCTTTCTCTGGGTGTAAAGCATGGTGGACATCTGGTTTCCAGGCTCAGTCTTCACCCCCACAAACAAAGAACAATGTCATTGTTTGAATATGTTCTTTAGAGGTTGACATTTGGGGAATTTATCTGCTATCCTCCAATAAGTGACACCATTCCAACATTTTTGTGCACTGTGTAAACCGCAGATTAATTGCACAAATTATATGAATTATCCTAAAATTTTTGGGTAATGTTTGCCCTGTCAACACTGTAATTGAGTTGACTGGGCACGTGGAAAGCTTGCATGTGGCAAGCAACAGTTCACGGTGCAGATGGGGAGGCAATTTACCTCTGCTTAGAATAAGTCCTGCAAAGACTGTATTCTACAAGTAGAATAGGTAATGTGAGACATTGATCAAAACAAAAAAAGCAATTGGGATATAGTCTTCCACAATGCTATGGAATATGGAGGGGTCTGCAGCTGTCTTCCAAATGCCAGGTGGACTTCCAGTGTGTGTGGGATGGTGGGGGAAATATTAAAGTTACAGATTTTAGTGTTTCAACAAAAAAAGCTCCTTGTTGTTTGTGAAATCAGACACAGTATTAAGGGGAAAAAACCCGCAAGCTTTTAACTGCTTTGTGTCCACATCAGCTGAACTCTACTGTCTGTGGTTTGGACCAAGTGGTGACGCCTCACACAATGTATCCCACAGGTCACGTCAAACCTGCCTTGTCATTTTAAAGAGGTGTTAGTGTAATATCTGAATTTGTGATAGAAGAGATTAGATCCATGACTCAGAGTATTCCTTTACATCAACAAAGAGAAGCAAAATATCTGTAACTGTGGAGTAATGTCTTAGAGGTTGTGTTTAAAGTGCTGAGAACTACAAACATAGAGTTCTGAGGCAATCACATCCCTTCTCCTTCCAGTGAAATGGAAACCAGAACAGAGGATGGTGGAGGCTGGCACCCACTTAAGCTCAGAGGCTTCTGAAGATGCTGCAGTTCTCACTTCCTATGAGCACTTTGTGGCATTGTGTTAGCAATCCCTACTTACTTTGAAGTAAGGGCAAATCCAGACACTCAGGTTGATTTAGCCGTCAAATGTGCCATCGTTGTTTCAGTTTTTACTTTTTTCCTTTCCAAAGACCCCTGAATACTCTAGTGTTTCCAGCAAGAATTAAATATGGACAAGAGGATTTTAACATGGGGTTATTTCTGGACCTCCCAAAATTTTCATTCAGGCTTTCCCAAGTCTGTATAAGTGTTCAGTGTCACTGGAATGGGCTTGTTACCAAAGGTAGAGGGGTGTCGATAGTTATTCAATGCAATTTGTATAAATTAGGCGTTTGGGGAAGGAGTACAGTCTCTGACTTAGAGGGAGAATTCCCTTCTGTGAGATACTTGAGTAGTGGAGGAACTAGGGCTTGGAGCTCTGGAAGACATGGAGCAGAGTGCAGGACAGAAAAGGAGTGTGAATGTCTAAACCAGACAAGATTTGTTTCCAAAGAAGAAATTCCAGTGTGCCTCCACATGCTTTTAAAGTGAGGGGCAAGTGAAAAGTTGATTTTGTTACAGCGAAAAGAAAAATTCCCATTGTGTTCAACAGGACTGGGATTTCATCCAAGACCTCCACATCATTCTAAGACATTCATGTAGCCCACATTTAATCTTTTAGAAAGAGTATTCTGTTTCCAGAAATTATCAGTGTTTTCTAATTTTCTGACTTCATCATCTGCAATGCCCCTGTCATGACTTCTTTTTATACAACACATTTTTGTTCTTTATTTTTTTTTCAGCCTTGCACATACCATCGTTATGCCCCCAAAGATCAAAGATTCATAGCATAAGGTAAAAATAACTACTTGCAAATAATAGATACATCCTTTTTAATAAACTTTATTTTAGTACTTAATAAAGTAAAATACCTGGATAAAATATGGAAGTTGAAGAAATACCAGATATGTTCTTGATTTGACTTGGGACAGGATTTCACCCCACATTTTTATGAGGAATATTTAGCACACAGGCATTCCACCCCCTTGTATCTCCATCCCCATATATTTCAAAGCAAGAACAGAAGGCAACGCAAAAGTAGCTGCCACCATGCACAAGATAATTCTTTCAAACATCTCTCAGCATTCTAAACCATAATCTAAACTTATGTCCACATAACAAATAACAGCCCTTTGAAATGAACTGAGAAACTGTAAAGCCATTAAGAAAATGTGCCATTAAGAAAAGGATTTCAGCATTTCCTATGAAAAAGGTTCCCAATGTATGTATTTCCACATGTTCAGAGAAATGATTAAAGTGTTTATAGCTTTTGTAATTGGTCTCTCTCAATTTAAAAATATAGGCTTTTTTTAACGTTACATTTCTCTGCCGCTCTTTGTCTAGAATAACATTAATGAAGTCCCATTTTCTAAGTTGCCGAAGGTAGGAAATAGGGAAGCGATGTGTTTAAGAGAATACGTTGTTGAAGCACGCCGTCTGTCTGCCCATATTCCAGCAAACACGGCCTCCCGCTAATGTGTCCATTAGCCACAGCGCGCTCCTGCGGGCTCTGGGGCTGCCGCGCTTCACGTGGTGCTGCAGCGCGTATGGCAGCAGGGAACGGGGGCTCATTGTCTTCTTCGGAGCACCCTCTGCGTGCTACTGCCCAAGACACTGCAGGCTGTTAGGAGAAAGGCATGTAAAGTTTTTTCCCTCTTTGGGTCCAGCGGAGGGTGGTCAGCACCCTGAGAAAGCCAAATTCCATCACCAAATCCCCAAAAGCAGCGAAAAGAAGGAGGGCACTGCTAAAGCAGTCCCTTTCTGAAGCATAGCCAGTCCTTTCTATGAGAGCTTTTGCTCTGCTCTGGTAAATGCTATAAACATACTGGCTGCACGGATAGAAACCACATGTATGGCCTTGTGTTCAGTGAGTGAATCAGTAACAGCTTGGTGCTTGAAGCCAAAGCCACTTTCACCACCTATAGATCATGGCTTTTGGAGTGGTTTGTGGCTCCTCTAGGTCAGTCCAGAAGAGAAAGATTTTCACCCAGATTCCAGATGAATACATTTGTTTTATAGATAAGGATATATGCATAGATATAAAACTTTTTTTTTGATAGCAACTGTCGATCAGGTCACATGTAATTTTTTTCCATTCTATTATTTTCTTTTATGCTGTTAATATAAAGCTTTAGGTTTTGTTCCATTTGTAAAAGCATATATCAACTGTTTCGTTATTTCTTTTAATAATACCCCAGGAGAGGGTGTTTTACCTTACCTTTTGTAAATTATCAATCTGGAATTGACAGGTATTTGTTACAGAAAATAAGGCATTGTTCCCACTTTGCTTCATCCACCAACACAGGTGCTGCTGTCATATGTCACAACAGTGGGGAAGCTTATTAAACTATAAAGAGCACTAATACTATAATATAAAGATATGAGGGTGAAAAAGTCTTAAGATGTGTTTGCTGGCTGGAGGTACGAAATCCTATCCTTCATGTAGTTGATCTGACAGTGCTCTGACACTCCCACAAACCTCTTCTGTCCTGGCTTCTTCTTCCAAGGATGCCCTTATAAACTATTGACATTCCCCCTGTCCCCCTCCCCAAAGCTATCAAATAACAGTAGGACAGAAGCATAACTCAATCAGTGAGGTTGTTCCTCACCTGTTGAATTGCTGAAGGAGAAAGGACATGGATTTTGTGGGAGCCAGGCTTACTCTGGTTTAATTACAGAAAGTCTGGGCCAGTTGCTGGATTATATTGTGGAATGTGTTGTGACCGGTGCAAATATCCACAGGCAATTCTTCTGTCAAAGTCTGGCCTAGATACAGGGAAATTCCTAAGTAACTCGCTAAAGAGTCCCTGTTTTGTGAGCCTGTCAAAGGAGGCGACAGTGGTCTTTGCTGGGCTGGTGGTGCCACCGACCCTGGGCTGTGGCACCATTGGCTGGAGAGACTTGTAGTCTAGAAAAGGCCTGAGCTGCAGAATCTGGGACAGGATTCACCTCACATCACCCGAATTTGGGGTTGAATGTGAGCAAATTAGAGCATTGCCATCCTCTGACTGGCAGCAAATCAAATGAGTTCTTTGGGCTTTTTTCCCTCACCACAAAGAACAACAACAGCAACAAATGCTGGGAGAGGAGAGAAAGAAGTGACATCATCTGCAGAAAAGTTTTCCCTTTTTTTCTGCCTGAAGGACTGTTTTGATTTCCAGCTGCATCTCAGGTAAGAATGAAACATGATATTGGATTGAATGCACCAGCTGAGTGTAAATGGAAATACGTGCAGTTGAGGAGAGGAAGAGACAACACTATGCTGCATCTTTGATATGTTTCTGATATTTGTAGAGACCAAGCAGCTCCTGGCCTAGCTTCAAATAGCTGAAACATTGGTCAAGTAATTTTAATTGTCTCAGTCTCAGTGGGATCATGGCAGTGGCTGGGGTTTTATGGAATACTCTGTAAGCTTGCACTGCTCCTACCCTTCTGTACTCAAACCCTTCCCCTAAACCCCATCTTTCCTCTTCTGTGGTATGAGAGAACTGGTGATTTGGAGCCAGCTACATATGCTTTATGTTTCCTGAAGATTAAAACCCATGTGTAATACTCCATAGTCTGTCAACAGCCAGCTTGGGAAAGAGACCAAGGACTAGAAAGCCAAAACCAGACTGTTAGATCAATCATGGCCAAGATGTGCTTCTCACTTATAAAAGCTAAAAGAAAACCAGCCAGGCAAGAAGTTTGTCCTTCGAAATGTTGGAAGATTGCTGCCCCCCATCCTGTGTCTGAGTCTCTGTGTGTCAGACTACACACAAATCTGCAAGAGAAGATATTGCGTGTGTGTTTAAAATACTTCTGCCATCAGATAGGGAGAAGACTGCTGTCTACAGTAAGTATCCAGGCTTGGGATAAGTAGCCAATGATTTGTGTTCCCTTTTTTATTTTTTTTCCTTTTTTTTTTCTTTTCCTTGGGGTAGTGTTAAATAGTAGTCTGAAACTATCTGCTTGTACACAACTGAACAAAGTGGTATGTGTTCCCAAACACTAAAACCAAGTTGTCAAGACACATCCTCAGAGACAGAGGGTCTTTTTTGCTTTTGCCCAAGAATGTCTTATTTGAAATGGCATTCCTTGT
This sequence comes from Dicrurus megarhynchus, assembly GCA_013399195.1. NCBI lineage: Eukaryota > Metazoa > Chordata > Aves > Passeriformes > Dicruridae > Dicrurus > Dicrurus megarhynchus. The sequence continues at coordinate 815,422 of VXAD01000741.1, forward strand.
AAAGATGCAAATGCTATTTCTTTTAAAATGTACCAGTACCGAGAATAAAGCAAGCAAAAGCGGAAATTAAAACAGTGACAAGAGAAGGAGGTCTGGTAAGTTGGCTTTCAACCAAATGACCTCTTGATAGATCAGCTGGGAGCCAGGAATGCATGAGATTACCATGAGCTAGAAAGATTTATAGTTCTTTGTTTGGTCTCTTGGTAAGTTTTCACATATAGTCAGCTATATGATGGGCAGTGATAGGGGAAAATGGTGGGCAAAAGCAATCCAGAACCCCAAGTATTTATTGTGATTCCACAAACAAACGCGAAAGGAAGGATCTATTTAAAGATTTAGAGCACCTGTTTATTTTGATTAACAACAAACACCCTTACTAAGGAAAAAATTTGCATAGCCCCCCCAAACCTAGCTCTCTCAGGAGAAGGTATTTGCAGGCTGTAAATTTAGCTCCAATTGCATTAGGCATGTACAAGTCTCTGTCATGGGAATGGGTGTCTGGGTTTCTGTAATCACTGCACAACCTTTCCTGAGCTGACCGCCTGCAGAGGGAACATCCTGCATGTGGGGCTGCACAGTGGACTGCACTAGCTAAACACAGCCACAGAGCTTCTCAGAAATTTGCAACTCTTGCAATTTCATCTCCATAAGTTTGAATGAGTATTTCTATTTTCTCATCACCCAGGTGATCAGTAACATCCGAGCATTTGTAGTTTATGTTATCCGGATTAAAAACTAATATTATGGTGCATTAGATGCCAAGGACATTAAAATGTAAAAGCAAACAGATTACAAAATCTAATTTATGAAGCACTCTGAGATTAATAGGTAGTGCTATCAACTGGTTGTTATGTACTAGTTGTTACACCCAAGTGTATCCTGAAAGTCTGACCAGTAGACTGAATCCAGGAAGATGGAATGACCCCAGATATGTATACCTTGTTAAATACCAAAGCACACAATTTACATTGGGTTGCAAATCCTTTTTGCTAATAATGGGACCCTAGAATTCCAAAACAACAACAACAAAAAACTTTAAGCACAAGTAAAAAGGAGACCTTTATGCAAAGTAGAGATTCTAGCAACACCTGGGTTTTAAAAGGCAATTATTTGCTTCTTTTCCCTATGCAGTGTATATGCCATATGGGCATATGGTATGTTCACTACATTAGTTCATTATTATTCCTTATTTATTTCTTTTTAACCAATGGAGTTGTGTCCTTGTCTCTGTACTGGGTAAAAAAAAATATATAATCTTATGCCCCAGGACAATATCATGTGTAGCACTTCAATGATGATGTCTGTAATGTATCATTTACTAGTGTCTTTACATGCTAACTTGTTCTTCCTTTCTGTTAAACCAATGAATTATATTCTTTTAGTAATTTATTCACTTGTCAAAACTGAATGTTAAGGAACCCAGAGGTTTGCCTTAAACTTATAATAGAATTTAAAGGGCAAGTGTTCAAAATTCAGCTTCAAGGTGTGGACCTTTTGCACAACCTTACAAGTGCTTTCTGGGTGTTATCATTTTGTCAGTAGAATTCTGACCTGATTTGCATTCTTCACATTTCTCTCTTTAACAGGCTTGAGTTTGCACATTTAAGTTGCAAGTTACTGCAGGCAACAGTTGATTTGAAGATACCTTGCAAATGCAAAATAGACACCTTTTTCTGAATGTTCAGCTTTGAAACTAGAGGAGGACCAATAAAGACAGAAAGGCTTTGCAGAGAGAAATGTCATGACCTATGGCTTGGGGAAAAATTTTCAAAAAAATACCACTAATTTCTGATACTGTCAGTTTTTGAGAGTCCTAACTGTGGTCGGGAGATACTGAATTAAAAAAAAATATTTTGAGAAGTCCAAAATGAGATTATGCTTTGAAAATACGAATTTGTGGGAACTGAATGGCCCAATGATTTGGGCAGCTTTGGATGTTCTCTTCACAGATTCCTGGAGAATTCTGGCTAGCATGAAAGAAACCATTCATTTCTAAGGAATTTGGAAATAAAAGAAATTAGAAGTTTAGGGGATAACTCAGAAGAGTGCAGCCATAAATATTCAGGATTTTGAAGCTCATCTTAAAGCTCATTACATAATTCCAAGCCAGAAAGAAAACTAACTTCTGTATTTTTAGTCTGATACTGTGTATGACCACATACTGTATTTTTATCTAGCAAGGAGTCCATCAAATACAAATGTAACATGTACAATGATCCTTCATTCTAGCTCTAACACAGATGGTTATCCTTATAACAAATAAATAGGAAGGCTCAGAATCAAGAAAGGGTAAGAAAAATTATAACCAAGAGAAAAAAAGACCCAGTGCAGATGATCTTGTGAGACACTTGATCCAGCTCCCCTTAAGACATCATATCTCAAAATCACAGTGGGATAGCAGAGCCTAGGAGCACTTACTGGGGAATACAAATATGGATAACTGCAACTCCAAACTACCTGTTAAACACAGTCATACAGTATTCTGTCAGGCAGGTTCAGGGCAGTTTGGAGTGTTTTGCTCTGCAATATACTCTCCAATTTCCTCTGGAGCCCTCCAAGTCCATGTCTTCCAGTTCCTTGAAAACCTAAGCACTCTTGAGCATCTTTATTCTTTTTAAAATATAATTGCTCTTTTTGGTAATGTTTGTGTTAGGAATAAAACTAAGCAAAGAAGAACAGCTTCCCCACTTTTATAAACTTGGACATTTTACTGTTCATTTTCCTTCTGCACTGAAACATTTCTGTGAGGTAGTTTTATGTTGGACCTGCCAATACTGGCAAGCCTGTGCTGTTGGTGCAGCGTGGAGAATGCAGAGGTTAGAGTTTACACCCTGTCACTGTTCCTTCACGTGCCTCTAATTTTTCTTCCCCATTCATCCCATGACTTCTTAGTGTTCTCATCACTAGAATCATTAGTGTTTATTCCTACCGCTCCACGAATGCTGTAAGAAAAAATGAGATGAAGATATTAGCATCTTTTTGGATCGTGTTGGGGGAATCAGGTAAATGTAAAGGAGTGCTGCATGAGAAGTCCTTTCTTCTAAGTCAGGTCTGTAAGCTCACAGATTCACTGCAATCCCTTCCTTGACTCCAAAGAATTTAAGGCAAATCCAGGAACCTTGTCAGCTCCTAAAGATTATCACAGTGGGCTACAAGGCAGGTGCATAGTTAAACCATATCCTGAGCTTCTGGACGAGCCATCCTGTCCTTTGTTGCCAACTTGTGGGGTGCCCTTACATAGGTTATTTAAAAGATACTTTTCAAAGGCTTGCCTGGAAGCGTGGTGACAGAGAAAGGTATTCATCCGGGAATGCTTAGAATAAGTCAACTGGAGTCAGGATTATTAAATTCTCCTGCTGTCAGTGGCTTGCACTGCATAACTTGCACTGATTTGAGTAAGCCGCTTCGATGTGGCCTCTGGTTATATTCTGGTCTTCTGAACCTTTAAGACTTTTATTATGCAAGTTTCATAACATTTAAAAGGTAAATTAGTGATAAATACGTCCACACTTAATAACTTGTAGTAATATCTTCACCAAGCTGCAAAGATTGCAGGGATAATTCAATCTATAGATTTACAAATAATTTATTCAGTTTTTATTTTAACTAGTTTTGCTGTATGAATGAATTAAACAGCTGGCACCTTGCCTGTCTGTTCATTGCTCTGCTCCTTTCTCTCCCATTTCTAATGTTTTGCTCTTGCCCTAGCTGCAAATATGGCATCCTTTTTGCTTCACAAACATCCTCTCCAAATAAGTTAGACAAGGGAGATGCCGAAGTGTGAGGTGATGTTTCAGGGCAATTCAAAGGCGCGTTTTCTTATATGATTTACTAAGTGTTCTCAGAAATATTGTTTCGTTTCATAACATCTCCAGTTGGGTTGTTTTTTTGGGTTTTTTTTTTTTTTTTTGCAATCTTCTTCCCTAGTACAGTGGAGCAGATTTCTGAATGAGGCTGATGAGATTTGTAATATACCCCAAGTTAATTTAGACAGCAGGTTAGCCCCTCAACAAAACTGTGGCCCATATACAAGTCAAATCTGCTTTTTTCCTTGGGCAATGATTTATTTCCCTCTTAAATTGGCTGGACCAGTTAGTTTTTTATTTTTATTAAGTCACACTATTCTTAAATGAAACTATTGATTTAAAGTCAGCTTAGTGAGGATTTAATTTGTTTTCAGAGGATTAGAGCAGGTAACATGGGATAATTTTACAATAAAGTAGAATAGAAGCATTCCTTCACATTACCCTCACCTTTTTTTCTTGCCAGGCTGCACAGACATTACAAATTTTCAAGTGAATTGTGGAAATACATTCATAAATCAGGCCTAATTCCTCTGCCTGCTTAAAGGCTATTCTAAAGAATATTTTCCTTTGACCTTGTCCATGTTTGTCCTTCCATGGGTGGATGCATCTGATAATTCCACACAAACACAAATTCACACAAAATATTTTTGTGTCCACAGTAGGAATTGTAAACAGGGACATTTGTTGAGAAGTACAAGACCAGACATGTCTTTTAATACAGTGGCTAGAGTGTTTTAAAACACCATTGTATTGCTCACAAACAGGGATAGTTATTTTTGGTATTCCTTGATAGTGTATATAGTGGGTATGTTTTAATATAGTACAGTGATTTTAATCTCTGCTCCATGTAACTTCATGAAACCTCTTCCTTCTTTGTCATTCTGTCTTTCAATCACATCTAACACATGATCTAACAATTTCTGGGATTTTACCTGGTGTGATGCAGCCTGCTTTTGCTGCTTTGCACTCAGTGACTTGAGAGGAGGTGGGTTCTACAGCTCTTAGTAGCATTACCCTGAGATCAGGCATCTCCCTTTTGTATATTTCTTCTTTTTGGTGGCCCTGCTTGTTTTTCTTTGCAGTCCTCTGCTTCTGGTGACACATCCTTGCTAGGAAATATTTGAAAGTTGTTCTACATAGCAAGTTTCCCACTGCTCACACACACGGACCATGTTCCTCCCATCTCTTTTTTTTAACTTATGTGCAGCACATATGTGCTCTGCCAAGTTGTGAGAAAATACAAGACCAGCCCTCACTGCAGCAGTGAATATAGTTTCCCTACCTGGCCTCTGTCACTTGTGTTCTGCCTCAGTTTCCCAACCCCCTGGAAGCTGAAGGGAGCGGAAGGGTAACTCTACTAACTGCACATCTTCCTCTTCCATGCTTTTCTATGGTCCCTGTCTCCCCATCTGTCTTGTGAGGCATGAAGACTCTTTCTCTCTGCTACTACTAAGTGTAGTGAGAAAAAAGGCTCAAATTTTGTTATTGTGTCCTTCCTGAGTAGAAACTGTCCCACTGTTACTTGGCTCCTGGGAATAGAGATATTTTTTTTTCCTCTTCCTGGAAATCCCTAGATTCCTGGTAGACATGGAGATGGATGTAGATGGACTTACCTCAAATATTTATAAGGGCAAAAGAGAACAGAAAGGAGAATTGGAAGAGCCAGCACAAATACCTAGTTATAGAAGGGCAGCCATCCTCCCTTCCCCAAGGCAAGACAGCCCAAGAACAGGAAACACCTGCCCTGCTGATGGCATTATGTGGTTTCCAGGTCTCTGAGGGGTTTTGTTTAGAGTGGGAGTACTCTCTTCCTTTCCTCTCCCTTTATTTATCACACCAAGTCCTCCTGTAAAAGAAGGCTTCTTTTGCTCTATTTCTCTTACAGTGCCTGGGTTTTTAGGTTATTTTTCAGTCTCTGTTAACACAGTTGGCTTCTGATTAGACTTTCTATTGTAGGTGTTGCTGATAAAATTTCAGCAGGCACACAGACTCAGCTCTACGTATACATTAAACCAGATGCAGCTCACTGGCTTTTTTTTTTTGTGGTCATTGTTTTGTTTCTTTCTCCTTGCTATATAAATGTGAGATCATAAGTAGTAGAGAAAGAAGATAGAGGTATTTCTTGGAAGACAGAGGAGAAAAAACCATATACTCCCCACTGCACTGCTTGCAAGGACTGTGTTTTATTATTATTTATTTAATGGGGGGGGGGGGGGGGAAGGCAAAAAAAAAAAAAAGCTTTGCACACACCACACTCTACAATTTTACGAGATCCACATCTGGAATCCAGAGCATCTCAGGAATCAATCTATCAGACCCTAGTCAATTGTAATAATGCACCTGGGGTGAAATTCTGGCTCCATTAAAGTCAGCTGGAACTTTGCCATTGCAATGCAAAAAGTGATGGCTGATGTAGGCTACTCCACATTAACTCTCGGGCAGAGTGAGATGGCCTGTAAGTTGCCAATATTTCCCAATTTGGCTTAACATTCAGGAAAAAAACACCGTTAATCCCATGTGTCTATACAGAGGGAAAAAGTATGAGTTATAATGAGGTCACAGTGCTTGTACATTTTGGCTGTTACTAAAATAAATAGTCTAAGTGATCATGAACTTTTTTTTCATAGGTAGAGGCTTTTAGGATTAAACAGAAATATTGTTTGTTGTGCCTCAAGGTCAACATATATATTTTTGTGTGTATGTAAGTCATCCAAAATCCTGCTTATAAATATCTATTTTGTTGTGCTTTTTCAAATCCTTCCATTGGAAATGCATTTCCAACTGTAAATAGTATATTCCCATTACCTACCCATCAGTCAAATCAACTCATTTCTGAAATTCAATTAAAAGGCTCTCGTTGCCATAAATCGAAAAGGATGTTTTATTGTTACTTTGTAATTTGGAAGAATGAAAATTAAAACAGTAGCTCTGATGGAAAGAAATGGCTACTAAATCATAATGATATTTTGCAGTTTATCTGCTCATTGCTATTTTATTTCAGCTATTTCAGAATGGAAGGACGATGAAGTGACTTGCACACTCTATACCAGTTTTATTTATTTTTTTGGCTACTCCAAGCACTTGTCTAAATCTTTTTTATGATTGTTTATCTAAGTTTCTCCCAAATGTTTCATCAATTGCTATCCCCGGTCTTTTATTCCATATGTTAACTGCTTCCTGTGTATAAAAGACAGTTTGCTTAAATTCCTTTGGCTCTTGACCTATTCTTACCCTTGGCAGAGATGCTCTGTAATTTTGGGGATTTTTTTTTTTATGCTGAGTGTCAATTGAATTGTCTTAGAGTCAGATAAAACGAACAGAAAGGCCACATATGTGTCATTTAACTTGTGAACTTGGCTACAGATACAATAGATTTCATGAAAGGGGTGCAAGGTGGGGGACAACCAGAGGTTGAAACTGAAGTTCCCATGCTCTGACTACTGATGAAAATTGAAAAGAATAAGCATGTTAAGAGGCATTTATATCCAGACACAGTGACTAGTAGTAAACAATCAAAATACTGCTGCTCTGAGGAATATGCAATGCCAAACCTGTGAACCCTCTTTAGGATTTAGCAGGAGTTTTGCTAGCTGGGGAGAAAAAAAGATCCATTTCAGTTCTGTGTTGCTTCAGTATAGATATTATGAGGGGCCAAACTCATTCTGTCTCACTCCCCTGTTCCAACCCCATTCAAAAACCATAATGCTGAACACTTTACTTCAGCTGCACTGTTATGCATTCTACCTAGAAACATCTGTGGAAAAAGAAGAAGAAAAGAACCACTGGAAACATGGAGTAGAAATGAATTTAGCAGCTGGCAAAGTGAAAAATCACACATACCAAGGAGATTTTGTGCAAGGAGAAGAAATGAGAGCAGGGCATATTTATTTAAACAAAACGAAAAGAAAAAGAAATAAAACCACATACAATATAATAGAACAATAGTGTGCCATATACAATATATATAGAAGAAAGACCTCAGCCTGTTCAATAGATGTTAACCAGAATATTATAAGTAATTAAGTTTTCATTTGAGTTGAATACAAACATTTGCAAGCATACACATGTATATAACATCTCTAGGCAATGAAAATCTAGTTTTAAATTTACCCTGGAAGAAAGATTTATGCAGCCATCTCTCATTGATAAAAACTGATGCAGAACCACATAAAAACCACCATAATGTTTGATTATGTCTAGATACCACCCCTCTCGAAAGCAAGATCTTTGGCAGCCAGGCAGAACCTGAGGCATCTCTCTGTTTGGCTCCATATACCAGGACAATTCCTGTTGACTTTAATGGAAGCTGAGCCTAAATTAGGGCTATTGCTCAGCTGCTAATGAGAAGAGTGCTCTAACTTGGGTCACTTGGCACCACAGCTGAAGTCTGTGATTCCCTTCCCTTCCCTTCCCTTCCCTTCCGAGTCCCACAGCAGGTGAGGCTTTTCCCTTCCTTTGCTCTGAAGATTAAACACAACAAAGGATGTTTTCTGTAAAGCGAGGTACACAGTGCAGTTTTGCCTTCTCTCTAGTTGATGTTCTAATGTGTAACTGTAGGGTTTAATTTTACTTTACATTAATCAAAGAACAATAAAGGCCATAAAAACCCCACTAAGAAGCATTTCAAGTTAAGATCCAAAGCTAAATACCATGGGATTTTGCCTATTGTCTTGTTTAGTCCCTCTGTAAAAAGGGCTAGATAGCAGGAGAAAGAAAGAAAAATTGAGCCCGTGTTTTTTGCATAGAGATGGAGAAAACACATAATAAATTAGGGGGAGAGAGGAGTGAAATAAAGGCCAGAGGTAAATGACGTTTAATTGTGTGAGCTGCTCTTCCTCTTGTGGTTCCTGCCAGCTGCTGCTGCTATTGCTACCTTCCTGTTTTAAGATGAAAGCAATGATGGTAGACACGTGCAGACACACAAAAGAACCTATTTGGACTGGTGTGTCAGCTCATCTTTATCAAATGTTGCACAGGTATATTTTGTTGCCATGCTTCATTACCCCAGAATGGCGTGCCTGAAATGTTTGTCTCTTCTATAAACCCAATAGCTTTCCCAGCGAGTCACATTTGACAGAGCAATAGACAGGTATTCGCTTGCTGGCATCCGTTTGTAAAGCCTGGGCAATTATGTATGTATTATCCATATATATATATACACGTATATACACACAGGGGAGCACACACACACATATAGATATGTATATAAACATGCATACATATGTATATATATGTCTATAAACACAAAGAACATGAGAGGGAGATGTACTGTTGTGGTATTTGTGTATAGACCTCTACATGTGCAGTATAAAAGGGATGCTCGGTACAAAAATACGTGCACGCTTGCACTGAAATTAACATATGAACTTGGACAAAATTAATAAGAGAAAACAGGAGTTTTAATACAAATTTCTTGTTCAAATACAGACAAAACTTTAGTGAAGGATACAATAGTGGAAAAATAGGTGGATGGTCTCTTATGAATATTTTATTTCTAGGGTTTTCCACTGAGGGAAAAAAAACCCAACGAAATATGAGACATGTCACTTTAGCCTGGAAGTAGTGTTAACAGTAACCCTGTTCAAGAGAAGGAGGAAATGAGAGTAAAAGGAAGAATAAAATGAAGCTGGGTTTTTTGTTGTTGCTGACAGTACATTGGGTGGGGATTTTTTTGTTTGTTTGTTTTTGGTTTTGTTTTCTCCCCTGGGCAAAAGGCATTATTTGGAGGAAAAAGCTCTGAGGGGAGAATTCTGCCCCAGTGTGTGCCCTGGAGCCCTTCTGCACAAACAGCCAGCTACGGAGGTTTTGCAGGCACATCTGCAGAGTGAGAGGAAGATTCAATAACAGTGTGGCCACCTTCATTAGTTTTAAACTAATTCACATGCTAGTGCTTCGTGTATTGCTTAAATGTGTCTGATTGTTCACCTGTAACATGATAATATTTTCTCCCTCACAGGAGGGTGAAGCTGAGGGCTCATGAGCTTCTTCCTGACAGCTTCTGCTCCAGCTGTGCTGAAGATGTGCACACACCAAAATGCACATGTGCTTATAGCCAAGGAGGGAGGATTAACTACACTGCCAAATACTCTTTTAGATGGAAAGAAAGCTGCAAGCTTTGGAATTGCAAGGTGGGTACTGCCTGCCCTGCTGTCCAGAGCAGGGGGCTAATGGTGTGGGGGCGGATGGAGCCCGAGTGTAACCACGCAGGATTTGCAGGATAGTTCCATCCCAGGGTGGTAACAGCATTGAAATTACTTGATGGATACTATTTTCATTATTATTACTTTAATGCACCATTGTGGACACGGTCCTGTACCGTAAAAGAGTAACGCAAGCAAAACACAGGCCTTATATGTGCAATTACATCCACTGCAGCTCCAAAAGAAGACAATTAGTGGAGTGCATTCCCCAGAAAGCCATCCACGGAGGTCAGAGTTCAGGAGTAACATTTCCTTTCTCATCTCTCCCCTCAGAAAACCAGACATTATCAGCATCAAATCATCTGCAGAGCACTCTAACTAAAAGGAGAACATTATGGGTAAGTAGCAGGCACTGTAAATGCCTAAACAAACAGAGTTTACACAGAAAACTGTGATTCTAGTGTTCCTAACATGTGGTTGTGTTTGGGGTTTTTTTTGGTTGGTTGGTTGGTTGTGGGTTTTTTCTTTGTTTTGTTGCATATTTTTTTGTAAGTTTTGGGTTGGGTTTTTCTGGTTTTTTTTGCTGTATCTAGTGCTAATAAATAGCATAACACAGAAAATGCTGCCTTGATTTATTGCCAAAATTAAAATATGAAACTGCACCTTTTAGGAAAATTACAGTGCATGCCTGCTAACAAGAAAGTGAGAAATAAAAATGATCTGGACTCCCAAATTTGAAATGAATCTCTTATTTTGAGTACTGAAAGCATTTATGGTGCTGTCTTTCCCCCCATTTTAGCATGTGCTAGTAATGCCCAGCTGGAACTGGAAGTGGCTCAGACAGCCTGCGAGATGTTGTCCTTTCTGCAGGAGTGGAAAGGGGGCCAGAAATACCAGCGCTTCTGTATCTCTGCTAAATTTCCAGTCCATTTGAGCAGCCAGACATAGTTGTGATGGGGTTTGGCTCAGTGTTTTTGGGGCACTCGAAGTCAGTGATTACCCCCTCCTCTCCAGCTGCCATATTGCAGAGCTCCTCCAGAAACACGTGGAGGAAGCACTACCTGTTACTAATGACTGCTAAGCAGCTGCTGCCTTTTACCTCTTGGTCTGTTCACCAAGGGCTGGCTCGTGTCAGGAAGGTGGCTTGTCCACACCGGGGTTTGGTACAGGAGACCCCAAATAGCTGGGGCTAGATCTCTCTTTTATGAGCACCTCCTGCAAAAGGACATTGTGGCTCTCATGTAATGTTGGCAGCAAATGCTTTGCTTGCTGTGCTTGGAAGTTCCCACCATCATTTTGTTTCTCGTGTCTGTTCTCATTGCAAGATTTTCAGGAGGCAGAGTCAACCCCAGCCAGCTTATTCCCAGCACCAAGGCTTCTCATTTTGGCTGGTGCCCAGGCATTGCTGTACTTTACATGATCAGTAATAGTCTAATTAGCCTCAGAAACTTGAAACCCCACCCTTGACCACTGTGGGGCTCGGTGTCACTTCAGGCGCTGCTTCACACCAGTTCTAGGTTTGAAAGGGGTGCTACAGCATCCATTGCAGAAAACACCCTTAGGACTGCTGCACTGTGTAAACTTCTCATATAAACTGCACAAAATCAACAGCAGGGTGGGTATGGGAATAAGGGGGAGAAGATCATGGGCTGAGGGGCCATGGGGAGCTGCTGAAAAGCAGCAGCAGATTATGTGGAGCTGAAAGCTAGGTAGGATCTTTGGGTAAAATAATAGCACCTACTGTGTTTATATCAAATAGCATGGGGATTTTCTTTAATGAAAGGCCACATAGGTTCCCATTTTCTCATTTGAGGAGATTTTAAAGAGTATGCAGTAACTGAAGCACTGGACTCAAAGGCAGGGGAGCAAGAGATACATCTGTAGGTGCCTTGCAGCTTTTTGGTCCAGTCTATAATATTGAATGCAGCTGTGCAACTGTATATTACCTTCTCTTTAATGATATGCCTTGTAGTCAGATTTTTGGGAAGCATGATGGAAATTGGTATGAGCTCCTTCCTGGGCATAGATAATGGCATAACCAGGTCTGCCTGTTGTTAGTCATCAGCCCTGTATCTGACCTCCACGCATGTGTGCATCTAATAACAAAAATGTGTGTTGATAAGCAGCATTTTATGAAAGAATTATTTGCTTAATATATTATTGTGGCTTAATATCTGCACGTGGATTGGAAACTGTCAGAGCAAACCAGAGTAATTTTAAAAGGTATATGACAATATAAAGATGGTGTGAGGTAACCTGCTGGGACAATCGTGGTGAAATCAGATTGGCAAAAAGAAGGGTTGCCTGTTACTTGGAAGAAAGAGGCCCATTTATAACTGTGGTATGTTACTGTGTTAAATAACTCAATTTACTTTTATTTTAGTCTGAATACTTGAAGGTCTTAGAAAATTAGTTAGAAGTCATTTGGTCTCCCTGGTTTGTGCTAGTTTAGGATTTTTTTCTTTCTTTTATTTTCTTTTTTCTTTTCCTCTTTTTTTTTTTTTTTCTTTTTTGTAAGGTGATGTTGGTTGAGTATCTCCAAGAAAATGAAGTACCAGCAAGGGGGCAGAAAATCGTGCCTGTTATTTCATGTAGCCAGATATTGTTTCTTATATTCTCATTTTGGGGTGCTGGTGAGCTCGGAGCTNGTCAGAGAAAGAAGCAACACCTTGGAGGTGAATGATAGATATTATTATAAAAGAGTTGTAGCTCAGGGCAGGTGAGCGGTGTGTTAATGAGGAGCCACCTCCTGCTTTCTGACAGATGACTGTCATTGTTCAAATACTGCCATCAGATTGATTAATAACTGGGTCATCCTGCCCTGCAGTTGGAGTAGACTGTCTTCATTCTTTTGCTGATTTCTCTAATATGCTGACCAGGAAGTGACCCAATAGAGGTGGAGCTGAGATTAGCATTTCATTTCTTGTAGAACAACAAGAAAAAATTCACAAGGAGGCGGTGGGTGCAGGGGGAACCTTAGCCAAAAACTCAAAGAATGTTCTTATCCCCAGAGCAACTCCCAAACTTATTCATCATGTGCAAGAGCAAAAGTCCCTGCTTTATGAATAGGCAGTTTTAGTATTTGATACATTTATATTTTTAATAAGGATTTTAAATGGTCAGGTTCATTTCTGCAGTGTCAGCTAAACCTAAATGAAAAGTTGCATAAGGTCTCTTCAGAAAACGCAAAGAAATGTAGAAACCTGTGTATTGAGGGGCAGGGGAATGAGCTGATGTAACTTCAAAATTCTTGCTTTGCCTTAATGTCTCTTAATGTTCACTAAATTCACTATTAAAAGACCAAATAGTAAACAGCATGCTTTGACAAGTGAAATACAGGCATATTATCCCAGATGACTGTTATTATGTGGAAAGAATGGCAATTCTCCTTCAAGATTTGTGTAATTTTCTCTCTTCTCTTGATTTAAACTCTTCTGAAAGCAATGGCATGGTGAGTTTACCTTTCTCCTTGTCATATGTTGGCAAGGTGTGATGGCTCTCATCTGCTTCGGGAGCATGGAGCACAATATAATAGTCAACTTGAGCCAGAGGGATACTTGCAACTAATTAGGATTCAATTTTCAGACTTTTTGGAACATTGCTTTGGCTAAAAGTTACATGAAAATATCCTTCAAATAGCTTGTGAAATTGGCTCATTTCTGGCACTATTTTAAAATTACTGATCCTTCTATTACGTGGACCAGCTCCGCAATTTGAGACTTTTCTATTTAAATGCAACATTTGTAACATTTTGCAAGAATACGTGCTATTCCTTCCATCTTCCTGGAGAGTCCCCTCCCTCCTCCTTTCTCATTACTTACAAAAGCAACCAAGCCTTTCTATCCTGGGACTCCACAGCAGAGCAGAACTCTCCTATGGAATGCAGCTAACCAGCTGAACAGTCCTAGAAGTGCTCCTATTTGATCACGTGTGCTCTGTTCATGTGCCCATGCCATGTAGGTTACCTTCAGCTCAGTTAAAGCACTAGGCCACTTCTGAATTATTTGCTTTGTTTCCCTAAAAAGGGCCAACCATCCCTTTTTAAGTGAGGCTTATGTTTTCAGGTATAAGCGGTGAGCAGCCCAAGCCAATAATTATCAGCTTCAAAAACAACTTCAAATCTCCACACTGAATAATGATTTTTGTTTTAAACACACTCGGCCTTACAGTGTCTGAGATTACTTTACGCTCACAAAATACGTAACTAGAGGCTAGAATAAAACAAAATCCAGTAGAAAAAGAAACAAGAGGTTTGTCAAAAGAAAAAGGTAGCCAGCTGTTCATTTTTAGTACTCAATATATGTAGCACGTACAGTGGAGCCATTTTTGAACAGTTATCTCTGCCTATAGAATGTACCTTAAAACCAGAAAGAAAACCTTGATGTAGGTCAACCTCTACAATAATTAAGGGGTTTTGAGCATGGAAGATTCCAAATAGAACTATTAAATCAGTTCCCCTTTACCTAAAGCTGCATGTCTGTAAAGTATTCACCACATCCTGTGCAATGTATAGAACCTGGTTCTTCGTTCACTGCTGTGGGACCACCCCATGTCCAGACAAGCAGTTTTGGTAATCTGGTGTTACTTTTGAAGTAACTTCAGCTTGGAAACATTGGATCTGCTCATTAACAACCAAATGGATGAAAAATGTGAGGCAGGAGTCACTGTCCTCTTGTGCAATACAGTGGGTCCCAAATAACTTTCAGTTTGTGTAAAACAACAACCAGGACAGTAATTTTGTTATTATAAGAATAATACTCAGCACAGGCATTCTATGAAAGTGGCTGCCCCTGGAGTCCAGGAATAAACCCATTATTAGAATGCCCATTTGAAAGGGTGCCTTGGAGTTCTGTGAGGGGAGGTGAGCTTCTGAGCCTCTTGAAGTAGCTGCTGTGGAGATTCTCCATTTAGCTATAGCAGACTGTTAAATCTATTCAGCTACACAGGGCTCTGTTTGAGTAACATTAAAAGTTGACATTAGACCCAGAAAAGCCAGGAAACTCAGTGTTAAGGCTGAAAATCCTGGCTGCAGCTCTGGTCTTGGCACAAGGCCTTATGCCAAAATGATAACAATAATGCAAAATAATTTGCATTAAGGCTGCAGTGGCACCCTAGATTTCAGATTCCACTACGGCCTTTTTTCTTTACTGCACCCTTCTCTTCAGTCACTTTTTTTTACTCTTTTTCATTACAGCAAACATTTCGCAAACACTGCTTCAGATACCTGTGTTAACCAATACCTTTCTGTAGGCGGAAGTGGTGATATCGCAGTAATGTAATCGCCATGAAATGGCAAATATCTTTTTAGCAATGCCCACTAAAAGACCTTTAAGATTCCTATCTTGGGATATGTGTTGACAAACTGGTGTGCCATGGTATCTGAAGTGACAAACTGGTGTGCCGTTGTAACTGTAAAATGCTTTTTTATGTTATCTAGTTTTACTCCTTCTACTTAATCCATAATTCAGAAAGGAAAGAGATCATTTAAGAGTTCCAGAAGGCAGCAGAGAAAAAAGAAGTTTTCAGGGAGATAGCTGAGTTGTGGGTTGCTGGTAAATAGGAGACTTGTTTGATTTCAGTGGTGGAAGTGGAAAGTCAACACTGGGTGTAGCAAGATCCAGGCTGCATAGGATTCAGAATAATCTTGGGTCCCATGTAGACCTAGAGCAGAATTGCTATTGACTTCATGTGGGTAAAAATTTCAGCTTCAGATCCAGAAGTTCCCAAACAAAATAGTCAATGTGGATTTTGTGTACAGGCAGTCTTGTGGTCCCTCTCAGCTTGTTTAACTTCTCTCATGGAAAATATTTTTATTCTAAGAAATACAGGGGAAAAACTTAACAGATGATTTTATCCTCACGTCTTCCAAGATGGTTTGTTTAACCTGACACTTTCTATATAGGCATTGCAAGCACACTAAAATGGTGTAAATGGGGACAGTGTGTGGAACCTGACCTGGACATTGGAGTCTCTTGTAGTAACTAGCTAAGTATTTGTTGCTGGTTTCATGAGGAAATTGATTTGGCATATTTAACGTTGTTTCTTTATTTTATAGGTAATGGACTATTCCCATAGCTCTGTTAAAAAATAGTGTGCATATATATTTATATCTATCTCACAGATTTACAACTCTGCTGTTTCACTAGGGATACACTTAATGTGACATAAGTCTCTGGATATGACAATTAAATTCACATGACCCACGGACTACCTCACAACCCAAAATTGCCCTTTGCATATTATGAGGGAATAGTGATTACCCTCTAATCACTTATTAAATCTGCTTTTCCAATGAAACTTTGTCTTTCCAGGGCCTAAGAAGATGGAAGGAAAAAAAATCTGGTGTTTGTAACAAAACCCAGTAATGTCACAGTGCCCATTATCTGTACTTCTGCTAAATATGCTCAAAAAGAACAGTGTCGTGTTTCTTCTCCATCACAAACTTATTGAAACAAGATAACCTTTTGTTGAGAGGAATCTTATATGCATATAAGTGCTTAAGTAACTTTGCAAACAGATCATTTGGTGTGGTGAATAACACTGCACTACAATAGCATTGAATTAGCGTGTTTGCTGCGTGTATTGACACCTTGTCCCACATAAATGTGAGTCTGTCCCAGTGCTGATGGAAGTGATTTTTTTTTGTAGCTGTTGATAGGGTGTGGATGAGCAAAATTAATAGGGAGAATCTAAGCTCTGAATTTGCCATCACCTTGTGGTTTTGAAGAGCTCAAGTTCTTGAGAAACTCAAAGTCCTACTTGGTCACTGTTTTGTTGCAACTTTTTAATATTATTGCTATAAGCTGTAAGTGCAAGAGCACGGTCTTTTCTGCATTATGCTTAAAATGCCCAGAGCCTCTAAAATGAGAGATTGAGGCTTGGCTGAGTCAACTCAACATTTCATTTTGCTGAAGCAGATAAATACACTTTCATTTAATTTACTGTGGGAAAATCTTTCAAAGCTGTGTCCCATGGCACTTTCAGTGGTAGCAGATTTCTGCACATGAGTTTTTGGCCAAGGTCACTGTGTTCTAGCTGTCCCCTTGACTGCCATTCTTCATCCCAGAGGTGACTGAATTTCAGTGATGGGTGAAGTAATTTTTCTCCTTTAACTTATGATATCTTTGGGCACAAAGTCTGAAATAAATGTGAGATATAATTAAACACACAGTGCAGAATTCTGTATATGGAGGAAAGGACAGATAGGTCTGTTTCAACCTAACTTATAAAGGAAGTATGTTAAACCATGCTTTCTTTCTTCCTTTGTTTGTGTTTTTTCAAACAAACCCCACTATTTTTCTAAGGGACAAGTAAACTATCTCCACCTCAGCAGATCTTAAAATTAATAGGGAGATCTCCTAATCTGGAATGCAGATAAAATGGTTTTGTTGTCCTTCCTATGTCAGGGCTAACTATGATAGACTCTAGTTTCCCCACACAAGTAATTCAGGACTGAATGAAGGTCATCACCTGTGTCCGAAAGTCCAGACTGACACCTGCTAACAAAGGCTGGGAGGTAGAGCACTAAATCCCTCACCAACCTCTTAACTTTGCTTTCATCTTTTACCTGCAGGTTAGATCAGCACTGCAGCCTTTACAAACAGCAATGGGAAAGACGATTTATTATTACAAGTGAAGGCAAAAATGGTAGTTATTGTTGGGTGAAACTACTGTGTTCTGCAGGCTTGTTTGGGACTGAGCCAAGGGTGTGGAATCTGAATATGGCTTTTGACCCTTCTCATACCTACAAGGGGAGAAATGGTATAGTAAATAAACATAAAATTCAGGAGAGCTCCTTGTCCTATTACAAACTACCTGTGTTACACTGGATAAATTCTCTATGGAAGCATGCACCAACTCCCTGCTTGGAAGAAAGGGATGAAATAGCATTTCCCTTGTCTATAGATAGAGCTGAGGAAAACCACACTAAATACACTGCACCTTTGGACTCTGATGAGGAGGGACAAATGAAAGCCTATATTTAGAATCTTAATGCTAATGTGACTAAGATTAACCTCAACTGATGTTTTAAATTGGGATTAGCTACAGGTGCAACACCTGGATCACAGTTTCACTGAAGTTCAGGGCTTAGGGGAATCAGACTGCTTTGGCTTGGGCCCCCTACTCTAGCATGGAGACTTTTTTACTAAGCTGACCCAGAGTCTTTCTAGCTTGACCCTCTGTCACTCTGATTTCATGCTGTGGCAGATGTGATGATGCAAAGCTGGACAACACAAGCACATCTCAAAAGAAGAAAGTTCCCTAAACAAGACATGCTTATGTCTACATATGTACATTCCTGGTAAATCAGGAACTCACAGCAGTCACTATTTCAAAACAGCACTAAGAGCATATATTTCACGTTGGTACCATTATTACTAACAGCAAATATGAATGAGGAAAAGGATGGGAGCACCAAGCATACGACCCTGCTATCAACTCACCCACCTCGGTTTTCTTTTTCTTGAGGGAGAATTCAACTTGAACCATTATTTTGAAAACTTCTGAATTTAACCCCAAACTCTCCCTTTCTATATCCTGTTGTTGGTTCATGGTAACAATTCAAACACAACCAGTGATCCCTTGGTTGAGGCCTGGTTAGCAAAAAGTCCATTTTTACACATCAGTCTGCAGGGCATGGTTAGAAAGGGTTGCAAGACCCCTAATTGTCCTTGTCACATGGCTTGCCAGCACCTGTGTTAAGTATCTTTACCTGCAAATGTTTGTGGGGACCCATTCAACATGGGAATGAGCCATGCCTGTGCTGGGCTTTTACTGCTGGTAGGAGTGTCCTATTTCTCTCTTCCCAGGAAGAAGGAAAGGAGCTCCCTTAGTGAAGAACTATGGGCTTTTTTGCACCTGAAATTTGTCCTGCCCTACTAACTTTCCACGTTTAATGTCCACTAATAGAAATCCTGTCAGTGGCCATCCTGTTTCCCACTTCCATGCTGCAGCACAGACACTATTGTGCTACCAGCTCTGCTTCTTGAGATAGTAAAAGGAGTGGAAGTAGGCAAGGAGCATGAGAGGACATCCTTCATGGCAGAGCTCTGCCTGCCCACCCTTGCCCTCTGACAAGCTGATTTGGCATAGCCAACCTGCTCAACACCCTGGGTTTGATCTGAAGCAATGTGGAGCTGAAGCGTGAAGACACAGCTCAGCCTGAACCCCCAAAACAAAACCTTGGTTTTGGCAGCCTGGAGGATGAGGCTGGCACCACGGGAGTGAGTGGAACAGAGGCACTCATATGAAGCCATCTATGCTGTCATCAGTCTGGGGTTATCCAGGGGAAATATGCTGGAAGGGCCCATGCCTCAAGTCCCTTGCAATTCAGACCCACTGTTTTGAGGTCCATAAAATCCTCCCCAGCCTTTTAAAAGTGTACAGACAGATGTCCTCTCCAGGACATGGGAGTTCCTCAGTGCAAGACCCCTCTAATATCAGGAAATACTCTATTTATGCTTCTCAGTGGTGGGGAAGCCAAGACAGGAAGACACCAGGGCCAGGAGTCATGCTGGAGGGCTGTGAGAGTGCAGCAGTCCTACTGCTCACCCAGCCACCTCCACCCGGCTCCCAGAGGCTGATCTCAGCCTGGCTCCTGTCCCACTGTCTGTGGCCAGTGCGCCCTGTCCATGGGCACCGCCTCTGAGCCCATGGAAGCAGCTGGCAGCAGGCACTGGTTACGGGATCTGGATCTTGTGCTCTACCCAAACGCAGCACAGATTCATTTGCAAGAATCAAGCAGGAATATTTCAGCATTGGCACCAGTTACTGACAGGCTTTCGGAAAAGAGATTTTTCCCACCTGCATGTTATAAAACCATAGTAAATGGAGACTGTAATCTCTCAACATTAAACAAATGAGGAAGCTGCATTCTGAAACTCATAAGTCACCACCAGCCTTTACCAAATAATAACAATTGCTTTGCTGATGGCCCTGTCTCTCACTGTTAGCATGCTGAATGACAGGGAGTAGTGTGTGCTAGTGAGAGTATCTCATTTGTTCCAAGTACTGCAAGCATTCCTGCAAATCCACAGAGGCTCTTCATAATCTTTTGCAGGTGGTCAGATTTTAAATATTAGAAAAAAGTGAACTAACATATTAAAACAGGAAGATAAGCATTTCCTTTGTTTGTTTTCTACTCATTTGCTAAAGCAATGCATCTTATTTGTGTCACCTATTAGCTGGTTTCATAATATCCTGATGGACTGATGAATTTTATTTTTTTTTAAATTCTCATTTGCAACTTCACAAAACCCTTTCTGTAGCACAGAGAATAGGAGAATAGACTGGAAAAGCAAGATAACTACTTCCCCAACAAGGCCTGATAGCTTCTAGAAACGATGACAGTAAGATCTAATCTGAATAAGTAGCAAGATTTTAAAATGTGGGATAGAGGTTATAGTGATAAATACTATTTTTCCCAGCAGGTATGCACAAAGGAACAGGCTGCCTATTGGTAATTACTAGAAAATTGCAATCCAGTTGATATGGCTTATGGACCTCTACCTGATTCACACACAAAGGAAACACACAGGCATTACATGTCCAGGAGGCCATGCTGAAATCTCATTTAAAGGGCTGTGACTTGGGTACAAAGAAATCTCTCAGTCTCTACTTTACCTCTGCAGCAAACTCTGCTTAAAAAGTCTACCTGGGACAGATGATCCAATAAAAGGCCAACATGGATGGAAAATACAAATGACAGTGGTCAATTTTTCTCTTTGAAAATGCTTAAAATATAATCCTTAAAAAATATCCACCTCACCTTCATGGAATAGACCTGCTAGACAGAATTTTCAGGATTTCTGGTTAGTTTGCACTTATTTTCATTCAGCTGCTAGCTATGACGTCAAATATCCTCTCTGTTTGTCTGTGAGCATGGTTTTGTCCATGACCAGGGCTACCAATGGGAAGGAGTGATTGGATGTGGATTTTGCATGTGACAGTCACAGGTACGTCCTTGCTGTACTCTTTAACTTGATCAGACATACCTGATACATTCGTCTCTCTAGTCTTTCATCTAACATGTGATACAATCCAAAAAAGCTCATTAGCTAAAGTTTATTCCAGAATTTGGTAAGGAATAAAATTTCTGGGACAGTCAAACAGCAACGGGCAAGCTGAAAAAAGGTGGTGCATTAATAACAACAACAACAATAACCAGGATTAGTTCTCTATTGACACAAAAAATGGAAAATGCTTTTCCCCTTTAACTAATGATTTTGTACAAACCCTTCCCATATTTTTCTCAAAATTTAACTATGAAAGGAAGCATAGAGATGTTCAATGCTTGCTGTACTGATTTTTCCAGAGATTTGAGTGACATTCCAGAGCCCTGAGAATGGTTTGCTTCTCTGAGATTTACCTGGGTGTTTGCATGCTGAGGCCAATGAAGTATATTGAATTGTTGGTTTTAAGCAGAGGCTGGCAACATACGCGTGAGAAGCCCTTTTCTGAAACCCTCTGGGCACTTGGGGCCTGTTAAGATCTTTCTTGTTTCTTTCTGTTCTCATGTATCATCATTTGGGGTTATACAGGATGCTCTGGGAAGGCAAACCTCGGGCTGAAGGTCAGGCCCTCCCTGGTGAAGCAAAATTGTTGCTGCCGCTGAGGTGTTCGCAGGAAATCAATATGGCTGCTAAAGTGTCTTTGCTTAGGAAGGCCGCCTAAGTAGCCTTTCCCTCATCTCTAATGGCAAGTAACCTTCAGTTTATTAATCTACAGAGCCATCAGTATGTCTCTCTATGTCCCTGTGATTGATCTATATACCCCATAGTGTGTGCTATTAAAATCCATGTTTTCCGGCTTTCCAGGCCACCTGGAATGAGTAAAGCCAGTTTGGACAGCCTTATTGTGGAGCTGGGAAAGAAAGGCAGGGGAGCATGCTTCCTTTTTGTCTACCATTACCAATTTGTCTTTAGGACTGGATTATTCAGATTAGGCCTTCCCCTCCCCCTACCTCCCCACTTAAATGCCAGTTCTGTCGTGCTTTTTTTGGTAAATATGGATAATAAAGATCCACCTTAAAAGCTGGACCTTTGAGGAAGTGGTTTATTTCTTGGTCCTCCCCTAGGCAAGCCATTTAATCCCACTATCAAATGGAGATACTACTTTACTCCTGGCTTTAGTCTGCCCGGCCTGCCAGGGAACCATTTGGAGTATGAGTTACTTTTCACTGTGTCTGGCAAAAGAGGAGTTGATTTTCAGGTAGAGCTGTGAGGCAAAATCAGTCTTAAAAAGTCTCAAATGGAAAGACTGAAGAGCAATCATTCCGGCTTTGTTCCTTGGTCTGCGACGGGCACAAGCTCTGTTTGCAAAGCAGGAATTGAGAACCCCCTGTTTGGAAAAACAGCTACCCACATCTGAAACACAGGTTGGAAAAGTCATCAAGTTCACTAGTGCCTCTGGAGCAGGCATATGCATATGGGGGTACAAAGTGGGGGAGGGAAGAGTGAGAAAGATTATTTAGGATGTTGAACGTATTAAACATGTACCTTTTAATAGGTGCTGTAGCATTTCAGCAGATGTGGAGGAAATTTTGAGGTCAGGAAGGAGAAGCCACCTCCTACTCTAACTGTTCTAGTGTTTTAGAATTGATTAGGCAGCACGCATTGTCTGGAGGTGAAGGTTAGTGCAGCTCTGCCAATCCTCTGGCTTTCTTAACACAGTCCCTCACCTAGAAGGAGACTTCCACATTCTGCGGAATAAAGGAGATAAAGCTGTTTCAGCCATTTTGTTTTGTCTCTAATCTGGTCTCTTATGAGTGCTATTGAGGGCAGTTTTAGAAAATGGGCTTTTAGAAGCCTTCTTTTCATGATATCTCATAATTAAACTTCAGCGAAAGAGTTGAGCAATAACAGGGGAGTTCTGGTCTGTTTTATGAGGCAATACTCTAGTTCCTAAGTGGGTGAACTAGGAGACCTTTCTCTCTTGCATGGGAATTGGGTAATTGCTGGGAAAACCAGACTTGTGCTCCTCCTGTTAGTGTACTATAAGCTCTTTAAAATAAAATAGCTGAGCCCTCTCTAAATAATGACTTTCATGGAAATGCTGGTTCCTAAAGTAGTGACCTTCAGGCAACTGAAATCACAGCCTGTGTCCAGATCCAGCTTCCACAGCTGGTCAGCCTGGCTGTGACTGCCCAAACCTCTGGATCCAAATGCTCAGGAGGTTAGAAAGGTTAGAGATTTTTTGCTACTAAGACTTACTTCTAATTAGAAATGAAATACCATAAATAGTTTTTAGGGAAGGAAATGGAAGCCTAAAAGCAAAATGAAATTAAAGGTCAATCTTCAACTTAGCAGGCTGATGCAGAATGTGGATTTAATAACAAGAAAATCCATTCTGAGAAGGAAAGAAAAAAAAAAGTCAAAATTACTAGACAGCTAAAAGACAGAATGGTTTAATATGTAGCCTCATCCTCCGAAATATAAGGCAGGTGGAAAGCGTGAGCAAGTTCAATAACAAAAAATATAAATAGAGCTAATAGTTGAGAGGCAGTGAAAGAGAAACTGGCTACACTTGGAGGCATCTAGAGTGAGGTAAAGCAGCAATGGAAAATTAAATATAATATAGAATCAAATTTTGTCTATATAGTGGTTTTTAAAAGAACAAAGAAACAAACCTGCTCTCCAGAATTTAATTTGAATCCTTCTTGCTTCCTTATAGCATTTAAGCAAACCCGGTACAATTTCCCATGCACAGTTCAAACTAATCAGAAGAAGATTTATTAGGTATTTTAAATATTTCTAGATTCTTTCGACATTTTGATAATATTGTTTTCCATACCTATACAGTTTTTAGTCCAGAGGGCTTTTAGGTACCGAGCCTCTAATCAGGCTTTAAGTAAGTGTGAAGCCAAAAGAACGTAATTATTTACCTTTATTTTCCTTTAAGGACAATTCCATCTCCCTTTCACAGCTGGTGAAGCAGCATTAATAAATTCTGAATTCTCTGCATTTGAGACAAGCTGTCATTGCTGCCCAATATTTTGGGGGATAGGAATTTCCCAGCTCTCATACTAAGCCACATGCTGCAGCCTCATGAACATTTTTTGCTGTGGCCTGTTAAACTTCCCTCCCTGTTCCTAGGCAGGGCAGAGAGCCAGTGAGAAGTGATGAGTGCTTTTCATGGTAAGGAACAATACATGAAGACTTTCCAAATTAATTTAACATTCACAAGGAATGCTGTTGGCTGCATCAATTTCAGACATGCTGGCAAGCAGGAAATTATTTTCCATGTAGATGATGTTTCTATCCCTCCCCCCCCTCAGGACCCCTACGGTGAGAAGGAGGAAGAGAGGTTTTGTCTTTTAATGAAATCTAATTGTGGAGCATGGTTGGGGAGGGGAAGGGTCAGGGGAAGGCCAGCCACATGAGCCTCTGCAGCAAGACATCTCCTGTAAACAGCTGATCCTAGTGGCTCCATTGGGCACCTTTGGTCCCTCCTCTCCCCTCGGAGACAGGATGGCCTCATGGGAGGAGGTGGGAGCTGAGCTGGTGGAAAAACATTGCTCCCTGCTGCAGTCTCTGGAAGGGGGCCTTGGATCTCATCCTCTGTTCAGGCTAAACTCACTAAAAGCTTACTGGTACAGATGGTTTATTTTCCTTTATCTCCCCAAAGGGTCCCTCAGGCTTTGTTAACTAAATACACACAGAATCATGGAATGGTTTGGGCTGCAAGAACCTTACAGGCCATCCTGTTCCAACACCCCTGCCACAGACAGGGATACCTGCCACTGGACCAGGTTCCTCAGAGCCCCATCCAAATTAGCCTTGAAAACTGGCAGGGATGGGGCATCCACAACTTCTCTGGGCAACCTGTTCCAGTGCCTCACCAACCTCACAGTAAAGAATTTGTTCCTAGTATCTAATCTAAACCTATGCTTTTTCAGTTTAAAGCCCTTCCTGCTTGTTCTGTCACCGTGTCCCACAGTACTGCCAAGATTTGCCACAGTTTGTGAGATTTCCATTCCTGAGCAAAGTGAGCTTCTGCATGCACTGAAAAGCCACCATGGACATGGCTGACATCTGTACAAGAAGTCTGGAGCTCTTCTGGCAGCCAGGGTCTTGTGTGTGGGATGTAATGACTTCACTTAAAAGCAAAAATGGAAAGCAAGGTTAGCTGAAGATTTGCAAGGTGAAAATAGCAGATGATCAAAGAAGAAGAGATCTGTGCAGAAGGTCCAGAGTGTGGAAATTGTGAAGATCAAGTGTGAAATGTCCCAAGATTTCTAGGGGCTCTTTTATGACAGATTTTATCTCCAAACTGTATGGAAGATACCCCTTATTATAGCATTAGGGTTGACATAAAAAACCTCTGTAAATTGGATCAAGAGTATTTAAGAAATTTTGAGGAAATCTGATATGGAAGTATAATGAAAATAAATAATAATCAGAAAATCATTTACTCCTTATAAGGATGGAGGTAGGTGTATATTTATATACCTGCTGCTCTTTATCATGTAGAACATACAGATCTCAAGATATTTATGCTCTTCCTAGTCATCCAGTCAATGAAAATATCAACAAATGTTACATAATCAGTCAGAAAAAATGCAATTTCTAGATCTTAGCCCTAATTCTTATTCCCCCCTTTCTTCCCACTATTTCTGTAATTCTTGTCCTTGTAATAGTGCAATTGCAGCTCAACTTTAAATAAATTCTGTGCTCTCTCCAAAGCTTTGCATTTACTTCTTTGAGCCCTGCAGACCATGAAAGTTTCTTAAATTGGCACTGGAAGCATTTCAATCATAAGGGGAGAAGACCTAAAAACTTCAAGTTTAATTCAAATGTGCAAGCTGGTGCAGGCATTTCCATGCCTGGTTAAGTCAGACTTCAGAGAAACCACGGGGCAGGACTTGTGCTCATGCTATGGGCGCTTGGAATTGTTAAGGTTAGTGAAAAAAACCAACTGAAAAGTGACACGCTTCATGTCAAGCGGTTCAGCCCCTCTGAATGACTGCAGGTTAGGGCTCAGGCCTGCAATTGAGTTACTGCAGTTTAACGGGTTACCATGCATCAGCTAAGCTGCAGAAAGTCGTGTGTGTCCTCCTTGCCTTTGACAAATGTAAGGTGATTTGACTTAGCTTAATCTATTTTCATTGCAGGCTAAATTGAATTACCTCATATTTATGATGGGCTATGAGGGCACTCAGAGAGTTATCTGGGTTCAACTGATCCCTGGTAACTTGCTTAGCCATGGTAGCTGGACTGTGGGCATAAACCCTCAGCGGCCTTGCGCTCACAGGAGAGAGCCGACATGAACTTCAGCAGACACGGATTTATAACTCACAATGAAGTAGTTTGGGATGTGGTAAGCCATTGATGGAATAGCTGGAATTGGCTTTTAAAGGAATAGAGTAGCTGGCAGGGCACTTTCTTAATGGGTTTCTGATTCTGGAATATAGTTCCTTTCCCCTTTCAGAGCCTGTATTGGTTTGAGCTACAGCAGCACGGAGGCTTGCTTGCCATTCCTTTCTTCCTCAGTTTTTTTTCAGGCAGACATGTGGGATGGAGCTGGGATGATAGCTTTAACTCCCTGTGGGTTTTCTGTGAGGGTGCTCCGGTAGAGTAAATTAGTTTTAAATTTGGTTGTTCTACCATAACCTAAGTATTCTTAACTGAATTGTAAATTTAAATGTTAAGTGTTCCACTGAATGTTTAAATAATTCTAAAAGCACTTGGAGCATGGGATAAGTGCTGTAAAAATCTAAACAAACGAGTAAATTGTTTAACAGCATATGTGGTAATGCAAAATACTACATGTGTGCAAAGAGTAAGAGCTGTGCTCGAGATGGTTGCCAGAGCTTAAATTTCCTTGCTACATGCAAAACCTTTTCGCATTAACAGGGTGCTTTTTTCATGTTTAGCCTACTGTATAACTGGGAGAAGAAGATGAAGTTGGCAGTTCAGACTGTCAAACAGAGGATTCAGCTCAGCAGTGAGGTTCAAAGAGATTAATTTGAACTCGCCTGTTTACGTTACTGATCTAGTACCAGCTGGGTTTGTGGCATTAAGATGTCAATAGTACAACAGAATTTAACTAACAGTTTCATCATTGACATCATCTTTTGAAGGTACAGATGATTGCCTCTTTATGTACTAGGACATATTTCTTTAGGACAGGACTCTTTGTATGCTTTCATCTGGGAGGGTGAAGAAGGAGAGGGAGGTGGGGAGAGAGCCTTGAAATGGAGCTAATTAGAAAATGTCTTAGTACATAAGTGGTTTATTTAAGCAAGTTCCAGCAAAAAGGTTCCCATTTCCATATAGCATAAAAAGCTTCACTTTTTATTTTTGTCAAATTTTCCCTTCTTTCTTTCAACTGGCACCAAAGCAGAGCAGCTAAGGTAATAATAAACTGTCCTATGTGAAGTGGCATTATTATTTTCAGTAGTTCAACCTTGAGTGGAGGAGAGAAGTCTCTTGGAAGGGCAGGAAGAGTTGATAATGGAGATTCTTTCACACACCCTCAGCTCCTCCCAGCTCCATACAATAATTATTAATCAAAGATATCTGCAATGTCTTTCACTGAGGCTCTTTTGGTAACTCTCTTGGTCAATCATAGGCTGTACAAGGTTCAAACTAGGTTAAGATGCCATTGACCTGGCATGCTGATCACTGGTGTTCTTAAAAGGACAGGAAAAGATAGGGTGGGAATGCTTAAAAAAAATGAAGTAAAATGCATCTGGCTTAAGGACTTGGGAAGTTATTTCTTTGGAGGAGATGTTTTCATTAATGAAGCTTACAGGATTTGTCCCTTGTTGAACAGGCTTTTCTACTGTCCCTTGGTGCTGTGGGTCATGGTGGGGGATGCAGATGAAGGGGGGATGACAACCTTTTGGGGAAAATAAGTAAAGAATCACTGAAAGTGAAATGGTTTTGTTTTACAAAATAATGATACAGCTAAATTTGACTTAAGTGCTCTCTAAAAGCCTTTCCTCCTGTGCTCTAGTGGCACTGCACCCCCTTGAAACCCTGTGCCTTTGAAGGAAATCACAATGTAATCCTTTGGTTTGGCACGTATTGTCCCTTAATGACAGGCATTACATTTGCACAGTACCATAAATCAAAGCTAGGGGCTGTTTTAAATAGGCTGCAGATGCATGTGGACGTTTGCTAAGTGGCACTTCACTGGAGAGGGGAGGGGGAAACTATCCCACCGCTGCAGCTCATGGTAGAACAGGGCCAGCAGAGGGGGTTCCCATGTCCACAGTATTTTCACTTCACCTGGGATTTAGCTCCACATGAAGACCTGTTTAGCAGAAGGAAATGTTTTTTGAGCACGACCTCTGAAGGGTTTAATTGGGATTTAACTGTTCCTATTTTTTCCACTCCATGTGGGAGTCTGGAGCTCTGTTTACAAGGTGTGTCATATCCTCTCAACCCCAGAGTCCTTCTCCCCCTCCTTTCTTTTTATGTTCTAGACAAACAGGGAGAAAGCAAATGCACATAGAAAAACCCACGATTACTGTCCCTGATTTCGCTATGAAAACTTTACAACAGCAGTACTGAAAAATCTTCCCCTACCCCTCCTACTTCTTCTAAGAGAACGAAAAAATCCATCAAATTAACACATCAATGAGTTGATTGTAATCTCCAGGGTTCAGTGTAGCACTTTCTAGCCTCTCAGACAGGAGGCCAGCATGATTTATCAATGCAAACCTAATAGCATCAATATGAATCTAACTAAAAATCAATATTTCATTACCAAATTGTTAGTGAGAATGAAGAAAAATTGCCAGAGTCAGAGCATTCTCTAGGGTAGGAGCATCTGGAGTTCAATGTGACAAGATGAGTGATGCATGACTCGGGGCCTGGGGAAGGACACTGGGAGGACAGGCCACTACGTAAGGCCGAAGATTCACGAAGAAAGCACTTTTTTTTTTTTTTAAAGCTTTCTCTAAGAAGAAAGAAAATGTCTGAGAAAATAAAAATGGAAGGCATGCTGCTGTTTACCTAAACTGATGCAAAGTAGCTCAAACAACTGAATCTGAACAGATTAGTCTCTGCTGTGGACACCTACACAGAACTGGTTTTCACAAGAGACAAATGGAGAAAATAAATTCAGTGGTCCAGATCCTGATTTCACCTACAAAGGACAGAAATTTATAATAGCTTGCACAGTGGAAATACTTTTGTTTCATGTCCCATGTACCTGAAATTGGATTTGGTAGACTTTGGATTTTCTGAAATTTCAGATTTGTGGTGGGTTTCTGTAGATTGCAACTGAAATGTGGAGTGAAATCTGCTATCAAGAAGGCAGCAGTACTCAAAATAATGTGTTTGCTTGGAA
The DNA here is from genome assembly GCA_013399195.1 of Dicrurus megarhynchus. Classification (NCBI taxonomy): domain Eukaryota; kingdom Metazoa; phylum Chordata; class Aves; order Passeriformes; family Dicruridae; genus Dicrurus; species Dicrurus megarhynchus. Next base: position 844,667 of record VXAD01000741.1, read on the forward strand.
TGCATCATAGTAATTAACGTGCTTCTTATTAAAGAAACAGAACAAGAAGTGCATGGAAGAGTGCCAAAAATAGATTCAGAGCATAACTTTATAGTACGCTAAGTCATAGGTCTATTCTGGCATCATGGTAAGAACTCACATACTTAGAACTGTGGAAAAACAAGAACAAAAGCACTGAAATGTAACTGTGATTTGAGATTCTCAGAGAGCCTTTTTATTACTCAGGTTCAACATATACTGGAGAATGATGGTTGGAGTTTTTGTGTCCCAGTACCTTTTGTTCATTTGGGATACCAGAAAGGTATTTGAATGTATAACAGCTGCTGTACTGTTTAAAACCTGCATCTGTTTGGGTTTGGAATGACCATGTCGTGGGACTTACAGAGTCCTCAATATTTGGGATTTTGTAGTCTTCTGAAAAGTAGCGACCTTTCTGTGACCCTTAAATCTACAGCTTCTGGAATCAGATTATGGGTGACCCTCTCAGCTTTTAGATTTTGAAGAGAAGCATTTTAGCTCTTGCACTGAGAAAGAATGATCAAAAAGTGAATTGCAAAGGCTCGGAAACCAGGAAAAAAACATAATGTCTCTAAAACTACTGTGAAAAGAAAACAAAGTACTAGTTATTCTTTACGCTTTTTTATTTAATGGAGGCCTGCAATGAGTAGTCCTGAGGTTTCTCCAGTTCTTTTGTGTCCTTATTTGGCTAAGTCTGCTCCATATGGCTCCAGTCAACATTTTTTTTTTTTCAGAAGGAGAGAAAGAGAATTTCCAGGTTAGTTGAACTTATTGCTTAGAATAAAATTTCTCCTAGCCCCTGTGTTTCTAATTCTGGCAGCCTGTGATACATCACTAATCTCTAATTCCCTTACTCCCTAGGAACTGTCATTATTTTATGTATTGACTAATACAGTTGTCTCAGGGTAAATTTCCCCTGAAATCGAAGTTTACTTCTTGCATTAGAAGTGAAGCCTACTCCCTTTTATAAATGACAGACTCCTTTTATAACTTTGCATGTATTGGAAGCAGTCACACCAGAAATGTATGAGATTTTGTTTGTTTAGGTTTATGTTTTTGTTTTTAATGAGATATTACCTGTACTTTAGACTGAGAAAATTGGAAGGCTAAATACCTATGTAATGATTTCAAGCTTTTCTTCTGAAAAATATTCTGATGAAACCTGAAGGTATCAGTAAATAGGAAAGTTAGTGTCTCTGTTACCAGGAATTCCTTAAAGGCATTAACACCAATGAAAGGTTCTTCTTTGTTTCCATTAGAAACTTATGTAGGTTCAAGCACTGAATGCAAACAGCATTTTATTTAAATATAGAGAAATTACAAAAAATACTTTGCAAGACAATAAGTGAATACATTGTTTAAGTAGGCATGCCATGTTAACTGAAAATACCCTTAAATACATATAAATGTAAAGATGTAAGTAATACTACCCATCCAGCACCCAAGCAGCTCGACAAAATTTTGAGGGGTAAATCAGTTTCTAATATCTATTGATTCTTCTCAAATGGTTTCCACTTCACAGTTCTCTTCCTTTATAACATTTGTTCATACCTCTTCTGCAATAATCACAGTAAGTTTTAGTTTGTGTTGTAGTTTAGAATTTGATAATGGAGCCTTTTGGCTCCTGTGCTGGTTTGGGCTGGGGTAGAGTAAATTTTTGTCACAGTAGCTGGTATAGGGCTGTGGTTTGGATTTGAGCTGAAAATGGTGTTGATGACCATGGGACATTTTCATTATTATTGAGCAGAACTTGCAAAGAGTCGCAGCCTTTTCTGCTCCTCACCCCACCCCACCATTCCATACCAGTGGCGTGGTGCTCAGCACAGATCAAGGGGAAGAAGGAGGAAGGGAGGGATGTTTGAAGTGCTGGCATTTGTCTTCCCAAGTCACCATTATGGGGGATGGAATCCTGCTTTTCTGGACATGTCTGAACCCCTGCCTGCCCATGGGAAGTGGGTGAATGAATTCCTTGTGTTGGTTTGCTTGCATGCATGGCATTTTCTTTACCTAGTTTTCTCACTTTTACACTTCCAATTCTCTCTCCCATCCCACCAGGGTGAAGTGAGCGGTCAGCTGTGTGGGGCTAAGTTGCCACAACAGCTTCAAAAACACAAATGAATTGTTGTTGAAAAAATTGAGACAGTAACTTTACTTCCATGTAGACAGTAGATGGGGGCAAACATAAGTCAGAAATAAAACAGGAATCTTATATTTATTTATTAATAATTGACATCCTTATTAATTTGTATGTCCCACTTTCTGTTGGTACTGTTCTTTCTCATACATGTTGAAGTTTTTCTTTTACTTGAAGGCAGTCTGAAACTGAGTGACACCTTTGCTGCTAGTGAACAGCTTGAAAATGGGAGACAAGATCCAATCAGACAGACTAATTAGAGCATCCAGTGAGGATAGAGCCTTAAATATTCACTGCAATTTTTTTGGAAATACAGTACTGTGCAAATCCTTGCTCAGGCTGATTGAGACAGTCTGCCAGCCAATCACTCCTGGTGATCAGTGAAAAATAATGAAAAAGATTAGAAATGTAACATCCATAAAAGTTTCAGGAACTGCTTAACTTAAAAAACTAACACTCTTAAATAAATGATCTAGCTCTAGCAACCGTGCAATGTCTTGATTGAAAGACTGAATTTATAACAGTACCCTGTGTAATCATTTGCTACAGTTTTGCAAGGGGAAACTTCATTCAGAGGTCAGATCACAGAGGCTGAGCAACATTAGAGAATGATAGAGGATTGCCATGAGAATGGAAGACAAACACACTCAGCGGAAAGAAATCTCTTCTGGCTTTTTTAGTCTTGAAACTTCAAAGCAAAACCAGAGTAGATTGCTTTTACTGTTTGGATGTTATTTGTCTTTGCTTAGCAGGTACATTGATTTGCAGGTGCAAACCTGGTGCCTCTGTGGGTGTGTCCCAGTCAGATGTTGATGGGGAACCAGAGGAACATCTTATCTCCGTGCCTCTGTGCTGCCTGCTTTCTTCATTTGCATGGTCTGGGTAGGTAGAAGAATATGTCCTGGGTTTGAATTCAAATATTAATATCAAAGATGTGTGATGACAGCACGACCAATTGAACTGTTGGCATTTTATTTCTCATCGTGGCAGCAATGCATCTTCTGCCTAGCTTCAATCCATCCTTTTTTTTGGACACCACCATATAGACCAAGCAAGTATGGAAGAATAATTTCTTATGCTTGCATTGGCTTCAAACCAGTCGAGTTATGACTGCAGTCACCCTTTTCAGAGGCATTTGAACACTTGATGTTTCTGTTCCTGTGGATGTGCACAGAAAATAAACTCTGGGCCCAAAGCAGGAATGAACTGAAAAGTGGATTGATCTTTGTGTTATAACTGTTTGAAACTTGGGGGGATGGAAAACTTTCAGATTTTCCCTTTTGATGAAGGAAGAAGAGCTTATATTGGAAAATGTAGGGAAGCACATATTTAGCAGTAATGCTAATCATAGATATTGAAAGCTATAGTGTGACTCACAGACATGCTGTGCAAGGAGTAATGAGCACCCTGCTCATTTAACACTTCTTATCAGCTTTCATACCCACAAACAAAAGCAGGGTACTAACCAGCGATATCTGTGCTTCTCTGACGTGCCTTTCAGTGTTGTTTGTGCAGTGGATAAGCAAAAGGCCAGCTGAGAAGTTTATTCTCTATAATGGGTACACTTCATGATGTGATAGAGTCCTTGACGAGAGTGTTTTACAGAAGTAGCAGCTAAGTAGTAGCTAAAACATCGCATTCTCTAAAGAGTAAATGCTTTGGTTCACTGCCAAGTTTCTGTTTGATCACAAAGAAATTGGAAAGGGACATTCATCCAGGTCTAATAAAGCAATTGTTAATTTCTTTTAGAAAATAATGAGCAGAAAAACTTTATTACAATAGCTAAAACATTTGGCAATTTATGTATTTATTTGCATGTTTGCAAGGCTTGTGGGTAAAATAGACACCTGCTAAATGTATGGTGTGACTGATGGTAAAAATGGGTTCTTTTCACAGGTTTGTTTGTTCTTTACAACCAAGCGGGCTTAAGAATTTTGCCGTTTACATAACACAGCGTAAATTTTTTCACAGTAAATCTGCTTAGCAACTTTATTTATGGAAGAATGACATATGCATTTTCTGTGGCACCTAATACTTTGGGTTTTTATTTAGTCAAAATTGTTGTTTTACTCCATTCTCCCCCAATTATTTATAGTTAAGATCTGTTTAGGCACTTTGTCTGAAAGGTAAGTTTCAATAGCATCCTGTTCAAGTGTAGATTTTGTGTTTGAAGTATTAATGTGTGGCACTTCCATGCAATGCTTTTTATTTATTCTTTTCCTGCAGGCTTTCAGATGCAAAATAACATGAGATTTGGCCTTTTTAAAGTATTTAATTGCTGGGATGGTGAATCTGTCAGGAAAAATCAGGAGACTTATATTATGCACTGCTTTCTTGCCAGTTTAGACTTACAACCATGCTTCCAGCTCTCCTTTCCATTGGTGCATAATAGATTTATTATTTGTATTGTGGCAAGACTCAGGGTTTGCATTTAGGGTCTGGTTGGGGTAAACATGGGGAAAAAGCAGTGAAAAGACATTAATTCCCTATCTCTCCAGTCTCTGGCCTGGGGAAAATTTTGCCTTTTCTTCCTATATCTCCTTGATAGTTACTGCTGCAGTAAATTTGGGGGATGTGCTTTGGATACTTCCTTGTGCAAAACCCACTTGGAAGAATAAATTAACCCTAGAAGGAGCTTTTCTAGCACCCTTGAGCTTTCTCTTCTCCCTGCCCTCTCCATGGGCATTTGGCTGATGTGCATGTACCTACCGGTATACTTGAACTGCCACCCACCTGTCCCCACATGCACATTCTCCCTAGCTTGTGCTAATCCAGAAATGTCTGGGGGTTTCTTGGATATTTATTTGCTTTTTTTCTCTTTTCTACTTCTGTGCTTTCTGTCAAGTTCCTCTCTGTTTGTGGCAGGTCACTGAATAAGTTAACAGTGGGGTTCTTTGGCACTTGTGAGTTTTGTCCTCGAGTTCTTGGTTTTGTTGGTTGACCTTTTGGTATGATGTGGTCTTTTCCAAAGGCTTCTGAAAGTCTACAGTGAGTAGCCAGCTCCTCATTGGTACTTTGCATGCCTGTCCTCAAGGATGACTTATCCTCTGGAGTACTGGAGGAATTCAGTGCTGCTCAAGAAATTATTCAAAAAGATTTTGCAAACTGATCAGAACGTCAGGTGGAGGTTGTAGTGGAAATGTTGTGCTGAGAAAAGCCTCTGACCACACTTAGCATGGGCTAAAAGGGTTTTCCTTCTTTCCTTCACCAATTTTCAAGTCTTTTAGCTATGTTTTATTCTAGTGTTTTTTTGGTTTTTTTTTTAGCGTTTACTCACAAACAGAGCCTCTTCTTAAAAACCCAAGGGATTCTGTCAGAGGCTTCTTTTTCCTTGAGAGAGTAAATGAATCTGTGCTAAGGTCAATGCTGGTCTGCCTGCATTACTGCATGCAGCCAAACCCTAAACTTAAAAACCAGACTGGTCCTTTGGCTCTTCTAAACCATGGTCAGCTATAGGACTACTTGTTTTAGGCAGGTGAGTTGCAGGGATCCCAAGGAATGAGGGCCTTGCTGCTTCGCTGCACTTTGTAGCTAGCTTATACTGTTTAACTTCTTTGCTGCTATGTGAAATTTAGCATGGAACAACAAATTCCACTCTTCTATGTTGGGATAAAACCACTGCTACCCATGGAAGTGTAAAGGTGGAGCCTGCATAGATAAATCTAATTTTTGACTTCTACGGTTCAGGTAAGTGATTTATTCAATATCACTCTTTAGTGGACTGGAGGGAAAACCTTGAGATTTCTGTAAGAGAACTGTATTTACTATTCTAGTCTTTGTGGCATATAAGTGTACAGCGTAGAGAGGAATACAGACTTTCAATTCTACAGCTAAAAAAAAAAATGTTTTAAGGGCAAAGTCTTTTTAACCGTCCCTTTGACTAACAAGAGGATTGGATGGTTTGTTGTTCTGAACATAGGGTGTTAGTCTAAATTTCAGACGTACTCTACTCGATGCATGTTACAATTTTTACTCCTATTTTCTTTGTTAATTTAGGCATGTCACTTTAACCATAGTGTTAACCACCTCAACAACTATTTTCTCCCTGTCAGCACTGCATTGCCTGGAGCTGCTTTCTTTATCACAATATTTGTTCACCTTGTGGAAAGCAGTTGCTAGGAAAGACAAATATCGTTTCTTTTCTGGGAGTCTGTGGTACAGGAGCAGGAAGCCGTGTGGATGGACACATTTCTGTAGAAAGAGAATACCTATTGAAAACAAAATGAAGGAAATAATACTTGCCATAACAGTAAGACACTGCTGCAAGACTTGATTTTGTGGCGTAAGCATCATGTCTAAAATATTTACTATCCTTGAGGACACAAGTTAAAGTTTAGGCAGAATTGGCTTACACCTTCACTCCTGAATTGTAATAAAATGGATATATGCGTTCTTTGCAGATTTAAAATGTGAAGCATTTTTGGACATGGTATGGTTCTTCTGTTTAAGAGAAAACATACAATGGACAATAGAAGATGAAGACTTTGCACCAGATATTCCCCCTGCCCCTGCTTTTCCTATTAGCAGGCAGTTTTCTGGCCACAGAGTGTGCAAAGTGATTTGAACTGAAAGTCACTATTTAGGTACAGAAATATGGAAGCATTGCCTGTGTGAAGAATGGTTAGGAATAAAGAGAAATCTCTAATCTACTATGGTCTCTATCTATTTGCCTCCAAATTCAAAATGAAGGAGGGGAAAAAAGCCCCTTCCAATTCATCTTAATAAGATGACATAAGTTGGCAAGTCTTTACTTTTATTACTCTGTCTACTCCAGCATCCTCAGCTAGAAGTCGAATTGTAGGCACAGAAACATCCACTTTTTTGGTCTTGTTCCACTCGTCTTCCAGCTTGAGGACTCTATACACGACTAATCTAAAGGCAGAAAAAAAGCATTAAGCAAAGCAATAAAAATAATTAATCTAAGCTTGAAAGAGATATTTTCCCTTCCTTCTGCCATTCCTTTGCTACAAATGTGCAAACATTTTTACCTACAGTGGGAGTCTGAGAGGTGCTATTTGCTTTACTGGAACATAGTTTCTTGCCATCCTCTCCTCTCCACTCTCTGTTTGCCCCAGTCTTAAGGGCTGTCATTAAGGGCTGCCTTAATGTTACTGGAGTCCTCTGTTGTTTCAAGCTAATGTTGGGTATCTGCTAAAGCCATCAAATCAACCGTGTGCAGTGAGTCTAGCAGACTCCACTACAAGTTCTTCAGCCTTTTTAATTTTTATCTTTTGGTCTTATTTTGTTCATGACATATTTATGACCAGTGGGATTGAGATGAAAAGTCTTTATGTACATACATGAAAAAAATCAGTGCTATACTATTTTTTCTTTTTTCTTTTAATGATATTTCATTCCAACAAGCTCTTTGTATCTAGACAGGGTTCTGCTTAATTAGATATTTAAATGATTGGAGCAATGCTGTTTCTTTAACTCCTAACTGCAACAAACACATACGAAACACACTGTTGGCGGCATTTAATCAACAGCAGTCAATTTATCATTTTCACAGTTTTAGTGAGTGGTTATGAATCACTAAAATCACAGGTATTGTAGATGCAGCGTTGTGGCACTATCATTAACAAATATACAGTGCACAGAGGGATGACTTGGTAATTGAGTGGGACTAATAAGAATACATCATTTAGCTGTATGTGACAAACTGTGCCTCAAAACACAACCATGGAAAATTCACGTTTTGCTTAATAAATAAATTACACAGCCAATGTATTATACATAATTTGTGTCCTCATGGATTTGAATGATATATAATGCATGGTCCAAGTAATTTATTTATTAAGACTAACTATATATATTGTAGGTGGGGAATTTTAAACTCTAGAGTAAGACCTGCATAGGTAACTGTTACAACTACTGAGTTTGACTGGGCAGCAAATGAGGCTGTGCATTTGGGGAGCTGCAAACACAGGCAAGTGTTTCTAATGTTACAAGCTCCAGTGTATTAACAAACTTCACTTTTCTCCATTAATTTGAGGGATAAGAGGACTAGAGGTGAAGCTTCAGTGGAGAGGTATTCTACTTGTTCAGCAATGGAAAACAAAGAATTTTTTCAATAAAAGGAAAATACTGATTGCAACAAGGAGCTTTGTGGCATTTGGGTAATAACCAATGCTTCCTCTGTAATGTTTTGGAAGAGGCAGTTTTACACTTGTGGGCATCTAGGCCTGTTTGCCAATTCAAAGAAGATAGGAAATAAAAAAATATTTGATTCTCTTGAGCATCTTGGATAAGCAGTAGATGAATATTTGACCTACCAATGCTTTCAAAATAATTTTCAATAGGTGCTCTAAAGTTTTCCAGCTAACATGCTCTACAGCTGGTCTATAGCATTTTGTATCAAGACTTCCAGAATTCTCTACTTAAACAACCGTCTTCTCCAGATTCCTCTGGTTTTTTGTTTGTTTCTTTTTCATGGTGTAGAGCAGTGTGATTTAATTTCAGGAAATATTTGTTTTCTTCTAGTGATTGACTAAAGTGTAGTAGTTTGTATGACCCTTCTTATAGCATGTAAATTTGAATAAATTCTGGAAAAGTAATCTTTTGAAATGAAACTAGTTTTAATTTAAAATGTCGTTACTGCTGTGAATCTCCAACTAAAAGGAAAGAATAGGTACTAAATAAATAGCTCTTATCAACTTGCATTGAATAGCATTGATCAACCATGATTTCAGGTGCACATTGAACAGTGTATATAGAGTCAACAATTTCCACCTCGAGTTTCCCCTGAAACATTACCTACAGACTGCATAAATCTGCATATAAACAGGTTTTTGCAGGGAGACTAGAACGGTCCTTTTCTGACATTGGTGGAAAAGGTTGGCTTGCTAAAAAGAACAAGCTGTATGAAACCACCAAGAGCAACCCAGGTTAATCTGCGAGAGGGGGGAACACTAGCTCTGGGAATAGTGTCAAGGCTGATTTCTCAGCAGTTAATTATAAAAAACGCCTCCAAAACCCCAGCAAAACAAAACAACCCTTTCTTTTCTTCCTCTAGAACCAAGTGATTTTGTTGTTTTTTTTTTGCATCAGATATTTGTAATCAGTTCTGAAACCTTACTGTGATTTAAAATTGTGCAGGCTTTATCCAGATCTGAATTTCTTTGGCACTGCAGAATTGCTTGAGATTTCCATTCTACTTTAGGGGAAAAAAACCCCAAACCAAACAAACTACCAGATTTAACTCTTTATATGAATCAGGTTTTGGCTTAAACTTAGAACAAAGATCCCAAGAGGAAACCTGTGAATCTGCTTCAAGAAAGCCAAGGCTGAGTCACTCAACACACAACCTCGAGATAGTACAGATCTGCAGGCAACAAACAGAAAAAAAGTTGATTGTTTCTGGTAAATTATCCATCAGGTTTGGGATGTTATTATGCTTAGAAATTAAAGAGAACTGAATAATGCAAGTTGGATTAAGAAAAAGTGCAATATTAAGAGAGCCAACTTTCCTCACATAGTTTCCTTTCCTGGGCGTAGTTTCCTTTTTGGAGCTACAAAGCAATGTGTATCAAGTTTTGAATCCTACCTGACAGGCAACGTTCAACAGCATGTGTAACACTGCCTTGGATGGTGCTTGGATGCTGCTGCAGTCCAAACTTGGAGTACAACACTTCACATGAGGAGCTCAGGTAGCTGTCAATACTCCATTACTTGTTTTATCCTTAAATATCATACCAGGAAGATATTCAGTGCAGGTAGTTTCTCCTTTTTTAAAAACTGGGTTTTGGTCACTAAACTGTGATTACTTCAGGAAGCTTTCAACAGCTGAGGGGACAGCAGAGACCTGGTACCTTCCTACCATCTTCTTGCTCAAAGAGCACCATGCAAAGGAAAATACCTTAATATCTATGAGAAGATCAGCTTCACATCACAAGTGAAACCAATGCAAAGCTTAAACCTATTGATTCATTGTAAAGTATAACTAAATAGATAACATAAATTTCCTAGCTTCCCAGAAAATAAGCACAAGGCCTTTGGAAATTTCACAGCCTGGCTGCATATTGTATCAGCCCCCAGAATCATTGATTTGTTTTCTTCAACTGAGTTGCATCTTCCTTGAGAGCAGGCTTTTCATCTTTTTTTTCTCTGGGATCAAGATGATCTTACAGTTGATTGTGTAGCTGACAATTTAAATTCAAACTGAAGCATTTGTTAATAATTCAGTACAGACTGTAGCCACTCTTTCCCGATTTGTACCATGAGTGCTTTGGTGTCTTTCTTTTGGCCCTACTGTACTCCTTCTTTCTGTCTGCTACAAAGCCACCAGAGCTGAAACTTTTAGAGAAATTCTACTAACTATTAGTTATCTTAAAATATCTTTCACCTGATGAGAAAGAGCCAAAATGCTAGATTTTCACAGCTCCAAAACACATCAGTGTGAGTATTACACATACTGACCCAGCCTGGTGAAACCAGCCTGGTGTTCACAAGTAGTGGGGTTGGGTTACAAAAACCCTACGTGCCCTGGCACTAAATATGGTCTGAGGGTAAACGATTACTGATCTTAATTGTCTGTGAAACAAATGAGTGAAAGTGTGGCATGCCAGTGAACTTATTCATCTTCTTTTCCAGTATTTTTTGGACAGCTTTCAGCTGCATCTGTCTGCTTCCTCCCAACTCTTCTCAAAGAAAATAGCGAGACTCAGGGTAAGACATAGAATTAATTGCAAAGCATCATCCCCTCTTTTAATGCTTGTAACAAACCAATGAGCACTGAAAGGACCCTTGGTATAATAATGTGTAAAAAAAAATATATATACTGATTAAGGCTGCTGGGTAATAAAACGTCCTTGGTATAATTTGAGTAATTTCTCTTTGTGGTTCTATCATTAACCCTACAAGAGCCAGTGCCTGCATTTTGGTACGCTGTCTTGTTAGTCTAGCCTTTCTGGTCCCCCAGAATAAAGCTTATGCTAAGAGGACTGCAAGATAAAAATGCAGGCACAGGGATGGTTAGGTCCCTGCGGTCACCAAGATGAATTAAATAATTTAAATTGACCTAGGGGCCTGTGTGTAGAATAATCCTCCACTTAGATGACCCAGTGATTCTTAACTCATTTCTAAGTCTGTATCCAGTCAATGTGAAAGTGTTAATGTTCCTGTATCACAGTACACTGATTACACTTATCTTTTTCATACCCAATAACCAGAGACAATGATTATATTATTCATAAGATATTTTTACCTGAAGTAATAAAGCATGCAGCTTTAGTTATTATTTCCTAATCTTTTTTTTTTTTAACTGTACTTTTTTCTCCAGCCCCAGGGATAACCCTACAATTTATATTAAAAAACATTCTTCCCTTGCACACCTTTCTTTTTTTATCTCTGTCTATGCAAAGCTGGTATAATTGTATCAGCAATGTGTTTATGTGAACATTCTTGTAGCTTTCAGGGGATACTATCCCTGCAGGGCTGGTCGAAGCATACTTTCTTTTTAAATTGAAAAATAAAATTGGAGAGGGTTAATGTGGGAGAAAGCAGCTTATATCAGCAAATCTTGTCTTACCTTAATCAGGTAATACACAAGGCAAAAAAGCCTGACATGTCCACAAACAGTTACTGTGCTGCCCGCCATATGCTGCCCTAGCGTTCCAGATGGACGGAGAATCTGTGAAAGTCATGTTTCATGAGCATTCCCTTCAGGCTCCCAGGAACCTCCAGGACACAGCTGGAGAGATGTATGCACACACCAGTGTAGCAGTGTGGGGGGTGTGTATGTGTGAGAGGGAGACAGAGAGAGAGCATAGATGTTTGGTAGGCAGTGAGGCTGGTTCTAAATCATTTTGAGAGAACTAAAGGGCATGGGGGAGTGATGTGGAAATCTTGCATTTGACTTCACATGGCATGCCAAGAAAATTTCCAAGTAGGATTTCTAGAACTCGTTTGCTCTCAAATTCACCAATATGTGAGACTTTATTTCATTTCCAAGAGTGACACCCCATATTAGGCTACAGAAAGATGGAACAAATGTACAGAGAAGCAATGAATGGGTCTGATCCCTGCCCCAAATAATCAGACAGGAAAATTGTTTTCATGCATCTTTGCTCTCTAGTGTTCTTTGTAGTAAAACACTTCTGACCCAAAAGCTGAATGAAGCTTCCAATCTTTCTGTAAGACCATTAGCAAAATTTGTATTTACATTTAAATAGCACCATCCCAGCGTTTCTCTCTTCTGGGACTTGCAGTTGTATTATAATGTCCTAATTATTGTTCACCGCAGGAGGATTTTTATCAGGCCACAGGTATTTGAATATAAGTTGTATTTAACATGACTGCTAGGAGTTGTTTGTTCTGCTAAAATCTATGCATGAATGAGTTGAAGTTAGCCAAAACATGGCTTGAAACCTGATGATTAATTTGCTTAACCCTGGGACTATGTGGCAAAGAGATTGAGCCTGGCTTTAAGCCATGCCCCACTTCTTTAAATGCTGTAACTGTCCTCTCTGCTCACCCTGCAAGTGGCCCAAGGACTTGCCTCACTTGGCCTTCCCTTTTTCTTTTTCCTTCCTGTATTTGAGCACTTGGAGTCCACTTCAGCTTCCAACAGGAGGGCACAAGTCAGAGGAAGGTGTGCTCCTTCATCTGCCTTCCCCTCCCAGCTGTGCTGCAAGACAATCAAGTGAAACCGCAGCGAAATGAAACGTCAGACTGATCCTAGATGGCCCCACACACAAGCAAGGGAGCACTCAGTTAGTTGCTGCTGTACATAATCATGTTTCTATGTATAGGGCTACCTCCCCATATCACTGCAGGTCTGAAGTTACAGGTTGAGCACTACCTGTAGGAAGCTGTTGATATGGTAGGAAGATATTCACCTCTTTTAAGTTAAACTTACAGTTATTTCCTAAGATGTGCTCAAGTCACATAATTTTCTGGAAAATAGTGAACCCCTTTGATGGCCATAACCTTAAATTAAACTTGAGCTAATTGAAATTTTGTGGCCAAGCTTTTTTTTCCAAAAATTTCCCAGCTATCTATGTTCTTAAGCAGTACCATAACATAGAAAAACATGCAGTTGTTGAGTGACTCAGTGTCAACCCTTGCCATTGTATACATACTCTGGTCTTTTCAAATGATAGTGTTTTTATAGGTGATGTGAACCTAAAGGCAAAGCACAACTAAAGTTCTTTGTATTAAGCAGATAATCAGTGGTGTTTGTGAGGTTATGTTCTACATGGGTGGCCTGATTGACCACAGCAAGTTTCTGTATAAACTCCAGGGATAAAAAGTGAAACCCTGCCCTGGAAGATAGTTGTTGATTTTCCAAATTAAGAAATAGAATAAATCTGTTTAAATGCATCACTTATAACAACCACCTGCAGTTTCTGTCATGCTGGGATACTCACAAAGCTCTTATTCATGGGTAGAAGGTGACTCTGGACTTTTTAGGTAAAAATGCTTCTGTGCACAGACAATTTATACATTTTTGCTTGTCAGAGAGTCCACCCATCCAAATTTGCACCAGAAGTAATGAGGTTTTACTCAGGTTTTAGGCAGCACTGGGAGAGCCCTGCACATCCTGAGACCTTCCTTCCTTTGCTGGGCATATGGTGCTGGTGGCAATGGCAGTTCATGGATGGCTTCTCACTCTCCACGGGGGAAACAGCCCAAAGTGAGAAGAAAAAAACACCCCAGAAAAGCTCTAGTTCAGAGCTGGAATAGCAGGTAGTAGAGAAAAGCTAAGTCATTGGGGCAGAGGCTGGTGAGAGAGCACTGCACATTTTGGTTGCCAGGATCCCAAAAGCATCCACAGCCCTGCCTCTCCCTGGCCACGCCCAGGGGCCCCCTCACCTGCCATGGCCCAGGACCCCAACTCAATCCCCAGGGCTGTCAGCCCCTGTCCCAGTGTGCTGCATCAGGGTCTCAACCTCCCCACAGCCTGATTCTGCCTGGCCATGGACCCTGAGCCAGGATCACCCATGAGCCCATGGCCTGGACCCGCCTTTTCCTTGTCCCCACGGAGGTGCCTGGTGCCCAGGGATGGGACTGCCCTGGTGTCCCTGGCTTCCCAGTTACTATATGTGGGGTAGGATGGGTCCTGACTGCCAGAATCCACTCTGACAGACCCCTTGGGGATCCCCACCGTCCTGGCCCCAGGGAGCCCTGACCCCCCTCTATACACACACCTGGATTAATTTGTCTTTAATTCTGTACAAAATCAAGGCATGCTCTCATGCAGATATTACCAGCTGCAATAGGAATGGAAAGGTAATATCCTGGCTGTTTATTTCTGTAGCTTGATCATATGAGCAGGGATATTATTTTAAGACTACAAAAAAAAGCACCAAAAAAAAAAATCTCAATGCAATCTTCCATTCATTCTCATCAGAGAAGAAAAGGCCTTGGCCTCATCCCCAGCAAGCTTTGCCCCCATAAGGCACTGTAGCCTCTGCCTTCCTTCCCTCCTTCCAGGGCTATAAATTAATATCTCATCATTGACCATAATATGCCCTGTAACTCTGTTTATTATTACTGCGTATTTTAGACAGGTGGTAAGTATTGGCACTTTTTATTATGCTGATAAACAATGTCGGACTGCCAGGTGAAATGTGTTGTCGGGGTGATTTCTCACTTCCCTGTAGCCTCCCATGGATTTCTGCCTGGGCTAAGGGAGTGCAGAGCTCCAGTGGGTCCGCCTTTTGCAGCACCCTGCTCCCCTCTCCTGCAGGGATCAGCCAACGGCTGTCACTCCTTTCCCATCCACGCTTTCAGGGGACATAATGCCACAAACGTACACAGCTCTTAGGAAACCAAGCACAAATACAAGTGCCTTCCCTTGCTTCCAATCCTCGATTCCCTCATGATTGTTGCTGCTCTCTCAGATCCATTCCTCTTATTTTGCAGCAGCATTGGAGGTCCTGCCCTCTTGAACTGCTGTTGTTTCCGAGATCTGGAGTGGGAGCTTGGCGTGGGATGGCCAGGAGACGTGGATATGTTTGGCTATTTATTGAAAAATCCTTAGGCACACATACCCACTGCTACTTACGTGATGCTGCCTGACATGTATCAGGTTCACACATAGTGCTCACACGTACGTGAGACTGCCTCAAATATATCCGAGCCTTTCTCGGCTGTCTTTCAATCTCTCCTCTCCCAGCATTGCATCTACTTACCAGCTTTGCTTCTCAGGCACCTCGCAGCATGTCGCAGAAGGTGTGTGTGTGTGTCTGTGCAGTGCATCTCCATGGAGCGCTGTGGGGAGGTACCTGAGCGAGGTTCAGACACCTGGGAGCAAATTCACCCTGATGGTGCTGGTGGCACTAACACTCTTCTGTTGCTCCCCATACATAAATTAGCTTGGCTATGTTTTCAAGGCGTGCATTGTATATACAAGTGTACAGTGTCCTGTCTGGCACAAACAGCAGCCATTTTTCCTCTGCAACCCTCTTGTCCAACTCGGAGATGAATGTAAAGAATTTTATGCAGCTTATTTATAGATCCATTTTTTTTCCACACCTGCAAACCCCAGGCACAAAGTGAAAAAAACGTAAAAAGAATATTGGTTTTCAACTTTACTTAAATACTCAAATGTTAACAAAATTCAAGGATTTTGGTTGTAGATACCTCTTTGTTCATGTGATGTCTCTGTGCATATGCAGTCACTCATTACTGAAATGTGCCATTTTCCCCCTGCCTTTATAGACTGAATCCAAGTTCTCTAATCAAAAGGGCTGTGGTAGGGATGTAGTCAGTAAGTTAAAAGGTCATAGGAAGGAAAGGCTGGTATATGATAAACTGACTTTTGTTTTGACTTATTTTAAGAAAAGTAATTTTGATTTTTCAGAATCATCTCTCCTCTCCTCTCCTCTCCTCTCCTCTCCTCTCCTCTCCTCTCCTCTGTCTGGTAAGGTTATGGGGAAGAATATTCTGGAAGGTATTGAAAAATTTCCTAATTAGGGGAAGTGGAAGGGCAGGCACCAATCTCTTTTCTTCTGTGACCAGTGACAGGACCTGAGGCTTGGAGTTGTGTCAGGGGAAGTTTAGGTTGGATATTAGAAAAAGGTTCTGCACCCACAGGGTGGTTGGGCACTGGAATGGGCTCCCCAGGGAAGTGGTCACAGCACCAAGCCTGAAAGAGTTCGAGAAGCATTTGGCCAATGGTCTCAGAAACATGGTGTGACTCTTGGGGATGGTCCTGTGCAGAGGTATGAGTTGGACTTGCTGATCCTTGTGGGTCCCTTCCAACTCTTTTAGTCAGGATTTGCTGGGTCTGAAAGTCCAGAAGTGAAGCTGCATACTGTTTTCCTGAGACAATTAAGTACAGTAGTAATCTCAACTGATTACAAAAAGTGGTGAGGCCCCTATGTCATAGGATATGCTAATTAAAAACCTATAAATAAGATCCAGTCCTAACTCTTAAATCTTTTTATTACTGGGGGAATTCTGCATTGTGCTCCATCTGGGCATGCTGTATGCTTTGGGGAGAAGGATGAACTGATCTGGGCTACCATTATGTCACCTCCTAGCACTTGTCCATTGGTATTATGGGGACATTCTGGTGAGGGATGCAGTACCCTGAATGTGAAATTCCCTGATAACTGGATGGCTAAAAGCTAGATCTGGATTTTTATGCCAGCGGCCATCTCTATTTAAAATGCAAGATAGATTAATCTCCTCCCCCAACATTATCAGAATCCCGCAGATGGTGTTATTATAAATAAGTTCTGTTTATCTAAAACTATTAGCATTTAACTCTAGGAGGAATGGTTGTTGTCATGTGTGGTTCAGATCTTTATAGATGTTAGGAGTTTCTTTTGCCTCCAGCAAGATGAATATACAAAAAAAAAAAAAAAAGAAAAAGAAAATACATATACTTGTTTTACTGGAATATACACCCTCTTGTAGGTTCTTATTTGTGAATATGTAGCTGAGCAACTGAAGTCAAAGAAGGAAAAAGTGTTAATCACAAGTGTGCAAATAGCATCAATGAGAGCAATTTTAGCTAAAGCTACCATAGCAATGCTCATTATCATAGGTAGATAATTAAAACTGGAGAATAAGAATGATCTTGTTGCATACAAACATAAGGGTTAGGAAATAATTTTAAGGATGGCGAGTTAGGGTGAAGATGGGGTTGGTAATGAAAAAACCTTCTGAAAAAACCAAGCTACAATCAATTTTTAGACACTTCTGTAAAGAAAATGAGGTAATCCAATCAAGGAATGCAAACAGAGCCATTTGGTTAGATGACCAATTACATTGGGGCAACAGTGACTCATTAATATTTGTGCCATATGTTTATGAAGAATCCAAGGGCTACATTAAGCAAACTTGAAGCAACTGGGACTTAACAGGTAACTCATGGAGAAAAAAAAAAAGGCCTAGAGAACTGATTAACTTTATTCACTGGGAATGTTATGCCCCCTTTTCCGAACAAAGTCATACTCAATGCCCTTGCCCTACTGTATTCATGATGGACTTCATGTCTATCTTTTGCTTTGAATAATTTTGGATAACTGAGGTTGGTGAGTTTTCTGTTTTCCTTGAAACATAGTCTGCTTTCCCTAAATGAAAAGAAATGTAGAGCTCTGTACATTTAGGCAGTCATTAATTAACCTGCAACAACTTAATGGCACCAAGGGACTGAGTGTGTTAAAAATAGACATCAAAGTCAATGACAACTTTGACTAACTTTTCTGGTTTTTTGTCACTTAAGCACTTAACTGTATTTAAGTGAACTGGCTGCCTGAAATCATAATGATGTAGTATCATATATTAAGACCGTCAAGGTTTTCATTGGTCATATGCTTCTTACTCTCTTAGTCCACTTCATATCTAATGCCCGGTGCTGTTCTTCTACTCCAGGTCTCAAATAAAATTCTGAGAATCCATTGTTTCCTGTGTTGATCAGTGATTCAGGGATGGGAAAACTGGTTTCTTTGCTATTTATTGAAAATGGTAGTTTCCTTCCCCTTTGGAAATGAAAGTGCTGAACTGGAGAAATTGAAGTTCAAACTATGCTCAGGGTCATGATGTTCGACATAGTCAGAGAGTTTGGTGTTCAGAGGGACAGTGTCATGGGTGACCTGTGGGTGTAGAGAGCTTTTTAGCAATGGAAAATTTCCTAGTAGTGATAATCCAAGGTCAAATGTTGGAAGTTTAAAGTACAAGCCAGAAAGTAATTCTGTTTCAGGGTTTTATAACTTCATTTTGCTACCATCCTAACTTGGGGAGGGGGAGAATCTGTGTGACTATCTGTCTTTGTAGACGCTCATACATGAATTGTTAAACCTCAGAGCTCTTCTTTGATGCTACAGAGGCCCTCAGATTAATGATATTGATTCTTGGCTATTATTTCTGTATTGCATGCAAAATCAGCTGTTTTGATAATGTAAAAGCACTTTGACCTTAACCTGTGCTTAAGACCTAGTAGGACTTACATGCTCTATCTGTAACTAGGATTTAATATGCTAGGGATACTTTTAATAGATTATACTGCTCAGAAATTATAAAATGGAGTTGAATATTCTCTTAATTAATATAAGCTATCTAGAGTGGCAAACTAGGATAGGGGAGAATCAAACTCTGCTTTGGTGAGGAAAGTACTTGAGGCTAGGTTTCTTACTTGCTTCTTCAAAATCCAGGGAATGCTACATGGCCCCAAAACTCCAGGGGAGAGAAATTCTAAGCTTCAGTTTATAGAGTCAAGCCCTAAATTTGTCTGAGGAGCAGGTCTTATGCCACTTCTTTTGCTTATGAGTACAATTCACCTGAGCTGCCTTAAGCTTTTTTGTGGACCATGCCATTTTCTTTGAATTCCACCTGTAGTTGTCTGCTGGCACCTGACCCATAGTTGGCATTTCCATTAGGTGCCAAGGTTAATGGCAAAAATAGCAAAGACAAAGTTTACACTGCCAAGTCTAACCCCTTTTGTGAATCTAGCTCATGTGGGGTTTTGCCTAAAATTAATAAATACGACAGAAGTCTTCAATGGGCTTCATAGATTTTTTGACTACTCTTCCCCCGCTCTCCTACAGACTCTATCTGTTCTAAAAAATTTCACAGTCTAACAGACTTTACTCTGAGGAAAAGTTTTCAGGGAATCAATCTACATTTTCACTTCTTTTTAAAGTGAAATAATGCATCACCATACTTAGAGTTCTGTACCCTCATTCCAGCCTTATGACTGTAATGTTTTTCCTACTGTAAAGAATAATGCTTTAGTGTTGACACACTTCAATCCACAAGATGTCAGCTGTTAGGATTTTCTGCAAAGTGAGATCATGCTCTTTCAGGCCTGTTTGTGAGTCAGCTGAAAGGACTCTGCAGTGCTGGTGGGGAGGGCCTTATTTTCATTCTGCAACAAAGATGTTTTCTTCCTAATTAAGACAGTGGAAAATTTTACTTTGTCTTCATTGTTGCAAAGTAGAGGACAGGAAAAGAGAAACTTGATTAGAACCTCCTATGTGCAGTGTTTTGGCCCTGACTAGTCTGCCAAGTAAAAGCAAATGGTAATTTTTTTCTCTTAAATGTGTCTTAATTTCCTTCATGTTCCTGTAAAACAGTGGAAGCTGAAGGAAAAAAGATGAGCCACCAATAAATAATGGAATTTTATCACTGTCCATAAAGGGCAATATATTGATTGACTATTTTTGGTTTGTATAAAGCCACTTGACTGAAACTTCAGACACAACAGCAATCATTATAAAGTGCAGAGACTTTAATAGCTCAACATCTGAAAAAGTACTCCAACAAAAAGTTCCATAGTGCCTCGGTCTGCCTCCATAGCCTCCTTGAGAGAAGCCAAGAAAAACAGCAAGATTTTGTGGCATGGCTTGAAGGTCAATAAATCTTGGCTCTGCTAAACCAAGGAGGGAAATAAAAAATCTGGAACCAAGAACCCCTCATATGAAGCATCTTGTGGCCGAGCTTGCTCCCAGGTAATTCAGGGCTCTGTCGGTCAAGACAATACCACTGGATGGGTCTCTAGGAAGAGGTGGATCCAAATTATTTAGGGATTCAAAGCTCAAAGTCAATTCTTGCACCAGTGCCACTAAGTGGAAGGTGGCACTGGCAGGCAGGCAGGAGGCATGACTATGCTGAGCAGAGAGGCAGAATGACCACAGGTGCAGTGTTGCAGAGAGCCCTGGCAGCACCGCTCCTTGGTGCAGAGCTGCCCCAGGAGTTAATGCTGGCTGTGATCAGCACCGTGGATTGGGAACACAGTGCTTTTGGTCAGCAAAGCTGTGGCTGCCCAAGAGTTTCTGAGCAGTGAGACAGGCACTGCTGTTCAGGAGGCCTTTCAGGCTGCATCACAGACTGCACAACAGCTGTATAAAGATAAAGTGTGTTGGGTCGGCTATGTGCTCCCTGCATCACTCACATGCACAGCCCAAATCATCTTTCTTAGACAGGATTCCCCTTTACACAGCGTGTAAAAATGGAGACGGCAGAAAGCTGTGTAGGACAGGGCAAAATGTGACTTCTCAGGGTAGGAGAGGGCTCATCATTTTCTAGTGATTTACTGGTGCTGTTGGAGCAGTGGTAGGCAAAACTGCTTGAGCAGTTCTATCTGCTTTCCTAGAGGTTTTAAGATCTGTCCACTTCCGAGCTCCAGGCTGGTGGCAAGGTCTGTTCTGCGGTGTTTATAACAAATTCTTTTTTGCACCCGTGGTATTTTCTCCCAAACCAACACATCAACTCAGATGGGATCAGTTTTTTGTGAGACCCGTTGGGGAAGAGTGCACATTTAGAACAGCTGCAAATGAACTAAATGCTAGCTGGAAATGGTCAGGCAACAGTCCAAGCTAACATTAGAACAACAGAGAGGGTGAAGCAAAGTGCTTATTTTTTTGCTGAATCAATAACTCTGTCCAGGTTAACTTCAAGGTGTTGCTTACTTCATTGCTGTGCATCACGTAATTAATTTTTTCTGCATTTGGAGATCCAATTTGTGCAGCAGGCTTCCCACTGAGGCTTCACCTAGGTTTTAGTTTAATTTAGCTAGTGGGTTTGTTTCTTCTGTGTGTTTGCTTCTCCTCCCTGTGCTTCTAAATCTAACTCCTCATCGGGAAAACAAGGAAGCATTGCGGTTAAAAGCCTAATGGAGAAGCTGGCTCTGGAAAGCAGTATTCTCACCCCCGGAGAAATCTTGGAAATGGTGCAAGTCTATGGTAACTAATGCAGCCTTTGCAATGATAAATTTATTCCTTCATTTGCAAGCAAAATTGATGCACATTGCTAGGTCTTGATGACCTCTGCTTTTTCTTTTTTTTCTCTGTCAGTTTCCCCCTGTTTGCATAACACTGTGTGAGTTTGGAAGGAACTTAGGGCATTTCAGGACCACAGGAATCAAGCAGTCACATCTCCAGCTTTTCTATTTGACATGAACAAACAAGAAAAAGAAATCTATTATATACTGCTCTGTATGGGAATGATTTGAACTACTCAGCAGTCTTTCTTTAAAACTCTTTCCTTAAAAAGGTAAGTAACTTCTGCTCCACTCAGTCACAAATTTCCAGCATAAAGGCTGGATTGAAAAGCCAAGGCACTGGAAAATAAGGCAGATAGATGTGGCCAATACATTTAGCTGGACAAACTTTGCTAGCTATCATGCCCCAAGCTGTTGTATATGATTATTATTTGCAAAATAGCATAGCTTGAATGTTATTACTGAACATTAAAGAACATTTCACTTCTAATTATGGAATAAGGAGAAGAGCTTGCAACTTACCTACCAAACATTTGCTTTGCACACATAAGAGTTTCCATTTTTAAAATCTTTTTCATTTAAAAAGCCCCTGCAAACAGGCTACTTTCTTTTGCAGCTTCCCAGTACCTTGAAAGTGCCAGCGAGGAAAGAAAAAACCTGCACACCTTAAAGTCTATATTTAATTAAAATGCATTACACTATTTTGAATAATTTTTGAGTATTTTGAAATTGATCAGAGGGTCAAAATATATTTCAGCTTAATTAGAGACTTGGTGATTGAGGACCTGAAAAGAGCATTTTTGAAGATCATTTAGGACACTCCTGAAAGGGTGTGGGGAAGAAGTTCCTCAGGTCTTTCTCTTGTAAGCAATTGCACCAAAAATAAATTCCACCAATCTCATATGAAAGCTGGTCTTGATTTTGCCCCCACTACTTCTATTGCAAGAGTTTTTCAAGTCTTATTCTGTTTTTTTAACAGCAAGAGAGCAATTAATGGCAGTTCTGCAAATTGAATTACTTCAATCTTTGGCACAGAGAATATTGCATAAGGACTGTGAGCTATTAATGATAATATTAGCCTGTTACCTAAGACGTCTTTACTAGTAGATCTTCAAGTTCTTTAAAAATGAAGCAACTGTCAGGGTCTCCATTTTCATATGGGGAATTAAAGCTTTGCAGGGTGAGATGATGTACTCAAGGTCATCTCAGTTAACTAATAGCATAGCTGGGATTAGAAGCAAATCCGTACAGTTCCAGGCCACTCTGTTATCCAGCAGATCACACTGACTTCCCCTAGGGTTAGAAAGGATCCCTTGATTGGTGATAAAACAGTGTTAACTACTGAGGCTAAGATTTTTGAAAGAACCTTGGGGCTTAAAATACATGTCTCCTACACACAGCAGTGCAGGGGTGTCATGAGCTGACCCTGAAAATCCTGAAATATCCTATTGTGTTTATTTTTTCTCTAAAAGATGCAAGCTGTAACAGCTCTGTCTCGCAGTCCCATTTTTATTAAATGTATATGCATAGGACATGCTGCTCTGCCCTGTTTTTGAGGCTGTTCAATTAAGCTTATAATTAGAGATTTGCTGCTGCAGCAGAGAAACAGATAGTTACAATACTGCTTCAGCTGAGCTCCACTGAACTCAGAGCAACACAGACACAGCCAGAGATGATTCCTTCTGGAAACTGTTTGCTGCCTGAACAGAGTAGTCCAAAGGTGGCAGTGAGGCACAGAAAAATGATATGACTTGTGTCATCTGTAATGGACTTGGAACAGACCCGAGAGCAGTTTCTGCTCCACGATTCCGCTGCAAGCCTTCCTTAAGGAAGATCTATCTATGTGCTTTTCCACTTGCAGTTTCAGTGGCATGTAAGGCTAGATATTTAAAACCTCTTTTTTTTGCTCATGGTCTGTAGATAAATACAATCCCAGGCTTAACTTTGCTCCCCGAAGTCCATGTGGCTATACATTGGGACATTCAGGTATCTAGGTGCTTATTTAAAACTTCAGGTTGGATGCCAAAACTGTTCTAGAAACAACTGCACACCAGAGGCAGAGCTCTTGCCCATTGCTGAGCAGCTTGTTGTTGGATGGTACAATCCTCCCAAGTTAGAGGAGTGGGCAGGAGGCTATGGCAAACACAAGGGGAAGCTGGAAGCTGCCTGGTTGCTGCCATGGGGTGTCTGGGGCTTGCTCAGTATCTGAGCTGGCTGGGCCCTCCAGCTACAGCCACACATGAGCCAGTCCTTCTCTGCCTGCATGAGGTTAGTTAGGTCCTTCTGTGGCAACCCTGATTACCTGGGACAGAAAGCAGTCAGAAAAAAAGGGGCTCCTCAATTCATAAAAGCCAAATGTCTTCCCAAGAACTCCTCTCCAGAGTTCAGTACTGTCCTCCTTCGTCCTGTGGTAATGTCCAAAATTTTTCTGAAAGAGCAGATTGCAGGATGGACAACACAGACGATGTAATGACTTAATCACGTGTTTTTGTCTGGGTTTTGTCTGATGCATTTGATTGCTTGGGGTATTTTTGCTCATTTTTTCATATTTTTTAGCTGAAATGCTTACCACTGGTAGAGCTGAAAATCTGAGTTTGATGGTAACTGTGCTAGGTAGTTTGAAACTAGCAAGGAGCTGTGGTTTCTAAGTAGCACAGTTTCACTGCCCTCAGTATTGTGGCTTTCAGGAGACAAGTAATACGCCATTTATTCACAGTGTTTTGATCTGTTATGTGTCATAGTAATAGCCATTGAACTGCAGATAAGTCATCTACTTTGAATACCAGGCTGAACATAGAAACAAAGACATGCTTGTACGCACACACCCCGCCATGCATACACATGTATTCCTTATAACTTCAAAGCCATGAAATTTTCCTGTTTAAAAAATAAAAACAACAATCAAAAAAAAATAATTTGTCTTTGTCTTTGAAACATTTTTCATAAGCAGATATACCAGCTCCAAGCTTGCTTCTTTCCTAAGGTGATGTCAGAGCACAAAAAGAAAGATATTGTAATATTACTATTGTTCATCACCACAGTTTTAAAAGAGACATCATATTGAGGAAAAAAAAAAAGTTCTAAATGAGTTTCCAGATCCTTAGAAGGTGAATATCATTAATAGACAATTAAATATTTTTGGCTTTAAATCTAAACCTTATTTTTCAAGTGGTTGCATCCAAACCTTCCCTTTCAACTTTTTTTGATGTCATGTTTCAAAATTGTGAGACAGGGCTGAAATCTTCCACCACATTCTCATTTGTAATAAAAATATTGCCCTAGATATGGTTCTGTAGTCATAATTCTAGTCTGTCTTCAAATTTTAATTGCCCTTTAGGTTACCGAATCTCAATAGTTTATGTAATTCAATTTATAACATTCAGTAAATTATAAGACATGGTTACAACTAAGGAGAAAGTTACCTTGAATTACGATAAAGCCATTTTTCTATTCAAAAAGTACCCATGACCAGACAGTGATGGGCTGAAATATGGTGATTATTTTAGGGACCTCTAACACTATGTGTATAGTGCTTTGAAGTCTGATGTCCATTATCATCTTTACCAGCAGCATTCATCCAGTTATGCAGAAAGCTAAAAGGAAAGGACAACTAAAGGGACTGGTGCCAAATATCTTCAAAGAGAAAGTCATATTTTTGTTTTTTCAATATTCAACTAGCTGTATGTGTTAGTGATACATTCATCAATAATCTAGTGAGTGACAGAAATGTTATAATTAATATGCAGTTTCCAAAATTAAAAATAAATTTGGCTTATCTCTGTGACAGCGGATAACTCCTAATGTCATTTTCCAAGAAATATATGAAAGGAGAATTTATAGTATAAAGTCCACCCTGTTTTGTAAGGAAAACAGATGTTCATTAATAAACAGACTGACCACAGAGCACTGGAACTACCATCTGGATGGGATGTTGTACAGGGTTCCCCCCCGCTCCTTTAACAATTTAGTCAGTGAAGTTCTGGTAGGGATCAGGTGATTTAAATTTTTTTTTATAGCATGTTTGGAAATATGTTAATCTTCTGTTCTTTCCTTCCCATAATTTCTTCCTTCATGCCTTTAAATAAGTTAATAAAAGGAGCAAGCCATAAAGCATTCCAGAAAGTTCCGGAAATTGAAAAAAAAAAAAAAAAGAAAGAAAAAGGAGTTAGCTGTAGGAGAATCTCTTATTTGTCCTTGCAAATCTGCAGGTGGTGTATAAAGTCTTCTCCATTTGCGTGCCTCAGCCATTGTAGGTGGAGAATTCTCTGTGTGTGCTCATGCTCTTTGTTGGCTGGATTGCAGTAGCACCTAAAAATATCAGGCAAAATCAGTCTCCTTCTGTGCTCTGGTCTGCACCTGTGTGCAGAGAAAGCATGTCCTCACCCCTGAAGAATTTGCACCTGAGTCTGCACTCCTGTAGGCAGTGATGTTCATGGCTTAGTATTAAACTGGATAATGGTGACATTGAAGCACCTTTTAGGTGGATGACATGTTAATCATCATCATGTGGGACCTATGTGGACATGAAGAGATGTAGTGTCATCCTTATTTTAAGTAGGGAAAAATGAGGCTCCAGACAAGCCAAGAATTAAAAAACAGATATCCTTATTTCTGTAGGAGAACCTTGCTGCATGACAATGTTTTACTTTTTTACCTCAGTGTATAGCTGAAGACCTTCCAAGAGTCCCTACCTGTCCTTGCCCATTTGTAAAATGGTATGGAAAGGCTTAGCTAACTGCTGGGATGCTGAGAGGCTTTGCCCTGCTGTGGGAATCTCTCAGATACTGGGGTAAGAGACCAGGATATTTTATCACACAACAACATTTCCACAATGTTTCTTGCGGCTGGTGCAAGGGAGTAACACTACATATGTCAGATCAAGCAAGGTGCTCCAGGTGTCAGATAATTACAAACTCTTACTAAGTAATTAATGTTTGTGGACTTCCCTTAATATTTGTGTACCTTCTCCAGTCAGTTTTACTACATTCTATCGAGACTCCTAAATACTTTCTTAGCAACCGAAACAAGAAATGACTTGATATTAAATGTGTTACCTATTCTGTAGTCACTATTGGCTGACAACTCTACACTGCTTATTAATTTCCTGCAATGTACTGTTTATTGATATTGCCTTTATTGTGGTACCTCACCTCAGCCATGAAGGGAGGACACGCACCTTCATCTCGAGCTAATGGCATTGCTGCCAATGCTGCAGGGAGGCTGAAGAGCAATGTGACTAATAAAATACAACCAATAAAAATATGAAAGAAAAAATGTCCCTACTAGAAAGAAATGCATATTCCAAGTGCTTGCACAGCGCCTGGGGCTGTTAATCATCACTCCATGGGCACCCCTAAACAACTCTAAACAACAGTTAGAAAAGGATCAGATGGCTGTTTAGGGGGCTCGGCAGAGTGGTATTTGTTTGACTGGCAGGTGGCCATGCTTGTAAGGTGCGCTGTGAATAACAACAGTGGCTTAAACATGAAGATGAAGGATTTTACTCATATGCTGTCTTTAGGACTCTTTTCCACTTTGTGTGAGGAGATAAAGGAGGTGCTGGACTTAAAGGGCACTGGCTCATTGCAAAGATTGGTGGGGCTGGCCGAGGAGACCTCTGTAAAGGGCAAGCTGGAAGCAGCAGTTTCAAGCAGTTTACCTGGACTAGCTTCTCCTGGGGGGAAAAAAATCTCTTTGTACCACTGATTAATAGCTTTTTCCTCCCTGTTTCTTGCCTGCATTTGTCATGGAGGAAGCTTGTGAACATCCTTTCCTCCTCTCCAAGTGCATATGTAAACTCTCCTCTCATCTCCAATTCATTAATCATGAGCACTTTTGTTATGTGGGTTTCTCCTCCTCTCCTTTCCCTTCTGAATGCATCCCCCTGCCATTCTTTTCCCTTGACTGCTCCTGCCAAGGGGCCATGCTGCCCACAGTGGTGGCCCAGGAGCTGCTGTGTGCAAGGTGCCCTGTGGGTGCCCAGGGCAGCTCACCTCCTGAAGCTGGATGCTCCACATGTCGTGGAAGCAGAGGTCTGCTGTCGAGCTGGCTTTCCAGCCTGGCTCTGTGACACTCTGGTGCTGTGGGCCTGACTTGGCCTGTATCTATCATTTTGCAGGAAGTAAAAAATTACATGTAATCATCATCAGTCATTCATTATCAGCCCCTCTCAGCCTGCTGCTGGGCAAAGCTTTCTCCTCTGTTTGTTTCCCTTGTGCTGATTGCTGCAGTTAGTTATTTATATATTTATTTTTGCCAGAACTTTGCCACCCTTGGAAAGCAAAGTTGGCCAGTGATAATAGAGCATGGATTGCCAAGACCCTGTTCCCCTTGCCTCTCATAAAAAAAGAGGTTTACCGCTAGTGATCCACATTTACTGAGTTACTTGGACAGGAAACTGTGGAATTTGCTGAGTTTTAGCAAGAGGCATGAAGGCACACTGGTACAGGCTTCAGTAGGGACTGGTGATCTGAGCACATCCCTGAAAGTCCTGATGGGATCCCACAGCCTGATCTAAAGTCCTTGCCAAGAGTTCTGCCATCACTCATGCCAGCCTAAGCCTATCTGTGCTGTAGACATGCCTTCAGTGGCAGTGGGGAAATAAAGCTTGTTTGACTTTACCTAAGCTCAAACGAGTGGCAAGAAGAGAGAGTTTCAAATGCTTCTGAGGGAGAACTGAATTTTTAAAAAGATCAGTGATTCCAATTCACATAAGCATCCAGGGGCTTGGAGACTCAGCCAAACTTTTCTGAATTAAAAATACTGAGGGATTAGGCTTTCCTGAGACTTTTTGCTAATGCTTCCTGCTTCGAGGAGATTTTTTGGCAGATATTTCTCTCTGTTGCTTCACAGGTCCAAAAACATTGAGAGTTCTCATATAGGAGGACAAAGTATTTTTAAAAGACTGTGTTTACTAGGTCTGTTCCAAGTGGGAATAAATAATGTAGTGTATACAATGACAATAGGAGAGATCATTACCTTTGCATTAGGATTCTCAGTGTTGCTAGTGATGCCAAGGCTCTAGACCTTGGCCCTTGGAAGCCTTACTGTGCCCACGGCTGTCTGATGAAATCTCACTGACCTCCCCAGAACTGCAGCAGCTTTGTTGCCAGAACTTGGAGGTAGTAAAGTTTCCAGTCACATGTGTTTCTGACACACACACTCATTCTTTGCCCTGAAGGATCTAAGTTTTTCCTGATGGACATTCATAAAGCTACCTGGTACATGTTTATAAAGCTATCTGGCTGCAGCAGAAGTCTCAAAGAAGTTTCTTTTTTCACTAAATTGCCTTAAGAGTGACAGAGAACATGTAGCCCTGACCTGCTCTATGAGACCTAGTTATTGTGAGCTTGTGTGCATGTATCTTTGAGATTAAAGTGCTGAGAGCATGCACACAGCTGGGAGGTGAGAAATGGGGCTGTACTTGCAGGCAAGAAGAGTTTACTCTTCCTCTTCCCCTCTGCAGAGAGCTGGGTCAAGAGGATTTGCTGCTTTCTGATCAGGCAGCCCCATCTCCACGTACACTGTCGTTTTCCCCTACACGTAGCACCAGGAAGCATAAGTCCTTGCAATTCCACATGACAGATATAATGTGATCCTTGTGAAGTGTGTGACACAGGGAGTCATGGAAGTAATGGATTTAATGTAACAGACTACACACCTCCAAGCTGCAATGTCTTAAGGGAAAGATTAGCTGTTTTGGCACACCTCCTCAGGAGAGGAGCATCTACCTATCTGTATAGTCAAAGCTTTCTTTGGGGGATGCTAGGAGGTGAAGGGGCCTCTGGGCAGTTCAGCTTTTTGCATGGCTCAGGAACCCAAAAAATCTAGAGCATTATCATTTATCTTGCTATAGGTGCCTAACTTGCACGTACTTCATAGAAATAGATGTCCTTAATGGTGGGATTTTCAAAATTGTCTGCTTTCTTATGCTTCTAAATCTCTTTGAAAATAGTTTGTCTCTGGTTATGCATCACTAACTGTTGTCATTTATTAGAGTTGCATCTAACCTGAACGTTACCCATTTGAGGCATGTTGATAGCACTCATGGCGACCCAGCAGCAACAGAAAGCTTAACACTTAAGACAATGAAGCTTAAGCCTAGCTTCCCTCTTTGTCACACAGATAAAAACAGTAACGTTAATGATAATAACAGAAGAAACACATTTTCATCTCTGCAATGTGGAGTAATGATGGAAATTGGGTTGGGTGATTTCTCACATGCCAAAAATCCATCAAAAGTGAGATAGACCCCTGTAGTGATAGGGGATACACATTATAAAGTCACCCCAAGACAACCCCGTTTTTGTTTCATGGGTGAAATTTGAATGGAAAATGGGAAGCAAATACCTTATTCTCTCTGTCCCCTGAGAGAATTTGGTTTTATCAAAGCAAAATAGAACCTTTTGGCCACCGTAACTATCCTCACAAAAATATTTCTTTTCAAATGAAGATAAAGTTACCATTTTTGTATTACAGTTTGCTTTTAGTGAAAATATGTAAATACGCTTTGGTATAGGTACAACTGTTCTTTTCTGGTTTATTCTGGAAAAGGACTTCCTGTGTTATGAAATTAGTCCAGTGAAAATAGAGGTTATTCCATTTTACCATACCTGCTGAATTTACCTGAAGGTGTGCATTCAAATCTGGGATTTGTATTTTCTGTTTAAATATTCTAGTGCAAACACAAGCCTTACAGTCTCAGTAGTTTGACTGATTTCTTCTTTTACATGGTATGGTTTTTATTTGATTTAGCATTCTGTACTACAGGAGAAAATAAAAGTGAAGTAATCCAGAAGCCTATACTAAGGGATACTTTGAGAAAGAATAGTCTACAAATTGTTTACTTTCTATGAGCTTTCACTCTTTGGATTCACTCACAAATTTCCAGCAAGTAAATCGTCTGCATGTGTATCTGTGGGCACAAGTGCTGTGGATATATGGTAAAATGTATCTGGCTATAGATTTTTGTTGCAAACGATAAAGTCAGCCCATTGTTCCTAAGTTGCAAATGTAAATCCATTTATGGCTTTGTAATTTTGCAATTTTGCACGCTATTAACGTGAGATCAGTTTGCAATTTTGCAGCTCACATGACCTTAAACCTTGAAGCAAAACCCAGAGATTTATGAACCCAGGTGAATCAAATCTTCAAGAAAAGCTCTTACAGAACAGAGATTTGCACAATTCTTATCTTCTGCCAAATTATTCAAGCAGAGAGAAGACAAAATCTTTTATATAATATTTGGGAAGCGAGGAAAAAGGGAATAGGAGTGTAAGCACCACACTTGGTAAAATGTCTCCTCACCTTCCGTAAGAATTTTGATTGATAGATTTCTCTGCAGTCTCCTCCACTAGACTAATTTAAAGAGTCACCTGCATGTTGCAAGTATAACTTGCTAAGCTTTTCAAATTACTCCCTTAAGAAAGGGGTGCTCTATTTGTGGTTTATTAAACCCACTTCTTCGATATGTCTCAGTGCCAGACACATACCTGAAAAATAAATCTGAGCACATATTGGATAGTGGGGAATTTGGTGGCTTAAAAGTACCAGTATTGGTTTCTTTCTTTGTCTTTTTCCCTCCCCCACCCCCTAAAGTAGTTAGTCTTTATAGATTATAAAGCCAGAAGGGACCACTACAATCATCAAATCTGACCTCCTGTTTAACACAGGCCATAGGCTGCACTGAATTAATTCCTGTCTGAACTAGAGCATATCTTTTCGAAAGTCAACTTCTCACTTCCCAGCATATGAAAAGGTCTCCCATGACACCTATAGACCTTTCATAATGGACAGATTCTTCCCATGATACAGACAAATTGAGTTTTTCCTGGGAGGTACTGCCCCACTCTGAGCTGATAAAGGAAGACCCAGGAACTACAGGTATGCTGTGATTACTTCTTTGCACTCTGTGATGTTCCAGGAGCTTGTGCATCTTCTGCTTTATGAGATATACTTGGCCTAGGGGAGCTAAGTGGAAGGATGAGGGAGAAGAGGAGGTGCATAATGGTATGGCCTCCAGCACTGTTATTTACGACAGTATCCTTCCAGCAATCTGTTCCTGCATAGGGTGAAGGCATGGTTTCAATTCTGCCCTTGAAACATGGATTAAGCAATGTTGCTAATACATATTTGTCCCTGCGGCTGTCAAACATTTCACTGATACTAGACTCTGTAGACAGCTTAATAGCTAGGTCTTCTGTCAATGTTACTGCAGCAGTGTCTCCTTTGCTTTAAGATGCTGTTCAGATTTATTCAAGCAATAGGTGTAGCATGGTGCTTGGTAAATAGCTGCACCTGACTGTGTACTTGTATCATCACTGCTTTCTGACATCCCAAGTGACCAGATGAAATGGATGGACTAGGGAAACCAAGAGCTGAGAAGAATCCAGTGAGTGAAAGTTGGAAAGATCATCTGTCTCGTCCCTGTTTTATGTCTCCTAACAGTTACATGCACAATGCATTATTATTCTAGAAGTCTCTGAACAATAACTACCATCCACTGTAGCTGAAAATGTGTGTAGCCAGCAATATTGGACAGTGGTTTTGTTACTGTTAGCATGATGCTTTCTTTACTTGTGTTGATGTAATCTAGGTGTTGCTGGTTTTCATGTAACAGTACTTTACATGTGACCTGATTTAATTATCTAGATGCTGGAGATTTAAATCTTCCGTGAAAAATAAGAACCAAAAGAGTTATGGTATGTGTTTACACATGATGACAATATTTTGCTACCTATTGAAAAGCAAAGTATAATTGAAGGATTTTGAATTTGAATTGAAATTGAAGAATTTTTCCAGTCTTTAAAATTACAGTTCACCTGTATAATGGGATGTGATGAGTATTTGGCTTCTCAATGCTATTGCTACTAACTGATGAAGGAACAGTGACTGGTGCTATCTCTGCTTCATACTTACTTCACTTTTGAGCTTTGACTTTTCACACTATCAAGTTTTTTGTGATAGTTTTCTGCTGGAGCAGAATTTTTCTCTTCGTCATTGGTGATTGAAAAGCTATGATGTATACCTCCAAATCTCACCCCATCAGATAAAAATATTTTCATGGGTTATTTTTACTCCTCAGCACATTATTTCCTCTCCCTAACATTTGCAGATAACTAAGTGACCCTTACTGGCAGGGTACCACGTGTTAAAAGGTCTGAGTCTGGGGCAGAGTCTGGGTTAGAGGTCTGCATAGTGACAGAGGGCACTCCCTACCTTGAGGAGCTCTGGGCCACTGCTGTGTTTGAAGCAGCAAACAACGTGGCCAGCTGTTGAAGCCTTGCCAAGATGTGAGCACACACAATCTCATAAACCCCCACACATCTGAAATGAAGCAAATGCCTGATCGTTGGACTTCCTCTCACTTGCCTCAAATTTATTTCTTCTTCCAATATTTATTGCAGGGCTGGAAGAAAAGTACTTCTGGACCTTGTTTAGTACCATTTTCTGTGTGGAACTAGACATGTCAGTGTTTTAGAATTTAACTCCTGCAATACCCACTACAGAAATTACAGTTATTATTATAGTAATTTCTTTGAAGCCTCTTCAGCACCAGTGGTCATGGGTACAATCACACCTTGGAAAATACTTACTCTGTGTGACTTTGCTGTAGCTTCAGACTTTCTTCGCAAGCCTCCAGGGACATGAAGACCTTAGATCTGACCTACAATTCTTCTACTGAGTCCACTTTTGCTTATTCTGCTTTGCCAATAATACCTTTATGTCCTTTTCTTGCCTTTCTACCTACCTCTGTGATCTATTGGTAACTGTTCAATCCTCTCTAAAATTTCTGTTTTGCCTTGAGACAAATGGAATGAAAAATACACTGTGATTAAACTTACGTGTTGTAAGGAGAAATAACATTTTTATTTTCTTTTTCAATTCTAAGGCAACTATTTGAGGAGTGGGAGGGGATATTGCATGCTTGGTATTTCCATATTTTCTAAAACATGGAGCCTGAAGTAGGGGACAGTATCTGCACACAGATCAAAGAATATTTTTAGATTACTTCATTTTTTTTCTTGAAAACTTTGGAAAACTCAGTGTTCATGTTCTTTCACAAAACTTCCTACTTTCCTACCTGTTGTGAACTGATGGTTGAAATAAATAATCTAGGAAGGGTATAGACTTGCTATATGTCAAGTAGTGAAAAATGCAACTTCTATGATGTTGATGAAGTTAAATATTTTTATTCGTCATGGGAAACTTGGAAATTTTGGTCATATCAAACCTGAATTTCTTCTTGTTGTGGGCCATCCTCCTAAATAAAGAAGAGAAGAAACTTACTTGCATCCCCTCATTGGGAACTGCTGTGCACTTTCTTGTACTGCTAACATCTAAGCCGACACTGGTTTTTAACAATTATCTGTCCTTACTCGCCTTTATATCTTTGCCAGTCCCCTTGGGCACATGTCCTAGTCAATCACCCATTTTCTCATCTGCTTGGGGTTTGGTAGAATTAGTTCAATGCTCAGGGAAGAAAAGCAAGCCTTATGATCAGCTTGACCAATCCAAAAGGCTGACTGCTGAATTACAAGTAGCAAATACTGCAAGTACTACTCACAGTGAGCAGTTTATGAGCAATTTGCAGACTGAAATTGGTTTGCCCAAAACATTTATTGGACAGCTTCAAATAGAAAACGAACTTGTGAAAACTGCAGTTTGTTCATGAACTGCATTCACGAGTAAGATAAATTATGTGGTACAAACTCTGCCCGCTGTTAACTTCACCAAGGGAGACATAAGAAGCTGCTGATGCCACTGGAGAGAGCTGAGGACCCATCACCCCTACTGTACAAGAATATTGTTTAAATGAAAGAACTCATGTGAAACGAAGCAAATGATGGAATAAACATTGCAGATGCAATTGAAGATGCATGCCAACTTACATGAATTAGAAATGAATGTTAATGTTCCTTAGATCAAGAAATTACTAGCTTGTACCCAATCTCCTTTAAGTTCTTCATTCTAAAAATATAATCTTTAAGTTGTCAAAAACTGAGACTGCAGCTGTACTATGTCATCCAAAATACCTAACCCTTCTTTCTTCTCTTAGTTCTTCCTCCTTCCCAGGACTGACCCCCCCATAAAAAACTAATGAGGAAGGAAGCATGGTCCAATTGATGTGACATCTTTGTGACAGTCATGGTCTGTAGCTCTTTCATTTATGCAAATCCAGTCAGGTATTCTGATATATCAGCTGTATGCAACCAGACCACTTTTTAGCTCAAATGACTACCTCACTTTGCTCTGTTAATTGTTCTGCCGTTGCTAGCGTCTGTGACGCAGGTGTATCATGAGCTGCTCTTTCAGGTGTCCTGGGTGAGGAGGATAAATGCTGAATGGCAATTTTTTTAGCTGAAGGGGTTTTTAGTGTTAAGTTACTATGTAGTCTTTTAGGTTGAATTTCATAATTACAAAATAAATTGAGAAGGAACTTTTGATCAGTTTCTTTAGAAACATTTATTAAGTTCTTTCTGAGCTGCAACTCTCAGTAAAGTCAAAACCATTTCCTTTCTGCCTCTGAGGACAACATTTTGTCCACAGATTGTAACTTAAACTTACTTTTATCTGAAGTACTATGTTTCAAAGGCTGGTAAGAGATTTATTGTGATGTATTAAACCATCTGTTTCCAAGGACTGTGCTTCGCATTCCAGCATTAGCCAATGCTTGTGGTGCTGTGTTTTTGATTCTCAAAGCTCCTTTGCTATTTTAGCTTATTTGTAGGTAACAGAGTGTTTTCACTGACTGGTAAAGCAGATGTCCTTGAGCAGTCAAATCTTGAACAAGTCTACATGGGAGGTCATCTGCAGGGGTACTTGCAATTTTTTCCTACTGATTTTTTCCTTTCCTGTACAGACTCCTCATAAACATTGGAATCAATAAAAAATTAAATGCGAAGTAGCAGCTTTTCCAAAATGCAGCAATGAATGAGGAAAATACTTTTACAGAGGGATGTACAACATGTTAACTTCCTTTTAGATAGCTAACTATAAGGTAGAATATATTTTAGTCTATTTCAATGAAACATATGGGTCAAAATGGTACAGGTCTGTGGGTGATCAAAGTTCAAATGGTGTGAACCCTTCTTTCATCTGCAAAGAAAACAGCAGTTGTCAGGGAGGTTTTCTTTCTCTGTAAGCATTGCACTCAAACTCAGAGAGCTTTTGGAGGTTGTTCAGTGCTGGCATTCTTTTGTTATGATTGGAAGAAAATAAAATTTGGAGAGATAATAGTTTATTTGCCAAAAAAGGCAGGCTTGGCTCTACCAAACCTATTCACAAAATTTGGGAAAAGTGAATATAACAGACCCAGGTGAAATAACAGACACAATTTTGCTGCCTGGGAAACACTTTCTTTTTGCTTTTTTTGTTAATTTTCTTATATTGTCCAGTCCAACATGGTGTTTCATGCACAACAGTGACTTGGGAGCAGATAACCATATATTGACTGCATGGCTGGTTAGTTAAGTGCAGTAAAAGAATAAGAAAGGGCTATAATTACCTCCAAACAACCTTCCAAAACCCTGCTATATTAAAGTAGCTTGAATTGCATGAATTGCATGGCATTCAGTTCCTTTTCCTAATCAGTGTTTTTGTCTTTCATTGCCCTGGAAATCCCAAATTTCAAGAACCTATTTGTTCCCTTGATGTAAATAAAGCAATAATTCTTCAAGGCTAGTTTCTTGCTTTGTGAGAGGATAGATTACATCACATTCAAAAAGAAACTCTAAGAGGTTTCTCTTTCTCCTTAATCTCTGTCTTTGTTTTCGTAGGAAGGAAACACTAGCCAGGGCTGTCCCAGGAATGAGTAAGAGATCCTAGGAGCATCTCCAAGGATTCACATGGTATTTCCTGGCAAATATATTGCCTATGTGGCTGAATTGTGCTGCTCTGCTTGTGCTGCTTAGGACTTGCTGTCCTCTGATACAGTTTTTGAACTCAAAAATTCAGGAAGCCTACAAAAATAAAATGTTTTGGGTATTACCATGGCTACCAACTAAAGGTAGTAGAGAAAATAGCTTGTTTGCCTTAATCTCTAGTTGCATGCAAAACAAACATTATACAGGCAGTTACTATAGAATTCTCATAAAGTGGACTTCAAGCATACAATCAAAGCAAACTCAGAGCTACTCATAAGCAAATATTAAAAGCACCTTCAGCTCCTTGATTTTATTTTTTCATTCTGAATTGAGAGTTGCTTTGCTAATCTTGCTAGAAACATGGAATTATTATTAAAGTGTCTGTCTAGGTTCTTAGTAAAATCAGGCATAACTTTTTCATTAATGCAAGTTAAGATTGCTACCTTCAGTAGTACTGCAGACACCAGTGAATCAAGGTTATGTTACACTACTCCTAAGGTGGGTTTTGCAGAGTAAAATATTTCATTTACAAGCTCTGGTTTAAAATGTAGCATTTCTGAGTGATGGAAACCTGTACTATACAGCCTTGGTATGGTATCTGGTATTCTGTACTTTGGGGAATGAACCAGAAGCCCTGAGTGCTGACACAAGCATTGAACAGAGGACCTTATATTTACAGTATGTTATCTCATTTCGAATAGAATTTATCCAGCAAAATATTCCAAACAAGATGCTGATATCTTGCTTTCTGAGGGCTAGTTTTTGGAGCAGGTCTGTCAATTTAGCTTTCTCCTTCAGCTGGATTCTCAGTATGTGATTTTTGCTAGGTTACCTACCTAAATACCTTTTTTCACTATCCTTCTCCCCCTTTTTTTTTATAATGCATATAATTTCTTGTCTCTTGAATGGTTGTTATTCGAAACATATGCTATTGTAGTTCTGGAGAGAGATTATATAATAGCTATTTTGGTAATCCCTTTATACTACTTTGATAGGAATTCACAACTCTTGTGCACTTGCAAAAAATCCCTAGTTGCTCTACTGTCTTCTGTTTTTTCCCCCTAAACACTAGACTTAGAAGCGCTGCTTCTGTATGCTCTAGCCTTCCCAAAATAGAGCCCCCTCCAGGAGAAATTCTCATGACTGGGGAACTTCCAGTTTACAGATTGTAAATCTCACCTGTGGTCTAGGGGAGGGGAGAGACAAAGAAAGATTTCAGAGTTGAAAATGTATAAAAATAGAGATGAACTAAAGAGGGAAGACAGAACTACACTGAATACTACGGTGAGGTCCCAAATACTCCCTGCTAAATGAAGCAATTCTCAAAACATTTACAGTTGATTTTAGGAACCAAGAATTTGTCAAGTGGTATGAAGCAGCAAGCAGCCAGCATTAGACAGAAAATATCCTTAGACAAAACTACTGATGCCAGCCAAAAATCTGTGCAGGAGTTATTCCTAATGTTATTTTTTTTTTTCCTAGTGATTTGTGTGTAGACTTGCAAGTTTCTTTTTATACACAGGAGGAAATGAAGCTTTTGAATTTGTACCCAGAATGCTCCTTTGCTGAAGTATATAAATGTTTTTCCAATTTGCAGCTATACCAAGATCATTTGAGAAAATCTCTGTGCCACTGGCAATGCTACTAGATGAAGGGCTTTATGTACCTTGTGGAGATATTTTACCTATGCAGGACCTTTTCCAGAATGTGTCATGGTCTGCAACTGGATCCCTGGGAAATAATATCTACTGAGAGTTTTGTAGGCTAAACTACACATGTACCTGTTTGGCCATTTATTGAACATTATAAGGGCTGTTTCAACTTGTTTTGTAGAAGGTTTTGGTGCTGAAGCTAGCAGACAGACAAAGGAAAAACACCTTATGAAAAAGACTTCCCGTGGCACACATTTAACCTGAATTTTAATGTTCTGCCACCTACCTGAAGCAATGCAGGTGAAGGAAAGAAAATGTAAGAGATGCAAGGTTTAAATTTCTATGCAGTGAACAGTTTCAGTTCCCATCTTCTGCTCATATCAAAATATTGCTGATCAATAAAGGTATGTCAGTTTGCAAAATCCCATCCTTTTACTACCATTTTGCCTCTTGCTGCTTTTACATTGAAAAACACAAGTTTGTAATGCATTAAAAAAACCCCTCAACTGATTCATTTGGAAGAGATCCAAACAGTACATTTTTCTTCATTCATAGAACTTTTGTCTTCATTTTTCTCTGAAACAAAATTTTGGCAAAACCCCATGTAAGTTTTCAAAACATCTTACTTAGGACACTTTTGAACTTTCCTTTGAAAAATTATTCCATCAAAAGTATTTCCAGCCAGTTGTACTGGCAATACCCTTCATTTTTTTGAGTGCTTAGTCTCCATATTCATGTCCAGGAAAATAGGTACACTTAAAAAAAAAAAACTCATTAGTGTTAGTACTAATAATATTGACTATAATAGTAGCATAAATTAGCATAATAGATTTAGGGGGGTGTACAGAATTTGCTGTGGTAAAGATGTAGTATTATAGGTGTATTCTTCATATTGTTAAGTTGAATAAAACAGAATAAAAGTCTAACGTGACTCTCCTAAGAGCAACGCAGCCCCACTTCAGGGTGTGACAGCCTTCTTCCACATTCTTCTGTTGTGTTCTCTACTGTGTCTGTGTTTCCATGATAGAAAATAATTCTGGTTGTTGCTGATAACAACAGTACGGAGTCATGGGCAAAGTGGAGAAAAATAATTTTGAATCTGGTGATCTTAGGTAACATGCAAGACCTTGGGTAGTTGCAACATATCTCATTAAAGTGATTTAATGTCCTAGTTAAAAAAACCAATATAATTTGTGGATTGTATGTTAGACTTACCCAAATTGAAGAGGCAAAAGGTTATTTTTTAAGCAACCTAAGTAGAATCGTGCAATTGAAAAAAATGAGAAATACTTGTAATTAGAACTGAAAACCTTTACATTTTGCATCTATTTAGAAAATACTTACAAGAAGATTGTATTGGCATTTTGAAATAAGCAGGAGTTGGTTTACTTACAAGCTTAAGTACGGAAAAAAAAAAATACTTTAGAATTATATAGTAAAATTCCAGGGTGTGTTCATGCAGAAGATACCAAAATATGCCTTTTAACCTTTTCAGCATGGAACATGTTAATTAACTTTTGATATTGTTTTTCCTTCTTGACTATTCTTAAAATGGAGTAAGAAAGGCCTAAGCTGCATATTCAAGTTGACAGTGATAAAACATTTATTTCCTTCCTTTCATGACACTATATAATAGACAGGTAAAAGATGGATTTTGTATTTCATGGAGTTTAATTTCATCTGAAATATGAAACAATACAAAATTATGTCTTGACTTTTTCATTTAAGGCAACTCTGAAATATTATTTGTGATTTCTGGATTTTTCTCTTAAGAAGCATATGAACCTTTTTGTATCAGTCTTAGTTGAACCTTTAGTAATTTTTCTACAAATGCCTATGCTTGTAATAACCATTTTATTGTAGCCAAAATTGTGGTTATTTAAAGTAGAAATATAAAGCACATTGGTGACTATATGGTTAAATTATTTTAATCAGACATTGTTAGTTTATTGAAAGATTATTATTTTTTAGGTTTCAGATTTCATCAAGGGAGATTAAAAAAAACAAGCATTTTCTTTAAAGCCTACGGGAATTTATAAACAGTTTTGGCAAAGAACAAAGTATTTTTATTTGCAAATCAGACTTTGTGAGAGTTGTGGGGATATTGTTTCTTGTCTCCATTCTCTCTCAGGGACAGGCTTTCCAGATACACAGCGTTTATCACCCGGGTGCTGAAGCCAAAGACATACACTGTGTGATGCTTTCCAGCACATTGCCTTTACACTGTCCTAGAGGAAAGGTTGAAATGACTTTCTGGGAGTGAAAGCTGCCTGCAAAATGGACCAACAGAAGAGAATGAGAGCAGACGATGTCTGAATTATATATATAAATAGATATATATATTTCCTTTTTCTTTTGGCAACCTAAGAGTATTTCCATAACAGCATGTTTTGAATTTTGGAAGAAAATTTTTATTGTTTGAATTACTACTAAAGGGTAACTAATTTTCCTGGAAAATGCTAATTGGAGAAACACTTTTTAATGAGTTGTATCAAGATTTAAGCCTTTTGTTGTTAACTCCAGAAAAGGTCTTTAAATAATGTTCTACTTTGTAGAGTATTTCAGCTATCCAAGTCAGGCTCTAGAGTTTACAGCTCAGTTTCTTAATGGTCTGAGGTTCCAACTGAACTGATTCAACATAACATGCCTACCTTCCCTATTTAGTCAGAGAACTGAGTTTAATGTATGGAAGCAAACTCACGGGATTAGAGAAAAGCCTTCAGCATAGATGGCACCTCCACACTGACTTTTTCCCCCTACATTTGTTGTATCCACTGTAGCGAGTATCTTATCCAGAAGCTGCAATATCACAAGAAAAGATATTTTGTCTTGAAGAACATTGCAATCCTTTGGTGACTGATTCACCCTTAAGGAAATGAAAAATTTTCTGTCCCAGATTCCTGATTTTATTTCTTGCTGTTGTCGTTGCTTGTAACCAATGTATAGTTAGAAAACAACCACGTCCAGATTTAATTACTCCTTTCCATTTCTGGGGTGTGTTGAAGGTACGGCAGGGTCACAGTAATGTATGGAAAATCTATTAATTTGTGTCTTCTTGGTCTTCTGAGTGGGGGAAGAAAGGAAAAAAAGAATCTGTAGGATTTCCAGGAACAATCAGGTTTAAAGAAGTCTGGTTAGAATCAATGACTCAAACAGCAGTACACATTGGAACAGAGCTGTGGCACAACCTACAGCTGACTGAGTCATCTCCAGAACGATGTTTGCATGATATACATGATTTTTTTTTTAATGTGAGCCCTCTTCATGACATTTTGAGAATTATAAATCAGATCTGACTAACAACCTTGAATAAGCTGCCAGTTGAGACAAATCCAAAAAACAGAGCCTCAAGATTTTAATCTCAACCAGTTTGTGC
Source organism: Dicrurus megarhynchus (assembly GCA_013399195.1). NCBI lineage: Eukaryota > Metazoa > Chordata > Aves > Passeriformes > Dicruridae > Dicrurus > Dicrurus megarhynchus. The sequence goes on from VXAD01000741.1 coordinate 885,885, forward strand.
AACACTATGCAATGCAGATGAAGGAATTGATCATAAAGAAACCAGTGTAGTCAGGAAGGATTTTTACCCCTATTTGTCCTTCATCTTATTTTAGAACTGAGTTTTAGCCAGTCATTAAATTGATCAATCTTTTATGCTACTCTCTGTCTCAGTTGCCTGATATTAGCTGTTCTGTCTACTTCACTTACAGCTTGTTTTTCTCTAATCACAGTTTTAACTGATTGATTTAGCTGTATGTTTGTTGGAGGTTTTTAATGGTCACATCCCTCAATATCCAAAACAGAGAAGAGTAGAAAATAATTTTATAATTCTGTTTTGGTACATATGTGTATCATGGAGATATATCTTACTTTCTTAATAAACACATTTCTAAAATGTTTAAAATAAAATCTGAAAGCTCTGCATGCCCTTCTGAAAAGTTCTTTTCTGTGCAGAGTGAAGTCATGTTGTCTTTGATTTTCTTGGGGTTTTTTTTTTGGCCTAAGGCTGCCTTCATACACAAATGTCATGGCTGTAATTTTTTTTTCTTCCTAAGAGTTTAAAAAACTCATCCCCTTCTTGAGTACATCCATTTTAAATGCCCAAATGCAGTCCACTTGTTCCAAATTTTTCAGCATAGCTAGGTTCTAGAAACTTTCAGTTCAAATTATGGGTTCTTGAGACAAAAATCAAATGACAGAACTGATCTTACTTTCATGATTGTCTCAGGAATTTTGGCTGAGTTTGCACAGCACCATTTGATGCTTCCCAGATTTCAGATGGAAATATTATGAACAATCTCTTCTTAGTATCCCTAATCTGTACCCCATGAGGCTTGTCTGTGAAGGATCTTGGATGTCTTCCTTGTCCAAAAGTTCCTAGGCAAAGCTGTGCTTTACCATGGCACTGGTGCTTGCACACCTCAAGAGTAGAATGGATGCTTTAGTAGCAAACATGCAAATCATGTCACTTTACATCTCCTCTTTTATCAACAGAAGATGAAGGAATGTAAAGGATCAGATTCTTCAATATTTCACTAGAAAGACTGATTCCAAGAAACTAGAGACAGAAGATAAATGAATTACACTGTTTGTTTATGAACAGTCCCAAAATCCAGTTCTTTTTGATCCTTCAGAATTTGGCTCTAATATAAAAAAATTCAAATCAATACATCTTGAATTCTGAACTCAAATTCATAATTAAATTTTGCATAGATTCTGTATTCTCTTAGAGTGAAATTCAAAGGAAAAAAAATTATCAAAGCACATGAATCCTGGAAAAAAATTTAATGGAGACTACAGTTATTTAAGAAAGCACAGCTATCCCTCAGTTGAACAGAACATCTCCTTTTCTGTAGATTTTGCCATCATGCACATGTTCTGAAGATGTAAAGCTGGATTGTCTTTTGCTTCTGTGTCATTTTTAGATACAGTTTGTGGTGTCACTTCCTGCCATTCTTTTTTTTTTGTTGTATTGCAATAGTGAACATAATAATACTGACCAAACAAGAACTGACTGCAAAGTTTCCATGTCCAAATTTTTGTAAGTATACATTTATAATTGATCTACAAGAATTACACCTTGAGAAATCATCCCTTTACATAGAAAATTTTAAAACAGTTTCTAAGGATATGTCCTCTGAGAAAAAAATTAATGTGAAAATTAGTGTGCAATCCTGTGCAATCCTGGCCCCTCCTGGTGGCTCCTTTCACCCCTCCTATGTGAAATGGCCCTTGGAATGAAAACAGAAAAATACAGTAGAGAAAATGATGTAGCTCTGAACCCTGGTGTAATTTACATTAGCACTTACAATAGGCAGAGTGAAACTGTTAAGAATGGACCTATTTGCTGTATTTTCTTTAGACATTCCTGCTGCAGAAACATTTTTTAAATGAGAATTTTATTCCCACTGATGCTTATTTTCAATTATTTTAAAACAATACACTAAAAAGCTTTGTAATTGAGAAAATACTAAGTTGACTGAATTTTCACATTTAATTACTGACCACTGCTGAGAAGCCAAGTTTCCTCCATTTGCCGTAAGTAGATGAAAACATGGCACCTGGGACTTTGGCTCTTTGACCCAACAAATAACTCGTATTCATTCTGAGATAAAATGTTCCCTTTAGTCCTCATCTAATTACTAAATAGATTCAATAGCCTAAAATCTTCAATCAAAACCTAACCCTAAGCCTTCATATAATTTTTCCTTCAGTTAATATCCTGCCCAAACAGGAGCTATTTGTTAGCAAGATCTCTCTGGTTTAATTTGTTATATTAACGTGAATAAAAGTAAGGTATAGACTCTGTCCTATGCAAATTAAATACCTACCTTCCTCCTAGTGCTCTTGTGGTTGCCAGCTAACACTTGTAACCAACATATCAGTACTTTGCTTAGCACTGCATCTGCAGCTGTATCAGCAGTATGTGGTGTCTTGGCATAGATGAAATAAATTGCAGTCCTCCAGCATTTCTTTGCATTTAATTAGAGATTTTTTGGGAACTTCTGTTGATTTAAAATGTGAATTTAGGACATCAATATATGATGACCAGCTTAAGGGTGTTCATGATCCTACCAATTTCTCTCATACTTTATAGGCAGACTGAGTTATCTCAAGTTTGTAAATTTACTTACCCATTCTTGCTGTGTAGTTGTAATATAAGTTTTGTGGGCAGTTAATACATGAGATATGTTGAAATTTAGTACAAGGGTTTTGCATCATTCCCATGGTAGTGTGGTGTATGTGTCACCACTGTAGCAAAAAATTCATCACCATTTCTCTCAATTAGCAGTAACTATTATGCATAATATAGCTGCTATCCTGTTTTCCTTTCTTTTCTGTATTACTGGAAAATATTGTCTATGTGAGACTATCAAACAAGTACAATTTGTTCTCTTTTCTCCCTCTTTGTTTCTTGTACAGAACCAAGAACCTTGTATTTAAGTAAGGATCATAAAAATAAGGAGAGGTCCAACCAGAAGATTGTATTTTAATCCAAAAATCCATAAAGAAATTAAATCTCTTAGGAGAAAGAAGCCTTTAATTTTAAAGTTAAAATTCTAACAGAAGATTTAGAGTTAGAAATAATAGATTTTTATATTAAAGCTAAGCTGAGAAATGATTGAAAGCTAGGGTGCTTAAAGCTTCTTAGACCTCTGTCTGCCATCTATCTTCACCTTAACAAGTTTATGAAACGTGAGTACCTAAGACTTCTTAACTCTTACGTCTAAGCAAAAATACTGGGAAAAGAGTATCTAGAACCCCAGCTGCCAAAATCCAGTGCTCTTTACAATCAGGCATCAGTCTGGAGTACAGCTTTAGTGGTCCTGATGGGTGAACTCCGTATGGGAAGGTGTGTATGTTACTGTTGCTTGATTGATCAACAGCCTTTGACACCAGCAGTCTCCTGGGTGCAGCTGATTCACTCACAGGACCTGGCTGGCCTGGATGTGCAGCTCTGAGCTGGCTCTGCCTGTTACTCTTGAACAAATGACAAAGACCGTCCCTTGTGGGCTATGTAGTTTTCAAACCTCTATGTTTTGCAACATCTTTGTGGGATCCATCATCGGGAGCACACATGCACAGCTATCTGTCTGCTTTTGTAGAGGCAGTCAGTATTATTGCCCAGAAGTCCCAGTGCCTGTGAGAAATAATTACATGGTTGAAAAGAAACAGGATCCAGCTTTTTGTCAGTAAAACCATGTGAGGTTGGCAGGGAAAGGCAATACTTCAAGACCTCAACTTCTCTTGGAGGCTCTTCCCCATGGACTGTCAGTGTGATGCACAGACCCAAGTTTTGGCTGGGAGTGCCATCAGTCATGAGTACATAGGTGGCAACGTTGAGGAAAGTATTTTTTTGCAGTTAGCAAGAAGGCTATGCTCATTTGCCTTCAGTGGATGACTAATTTTGGTGATCTGCTTGTAAACTGTCTCCAGCTTACAGCAGTTGAATTCATTTTGTCTTGTGCCACATATGAACAGCACATGGAAAATCAATTAATATGTTGTGATCCATCTTGTAGAAAAAGGAGGCCCAGGTAAAAATGTCACAAAAGTGTTACACACACATTTTTGCCTTTTCACGTGGGACTTCGTTCTTCCAAACCAACCTGGCATTTGCAGCATTTGAAAGATAGTCCTGTGCCCACTGTGGTGAGGATTCTGTGGATGATTGACCTTAAGAGTATGTATCTTGGAGATGGACTTGGATTCTTTTCCACAGAAAATTTTCATTGCCAAGGACTGAGGAAATCTGTTTCATCCCTGTCTCACAGACTTTAAGACTAAAGTAAGATATTTGGGGTAGTTTTTCCACTCTAGAAGTAGCAGAAAAAAATAATTTTACAATTGTCACAAGCAAGAAATGGCACAAACAGCATCAAGCATTTCTTGAAAAAAGGAGTGCTTTTCTTCAGACCAAAATATTAATTTGAAACTTGATTCTGTGATGGTAATAATATGCTATAAAATCCAAGATGTGAATCATTAAAAACCACAATTAACAATGATGTAGACCTCAAAAAGGAGAGATACAACAATAGTAATTTTGAATAATAGTTTTAAAATGACAAAAATCAATGAATACTAATATGTGTAGTAAAAAAACCTCAACTGAATTAGCTGACAAAAAGTGAACAAACGGCATCACGCCATGGCTGCAGAAAAGCTTTTGTATAAAGTAAACCAGCAAGAATACAAATGAGAAACTGCTGGCACATGTTTTGTGTAAAGAATAAGATGAAGTATCCCAAACTGTGTCAATTATTAAAACTAAAGGCTCAAACTTTGACATATGATCTAGAAATCATAAATAGCACTTTCAAAGAGCAGTGTCAGACACTCTAATCTTCCAAGTTGCTTTAAACAGGAGATAAAGTTTGTAAACAAAAGCACTTCATTGAAACTTTCAACAGATCAAAGTGTAACCTTAGACTCAATAAGAAATAATAAATGCTGTTAAAGTCTAACAGTGGGGAAAGCTGCATGCTTAGATGAACTGCCAGTAAACACTCAGTGAGAAATCCTAGATACACAACTGAACTGTTACTGGAAGTGCTTCACTGAACATTTGAATCAAAAAGACTGTTTCTATACAACTTGAAAATCCCAGTGAACTGGTTTTCCTACCTATCTGCATCACTGAATATTGGTCTTAAATGCTGGACAAAATTTGTTTATGAGTCCTGAAATACACGCCTGCATGCAAAGGGTACTCGATTATCTGAGACACTCCTTCAGCTCATTGCAAATGATTTCCACATAGGTCAGCCTGGTTTATTTCAGTTTTTCTTCACTGGAGCTGATTTGGGTGTTTTGTGTTTGCATACCAAACAAGAGCTTGGATAATACAGATTTGTCCACTCAACTGACTGGGTAAGTCTTTGGACTCATTAAAATGAAAATACTTGGTAACTGTTCTTAAAAATAATACATGAAAATGAAACAAAAAACCCCTCCAAACCCTCATACTCCTCACTGTAGAAAGACCTTCATAAAAATTGGATTAAAAATATTCTGTAATATCCTGACCAGGTCTGTACATACTAGCAATTTAAACTCGCCCTTTTTAAAATGACACCAGGGAGCTAGACGAGGCTGTCCATTATCGTCTTTTCTTTTTGCAATTGTAATGGAACATTTAGCCTGATTTTTCAGCAACTAGGAATTGCTTCAAGGAATGAAAATTGGAAACTCCATAAATTTTGGTTCATTGTATGCAGATGACATATTGATTTGCTCCTGTAATCCTGGTCATAATCTGACCATAATCTTGCAAACAGTGGATTGGTTTTACATTACCACATTTGCAGCTATTGTGATAAAACCTATTTCCTTAAAATGAATGTGCAGTTGCAGAACCCACCTGACCGAAGTCCGACCAGGTGAGACAGGATAATCCTAGATACCCAGAGATAATTATACGTGAAGCTACCATCAACATATAACTAATGACCTCTCTTCCTTGAGAAGAGTGGGGATGGCTCTACATATGCCCTTCATTTTCTTCAAACTTCCTTTGGAATTATAAAACCAATGAATACGATAAATCTTGGTTTTTTGTTTCTCTGTTTCAGTATCTTTCTCTGTTACTACTGTACTTATAGTTTGTACAAATGATATATTTGAAGGCAGTTTCTTATGCGTGGGAATCACCGTTAGAAAAAGGTGAGTTGACTTCAAAACATTTTGAGGTATTTCATATTAAAATTTTGGTTCATTATGCTTTGGGTGGCTGTAGCTGCAGAACTGAGGTACGATTGCTGTAGGAAGTGTTAAGCATAGAAAGAAATTGTAATGACAAAACCCATATGGTGAAATTACTGGTAGTTACCTGAGAACAAAAACCCTAGTTGTGAAGATAACTGAAAAAATGTAATTTTTTTTTTTTTTTATTATTTACTCCTTGAGAAACTCTCAGAGTGAATTCTCAGATCTATGTCTAATTATTTAAAAGAGATTGAAAGATTGGAACAGATACCCAAAATTTGGTGATGGTTTCCAAAGTCCAAATATCACATATGTCAAGGTGTTCAGCAATTAGATCAGTCTGGTTCATTGTTTTGCTGTCAAACAACATTAAGTGTGAAATTTTCAGCTGTACATCATACAAGCAGACTACATAATGTTATATTAGAAAGGGATTGTTGCACAGATATATTGCCAAATTATTTCTTTTCTACCACTTAACACTCAAATTAGATTATTTTAGCAAAACCTGAGTTAAAAATGGAGCTTTAATTTTTAGAATAGGTTTGCTCTGTTTGGAATAAGACTCAATAGTGACTCATTCCAAATATATATTGATTATCTTTAATATATTACACAGGTTATAATTAACTCTTCAAAGAATAGCTTTGTTTCAGACAAATTTGTCATATAGCTGTCATAAAATATACATACCTTAAAACACTAGTGTGTGACGGAGTACCCTAAATCAGCTATTTGAAAGGAGAGTGACAAAATGGAAAATTGACACAAATGGCTTCTGCTCCCAAGTTTTAATTTAATATCAGCTGGACTACCTACCTGCTTTTTACTAATTGCACTCACACATGAAAATAGTACTACCTTCTTCTGAATATATCACACAGAAAGTGAGCCAGCAAAGTTTTCTATCAGAGAAACTAAGATAATCAGCACATTAAAAAACCCTGGAAAGCTATAATGTTTGTTTTCAGCTTTCACAATTTCCATAATATAGGTGATTATTTCCAGACACAAGGCACTCTATTTCAGTCCTCTGTGTTTTATTCTATTTATCTGGTAGTGTAAATCTAGTGAAGACCAGATTGTAGATTTTAGGTAATAAGGATGTAGAATTAACCAAAGTCAGAGTTAGGTAGTGCATATGCAACACAATACTGAGGACAGATAAGGCCAAAATGATGCTGGTTTTTTTTCAGTAAGGCATTAATGTATATTCCCAACAAACAGGCAGGGGAAATATTCACTGTGCATATAACTTTTTCTTGAAAGTAATAAAAAGTAAAATCCATAAAATGTGCGATCAAGGACAGATGACTTGGAGTAGCACTAGTGTAAGCCTTAATGTATCAATAATAATGAGCAGCATAACCCTGAAAAACTGTGGAGAAGGGGATGAGTTTCTTCGACAGCTGTAGGGAGATATATACATTTTAATTGTTTCTGTTCTAAAGAAAATCTGAGCCACATCTAAACTTTTTGCATTTGTGATTTTAATATACTTGAGGATGGCTGGAACCTAATTCTTGTGGGCAGTCAAGATACATGCACTGAAATATGGCCATTTTGCCTTAGATTCTTCAGTCTTTTAGGGAGGTGAATGTGGTAGCAGCTGAACTGTGAGGTGATCTTCATGAAATGGGTTGATTTTATTTCCTCAGTACTCCATGGTCAAATGGAAATACAGTTTGAGCCATCTCTCACTAGTAAAGGCAAAAAAAAAAAGGAAATATGCATTTGGGTATTTTTACCTTGTCTGTGTATCTTCTGCAATGCAGCTTCAAGGCACTTACTTTATCTCTTCCATGAACAGGTGTATTCCTACATGTGTCCAAATGCAAAGAGAAAAAAAACATTTTCTAGCTAAGTACCCTGTGGGCCAGATTTTATTTCTTAGTATTTTGTGCAAACTTCAGATTAAAAATGCAGATTGACTTGTTATGATGAACTTCTCTTCGTAGTTGGAGAAACAATAAACATAAATTCTGGTGAATTTATCACTTTGTGTAGCTGAATTTTATTGGCTATTGCTATTTTGAACAAGCTGGAAGTGCTGGGTTTTTGTTTTTTCCTCCTTGCAAGGGCTATGATTTTAGCATATAGAAAGTCACAGTAGTTGGTTTGAGACGCTACATGTACATAGTTTATCTGGTAAAGTTTTGAGCCCAAGTGTACTGAGAGTGCTAGCAGATGTAAATTAACATTTTTTTACCACTATGGAGGTTTAGATGCTGAAACACAATCCCACAGACCTGTTTAATGCAAAATCACTATTGATAACAATAACAATTGTGTAAGATTTCACCAAGCGTGACATCTAGTCTACGTCCAAGTAGATGATGCAATAGTTAAACAGCCGCTTGTGATTTATGATGTGTACAAAACTTTGGGAGAACTCTCAGCAAAGTGTTCATTGGTAAGTCATGCTACCTCAATCTGTTTTGTTCATTATGTCTGTTCCTGCCTCAATGGATTAAATTAACTTGCTATATAATCATGACCACGCTGTTGTTTGGAATTAAGTTTCATGAGCTCTTTTCAACTGTTGAAATAATTTCACAGGCTCCATTATCAGAATCTTCCTCTGCAAGGGTAGTGTTTTATGTGTCTCCTGAGTGTCCTATAAACTCCCAGTATTAATAGTGTGTTAGTGGTGATATTGATGCGTGATAGCATGGATACTGCATACGCTGTTACAACGCTTTAAGACTGTAAACCATTTTTAGAGGCGTTCTTTGCAAGGCTAAGTCTTGATAGCATAATATACCACTGCTAATTATATTGATCTAATTAATCTAATTAAATTGCAGCTAGATATGTTGTACATGTCATTTGTCTGTATTAACATTATGTAAACCTATTCTGCTTGTCTGTGCATTTTATATACAATGCCTCTTCAGCATTTGACCAGAAAAGTGATTGTATACCTCCTGCATCTCTTACTGGTGAGAAAGAGATGTGGTCATCAGGTGTTTATGAGATACAGAAAACCTGACTGTTTTTTGAATCTGGTTTTGTTTGAAGAGACAAAGGATTTTCTGTTCCTGGAGGTTAGAAAATGTCTTCTCTGCTTCCTCATTTATTTCTATTACCTTTGTCAAAAACATGCCTTCATTTTTTAGAATTTGGATGCATCAATTTCAACATATAACTAACAGACCAAAGAGTCCAGAGTCACTTTAGTTGGAGCAAGTGAAACATAACTGCACTGCTTTAGTATTTCTCTCTTATGTGGAAGAGAATGAGTACAGGGAAAATTCACTCCAAATGGAGCAGGTAACTCTTTCCTGCTGCACCCCACAGCTGTAAGTTCTGCCTTCCACCAGCTGCTCCAGAGGAGATGCCTTAGAAGAGGCCAGCAGTTGAATGAACAGCAAATCTTTGACTTTGTTGGCCATGGCCTCTTCTTATGTAGCAAAGGCTCTTTTCATAGTTGCACATATGTACAATGTACCATTGTGGTTCTAGCAATGAAGGGTAATGTAAGCAGATGGTATCTCTACCCTCCTCCTAACACAGGACACACACTTGAATGTCATCCAAATTCACCTTTCTCCTGGGTTTTCTTTTATCATCAATTAAATCAAAGCAAATATTCCTTCGGCATGAGCTACTTTTACAGACTTTGCATAGTTTCTGCTTCTTGTTTTTAGTTCAGAGACACTCCATCATTTTCTATTATTCCTGTCTGGCATTAGGAAGACGCACTTGGTTCAGTTGCTATTCTGAGTTCGCTGTGTCACTCTGCAGAGTCATGGCAGACTACGCCTCGTTAAGGGAAGAATGCGACTCTTCTTCCACATCAGCCTCCTGCAGCAATTAATGCTGTCGCTGCTTAGTTAGTCAAATCAGCTGAATGCTAAAAATATGCAACTCTGGGCAGGTTGGGAGCCCAAAGCATAGTTGAACATCGTGTTCAACTCTCTTGATAGATTTTTTTTATTTTTAAAGATTAGAATAAGTAAGATAGAAAAAACTTATTTATCTTCAGTTATTATCTGGGATTTAAAAAAAAAATCTGCACTGAGCATTATAGGCCAGGTTTTGCTGCTGCTTATATGGAGATGTGAATGATCCTCCTTTTTGCAGGTGACCACTGTCTTGTTGCTGATGAAACTGCTCTCACATTTCTAATGTCAGGAAAATGAAGTAACAGAGAAAAAGAGAATAAGAAAGATGTTTTTAAAATCTCATTTTCCTTTTTGCATTGTCAGAAGAGGTGGCTTCTTCAGCTTACTCTTGTTAATGGCATTAGCTGAAGTAGAACATTTTAAACCAATTTTCAATTCTGACTAATATAGCTAGCTAGCTACTGTTATAGTTTTCCAGGTGAAGCAGTTTTCATTTTCCACAGAAATTAATTTAGAAATCCATGTGGGCTTTCAATAGTAGTCTAGCAAAATTCTAGAAAGATGCCTGGTTAACTGTGCTTGGACAATAAAAACATATTATGAGCCCTCCTTTTCCTTTTGTGTTATCACCCTTTCACTAGTTGGCATAGGACAGGACTCCACAAGGGAGAACATTTAAAACTGGAAGTTTTCCACAGGTTGCTTTTCCCCCCGCTCTGCTCTAAGGTCTTTTAGACCATCTAGAAGCCATATGAAGAGCAAAGGTGGCAGCCATAATCCTACTTTCATCTGTATGTGGTGTGTATGTATTGAATATGTGATGAGGGACTGGAGTCTGCAGTTTAAGGCTTTTGCTCAGGCTGACACATGGCAGGGAGATCAAAAATAGTGTGAAAGAGGAAGACATGAAAGATGAAGAGCTCTGCAGATGACAAGTAGAAGTCAATAGAAATACCCTCAATGGTGTCAGTAGACTGGGAGTCAGGTCCTCTTAGAGAGAGGCCCAGCATTAATTTTTCTGAGACAGTAAAATCCTAGGGGTCTGCAAAAGAGAAAAACAACAGGCCTGAAGGGACTTTGGAGCAGAGCCAGCAGAAGCTGCTGTCATCTCTATCCTGCTGTCCTTTCTTGAGCTTGGCACAATCAGCTGATCTGCATGAATGTGATGTTTTTATGGCACTGGTTATAATTGGTAGTGATAGCAGCATGACTGAATGAGACAGCACATTGTATGAAAACAGGTTGATGGGACGATGAGATTCAGTTATAAAATCTTAAACCTCATTTCATCAGAGCATTTTCTTGGCTAATCAGAATATTTTCTGTGAATCTTGGAAATTGCTCTGATCACAAACCAGAGAGTATGAGAGGGTCTCATTCATAAGTGCTTTATCTTCTCAGGAACAAGTCGATAAGCCTTTATTGTTTAATTTTTCTTTCTTGGGAACTGGGCAGCTGACATTTTTTCAAAGTCCCTTAATTTGTAGGGGACTTTGTGGGAGTCACAAAACCCCATTAACCGTATTTTTCATCTGGCTTTAAGAGGAATATATTTTAAAATGGTAAAAGAAAGACTTCGAACAGCTTCTGATAACTCACAGTTTAAGCATGGCTATAAAAAGAAAATGAAAAGGCAATTAAAAATGGAATATTTCTTTCTTCAGTCTCCCCCCCCCCAGCCGTAATTTGTCACTATTTCTTGTAGGCAGGCAGAAAGATGAGGCTACAGAAGACCATTTAGCACTGCAAAGCTGGCTGCTATAAAGCACCATAACTTGGCATTAGAGTGGGGGACTAATGTTTTAAAATCTGTATCATCCTCCTGAAAAAGTTCTGAACAGTTAGGGTTTTTTTTCTGCAAAATTGAGAAAGAAATGGAAAGAAATTCGTTAATGTCTCAGCAGCACTGGCTGATGTCACTAAGGGTAATAACAAGCCATGTTTCTTCAGATTCCCTCCTTGAATATCAGTACCCAGAAATCCCCTCACTACAAGTGAAAAACCCACACAGATATATATCCCAGGAATCAACGAAACAGGGCTTGAAACACTTGCATTTTCCACATTTGTGTGTGCAAACTGATATTTATGCTTCTACAAACTCATTAGTGAGTAGATACCAGGAGCTTCCGTGGTCACTGGTCTGCAGAAGGTGGGGTTGCTCATGTGGGTTTCTCTGCTGACTCCAGAGCCTCCAGAGACAGAATCACCTCTCCCAGGTAGATTATTCTTTGTGCTGATCATACCTCTCCTTGCAGAACTTACAGTTCTTCTGGGGTGGAGGTTTTGAGGGGCCATGCTCCACCCAGCCGAAGGAGGGCCTACATCTCTACTCCTTGCCTGGGCAGAATGGCAGCAGGGGCTGGTTTCCACACCAGGACAGGATAACCAGAAGGCTGCAGGTTTCCTTTGACACACTCTTGTTTGTGTACATGTAAAGTTTTACTTATTTATACCTTGTGTTTATGAAAAACCACACTGTATCATCCAAGCTCAAGTTTTGAGAAAAGTTCACAAGTGCATATTTCACATGAGCCATATGTTGAGCTGAAGGCACATAATTTACAAACCTTTTAAGCGATTGTGTTACCAACAATTCACATTTCTGTTCTCAAGATAAAGTCCCAGCCCATTCCATCTGATCAGCATCTTATTCTTCAAGCAGGTGTCATGGTTTCTGAATTTTGTCCAGATGGCAGCTGATGTGGAATCAGAGACTGAGTGAATAAAATCAAACACTGTGAGAAGAGCCATTGAGCCTTTGCTCCTCATGTTACTGCTAGTGACAATAGATTTAATGCAGCCATTGTTCATGATCTGTGAGTTTATTAGAGCTAAATGGTTAGGATTATCTCATCAAATTATAACAATCTGAGAATGTGATTAAAAATACCCCCTTAAATTTATTGCACAGTTCATCAGCATTTGCAGTTCATATCTTTTGGTGGTGTGCATATATCCATATATTTGTTCATGTCCAGAGCCAGTTCAGTTACTTTGCTCCCTCAACCCCCATTTCTACCACCTGGGTGTTTGCCTCCAGAAAAATCCGTATCTTTGAGTTGCCTCTCAAGGAAGCTTTAATGACACCAGTGGGCAGAGCCCTTCACAGTTTGTAAAATAACCTCCTGCCATGTCAGATTAGGTTACATGCCATCAAATTATTTAAATCTTCACAGTTACATTTGTTCTACAGATGTGTGTACTCTCTCTCTTGAGATTAGCATTTCTGCACTTTTACAAATAATTTCAGGGTTTTTTCAAATTTTTTTTTTAGTAGCAAAAGTCTCAGAGCTCTTTTAAAGACTACAAAAAAGAGGGGTGATGCTCTGCGTACATTTTGTGGTTTTTCTGTCCAATGACTCTAATGTCAAATTGCTACAACCTGATAAGAGAAATGCTAAATCATAATGTGGTAAGAAAGGCACCCTCGACAGGTCTGCAAATGACAGCTCTATAATTTCAGCATTATTTGAATACAATGTAGAAGTGCCTTATATGTTTAAGCAGCTTCATTTTGCATCTGCTTTTTAGAATAGTTGATTCATACTTGTCTGCACAGGCTTTCAATAGTTCTTCTTTTCTTTCTTAGTCTCTTTGTCTACGCTTTTCTTTTTTTTTTCCTTATTTTTCATTTTTATTCCCTTGAATTTTTTCATATAATATTTATTTAATCAGTGATAAGATGAACGGGTCAGGCTGAGCATGGGTTAGACTGAGCTGCAATATAAGAAGTTGAATTTACTTCTGTGCTCATTACAACGGCAGACTAGGATGACTTGAATTACATGTGGATCTTTTGCTGCCTACTTTTTTACATATGTTAACATGCATTACTTTATTTGTGGCTCAAAAATTGCCATTATTATTTCTGAGAACTGAGCTTTATTTGATCTGTTTTAATATTTCTAAATTATTTTTCCCACTGTTGCTGAAGTCTGCATGGATTGGTTGGAGTCCTTAAAAAACTTCCAGTGATTCCTGCTGAGAATTTTTTATCAGGAGTTGGGGCTTCAAATCCTAGTAAACCAAAAAAAGTTTTATAGTCCTACTTTTTGGGGTTTTTTTGCTGGGGTGTTTCTGCACCACTGTACTGACAACTGAGACGCTACCCTATTTCTTCTGAGCCTGATGTCAGATGCAAGCAGTTAAAAACGAAAGGCAGCGGTATGGACTGGGAAAAACAATGTATTTTGTGGAGTGACCACCCCAGCTAAAGTTGTGTATCACATGTCAAAAATCCAGGAGACCTCACAGATCTCCGTGGAGGCAGCTTTTGCTTCTTACAGTATGCCCAAGGAACCTGTGCTGCTCTGACACCAAGCCACGGCTGTAGCCTCTGCACCACCAGCAGTGCTCAGAAGAATCAGACTTTTCAATTAATACAAATATTTACAATTAAATAAAATAAAGTATGCTTTAATAGAAACTCTTAATTGCTGGGCTAACACGGTACTTACTTCTCCTATCACATGCTTACCACTACCTGTGGTGTGTCCTGTTACTGCTCTGTGATGGGGAAACCATGAGCTGTCATATCCTCACGTTGCCAAATGAGCTGTGCCTTTGTAGCAACACCTCAGAAGGAGGAACACTGTGCCAGTCAGTAGCATGATGACACCACTGGAGGTGAAGTCTTTTTGCTCCATTTAAAAAGACCCAGTGAGAATCCTTTGAATGAAAAGATTTCAGAGGATACAAAAGTTCTCCAATCAGTTCTTCAAAATTTAGCTTTAATTTCAAAATGTCCTTTTTTGATATTTTTCTCTGTAAGCATCCAGTTCGTATGACTTCTCTCTTTTGAGCTATTCTGCCTATATTGGTGCATTGTTTTCATGTTCTTAGAAGGAATTAATAAAATGCTTGAAATGTTGGCTCCATCTTTGCACCACCTTTCCTCTCCCTGTAGTGTTTTCTGTTTTGGAGGGCACCAGAGCACTGGGAAAGCTCCCTGGGGAGTGTCCTCATGCATGTGTGAACACTTTTCACAGAGTGTGAAATTTGTATGTGAAATTGACTAAGTCAGTGCGCAGCCCAGATATCACAGAATGGGTGGTGTCAAAGCTTTGAAATCAGCCTGGGTGATGATTTCTGTCCTTGCGTGAAACAAAGAGCTCGTCAGATAGCACCATAGTATGTAAGGTTTATAGATGGATAGATAGAAAGGAATAGGTAATAACCATAAAACAGTATTATGAAAATATAAACCATAATTAGTGATAATGGCTTACTCAATTAAATACATTAAAGTACGAGTGCAGAGTTTTGATGCATGGATGCTTTTGTCCAAGAGCATATGTGTGTTTATACACGGATCTAACAGTGATGTATAACTGACATTAAATATGCATCAAAGGATGAATACTCTGCCCTAATGTTAAATAGGTCTCTTTAGTGCTGTCTAGTTGTACAAATACATGGAAGAAGATAGTCCCTGCCCCCAAATTTCCTATTTAAAGTGAAAACACAGATGACTGTACATGTGTTTCAGGTAGCTCAAGGTTTTAAGTGGAGTAGGCCAGGTTAAGTCATACCCATGGATGCTCTGCTTTTCCTGCTGAAGGACCTGGTTGCCAGTGGGAAGTCTCTGCTCCTTATTAATCTAGGAAAGCAAGTTTTGCAATTAAAATTCCGGTTCCTTGTTCTGATTTCAGCATCAGCAGCTTGGACTGTGTGGAAGTAGTGCTCCTCTTCCTCTTTCTGCTGTCTTCTTCAACAGAATTTCTGTTGCTCTCCTTTCTAGTGATGAAAGAAACCTCATTTCCTCTAAGATTTGGGTGTGTTATTAAATAATCTGAGTCCTCTTAGCAGTTAGATGCTTAAAAGAGGATTAGATTATGGTTAGTACCGGGGTGGGGTGGGGAGGGGGGGGAAGTACTGAAACCCCTGTAAGTTACAAGTTTGCTCTAATAACTGCCAGTGCCATCATGTTCCCTACCAATGCTGGGGACTTGTGGCCAATGTGCACCAGTAGCATATCAGTGTAGAGGCCCAGCCCTGGTGGCCCTGTACTGATGACCTTCCTATTACACACTGAGTAGAGGGTTTTATCAATATGAAAATGTCGTGATTTGACACTGGCCCAATGCCAGGCACCCACGAGAGCCACTC
>VXAD01000741.1:902246-981147 GCA_013399195.1 Dicrurus megarhynchus
CCCACGGGCTGCAGGGGCACAGCTGCTTCACCATGGTCTGCACCACGGCCTGCAGAGGAACCTCGGCTCCAGCGCCTGGAGCACCTCCCGCCCCTCCTTCTCCACTGACCTTGGTGTCGCCATGTTGTTTTCCCTCACATGTTCTCACCTCCTCCTCTTCTCTGACTAGATGACTAGAAGCAAAACCTTGTGACTTTGTTTAGATTTTCTTCTTAAATATACCATCCCAGGGGTGTTACCAGCCTCTCTCACTGGCCCAGTTTTGGCCAGCAGCATGTCCACCTTCAGAGCCATCAGCCATTGGCTCTGCCGGACATGGTGGGAATCTTCCGGCAGCTTCCTGACAGGAGGCATCTTTGTGGCCCCCCTGCTACCTGAAACCAGGCTGTGCCAAACCAATACAGAAAAAAATAAGATGAGTTTATTTGCTTTCTCTCCTGTGCCATGTTATTCCTATTGCTTTGGAAAAAAATCATGTCTGACAATAGGAATTTGCCTTTTTTAATTTAAAGGTTTGTTTAGCTCAGGAGCAAAACAAGCTTTGCCTAACTCTTGGATCCACCAGAACTTCTGGGGTTTTAAATTTTTTTTATTCTGAGGTGAACTTTACCCCAGCAGCTGAAGTACTGATCCCTTTATTCCCCAAATTTGGGCTTTCCAAACTCAGACTGAGGTGAGGCATGTTCCAGGCCGTTGCTCTTTCTTGAAAATGGAGCAGCCACAGCAGTTTCCTTTCATAATATTCTTCCCTCTGTGTCATCCCCCCACTGCCAGCATCTCCTGCTTTAAACATTCCAGTTGATATTTTCTCTGCCTGGTCTCAGGGCTACAGTGATATTAAAAAAGAAAAGTCTAAGTAGAATGAATTGTTCCTTATTAAGGTAGACTATATGGGGAGAGAAAAAAAATTACACCTTTTCCTTGGAATTTTAGCATAAGCACACAGTAAGTCAAAATGGCAGGGTCCATAAATGTCAGAGGGAATTTTATTGGCAGAAAGAGTTAAACATAAAGATATTCAGGTACTATTGTCCTGAAGTGTATGAGCCCAGGGTCATTTTAAACACATGGGTAGTCGACCATATCTGTAGGATCATGAACTGGTTTCTCCATGACTTAATTCAAACTTTGAATAGATGGGGTGCACTCCATGTAAAGAGAGCTTTTAGATATCTTCCTTCTTGAATACTTGGTATTTAAATCTGATGCTTTTGAAATCAAAAGAAAGATTTCCATCAAGCTAAATGGGTTCAAAAGTGGGTCTTAACATGAGATTACTTTTTTCATTAAGGACATTACGTTGCATCATTCAACTCAATGTTTTTTTTCCATTGACTTCATTAGATGCAAAATTGGCCCCTTAAAGCACATGCCTTGATAAGGCATTTTGTCTTATGTGACTGCAGTAAAAAAGGGGAAAAACCCAGATTCGTAACATCCTTATGCTTGCTGCTCCTTATTTCTGTGACATATTTCCTCTGATATTTCTGCATTTTGAATCATAAGGGCTCTATTCTCACTGGGCTCTTGTCCCATGTTAATCTGATATTCATATAATTTTGCTAGAAAAGAGCCTGTGAATGATCTCTTCCTTCTAATTTATTCAAGACTAAAATTCTGCTACTGGCAAACTTGCCTCCATGGTTCCTCTGTCTGTACAGTATAACCAGATGTTTTGTAGTTTGGGTCCCTCTGCACATCATTGAACAGACACTACAAGTACCTCTTTCCTGTAGATTTCTCCAAGAAGCCTCACAATGGAATACATGAGGAATGTGTGAAAACAGGTCATAAACTAAGCTAAAATGAAATTTAAAAATACAGGAAGTACTTCTTAAAAAGCAGATGAAAAATTACAGATTTTTGTAGAGCAGATTGGAGTGTCATCTGGGCACTATGTGCATGATGGTGTGGTTGAAAAGCCTTGTAAATAGTGGTATTTTCATTTAAACCAACTTCTAAATGAAGACCTAAAATTATGTGAATAATGTGGAATTGGCTTTGAATCAGCCAATAGCACCTATTAGCAACATACTTGTGTGCCTCTCGGAATTGAAGGCATATTACCAGCACCACTGTCAGGGAGGGAAATGACTTCTAAAAAAGAAAACTGAGTTATAAAATCTATGAAGATTTGAAATGCAAAACTTTGCATTGGATTTCAGTGCTTTGGTGGTCCATGCTTAAATATTTTAAGCCTTCTGATATTTTGGGTTTGTTGTTCTGTCTAGTGTCTCAGATGCATTTGTAGTAGAGGCATAGTCCATTTTGGTCCTGCGCTGGCTGGGCCAGCCTTTCCTTCATGGAGTTTTTCAAAGCTTATTTCCATTCAAAGTGAAGTAAAAGATGGTTTGTAGGAATGATCGTTGGTATTTTTTACAGAGGGACTTTAGGGATTAAAGTGGTCCTCTGATTTCTCCTAGGTAAATGAGAACCATGAGGTGAGACACAATGTGCTTGAAGTCAGTCCAGGGTAGTAGGAGACTATGATTCTTTCACCTAATAAATAAACAAAAGGACAAAAAAAGAGAGAGAGAGAAAAAAAAAAGCTAGGCCTTCGGTACTTGTGAATACAGCCTGAATTTTCCTCAAAGTTTAAGACAGTTTCAGTGGGAGGATCTGAATTGGATCCATCTCTGCTTAAAATGAAGAACAGGAACTGACCATCAATTTCTATACATCCTCTGAGCATAGAATTAATGATTCGATTAAAATGAGACATCCCCAAGAAATTCTATAGTAATTGAACTACTTCATAAATTAAGACAAGCAAGCACAGTTGTATAAACACTGGAATCACTGACCCAGTTATTTGGAATAAAATTTTGTCCATTATAGCCTTCAATCCCAAATGGGTGAAGTGAGAAATTTCTGAATATCCCAGAAAATAGTTTTTAAAGCACTGGATGAATATTTTCAGATGATCATGTGGCATAGAGGGGTACTCTGTTCTCTGGTGCTCTAACCTGGTTTGAATGGTCTGCATCAATCCTTACATTTAATGACAGAAAACTCAGCTTAACCTTGCTATAAAGTAAGTATTTATACACATCAATGAGAGAAATAAAACACCTTATTGATTTTACATCTGCTTTCACTGTGGTAATTAAAATGTACTTTTGCAGCTCGCAGAATAGTAGTCTGTTTGTATTAGATCAAAGAAAAGCTCTTCCACAGACCTTATTTTGTATTCCTGTTGTCCCTTGAAAATTCTTAAATAAATGCAGAAGGATGAGCCCAGTCTTCAAAACCTACCATGTTTTAGCAAAAAGACAACCTTCTGAGAAAGGAGCTAATTGTTTGCAATGCTATAATCTAGTAATTTCCAGGTCAAATTCAGTGTTGAATACCCCCAAAATTCAGCAGTGTTAATGGCTTTTCTGGATATATACTTTGTCAGGAGATTTCTGAGGAAACCTTCCTGCTGTAACAATTCACAGGAGGGTCATCACTACAGAAAAGCAAAGCCCTTGAGAAGAGCACTGTAGAGCAACTGGATTTGGTGTTAGATAATCCCTTTTAGCTGTATGCTACTACTTGTCTGCTTTGGGCAGGCTCTACTGGCTTTCTGGATGTATGAGACACATCTCTTCTGGAGCGCGGTGCATGTGCAATTGTTTCCGTTGGTGGAGCTGGACATGGCCATGGACCTGACATTAATGTGAGGACATCAGTAAGTACAGCCACTCAAACAGCTGTGTGGATTCTTGTTTGGAAGAAAACAAGTTTTAAGTCCATCCTTGACTATTAATATTGAAGGATCCTCTGGAGCTGTCCTTTGACAGAATTTCTACCCCAAAAATTCTCTACCTTTGTCCTGATGAACAAACTGATGAAGTTTCCTGGGCAAACTTCAGTTTTGGAGGGTAGATTGCCTCACCTTGCACCCATAGCTGTTGAGTATTTTGAGTATATTGACTGAGTAATTTCAGTAATATTGGAGTAGTCTCCACCAGCATCTTGGTTTTGCATATATGTGTAAAGTCAAGCTTTTGGCAGCACAAAAAATTTTGAAAAACACATCTGTTTCCTATGTTGGTTTTTTTCCTAACTTTTCTCAGGTTCTCTTGACCTGAATGGCCACATGTTGTGTGTAATTTTCATCCATGGGATTGCTATTATTCTCTCATCTGTATCTCCAGTGGTTATGTCATGATCAGACAAGCCTTCTCACGTAGTTCATGTACAGGTCAGGCCTGTGGTTTATCCTGTGTCACACCGATGTTCATTATGTGCTTCAGCAGCCTCACAGTTTTAACACAGATTTAACTGAGCCCAAAGACATACCGGACATTAAATCAACCCTAACAGAAGATTTTCAGTTTGATTCTCAAGACCCAAAAGTTTGGGAAAGTTGACGTTTGTAGGAAGTAGACTTCTATCAGCACCTTTCCACTTCTTCCCACTCCCAGTACAGGTTGATAGAGAGCTATTAGCCAGTTTAACCAGTGATTAATTTAGCTCCCTCTGTACATTTTATCCTTCTTATGTCTGATTAGATCAAGGCTTGAGATTTGAAATAAAGCCAAGATTTTATATCTGGAGCCCTCTTAATTACTTCCTCTCACATTTTTTTTTATAATGTGGTAAAAATCTGATTATATATATGTCTACTTGGTACCTCACTGTAGAGATATTTAAGTTACGTCTAAAAGAGCTAGTTTGGTAGCAGAAGCAGTCTAGCCATAGCAACATAAAACAATTTATATAAACATACACTTACTGCACAAAAGTATGAGCAATTCAGAACATGTCATATATATGTGTGTGTGTGTGTGTGTGTAAATATATATATGTGCAAGGACTGCACGATGTGTATATATTTACATACACATCTAGAAAACTTGCTAGTACAATTTAGCAAGTAACACATTTCAAAAGGAGAGAGAGGAGAAACAGAAACACAATTGTGATTAATCATGCTCATTATCAACTCAGACTTATGACCTGTGTGAATTTTAGGGCTTTTTTTTTGAAGAGTGTGTGTGTGGTGGTGGATGGGAGGAGGGGTGCATATGTGTGGAATGAGAGATGAAAAATACACTCATTTCTCTGCCAATAAAAAGACCCTTCCACCCTCTCACTTTTCAGCTTTCCCTCCAAAAGTTAGGTGGATGTCTAAGGCTGGCTAAAGCCTTATTATTAAGTTAACTCTAGGTGGTTTCCATTAGCCTTACAGTACATGCCACTGAGGAGACATACAGTAACTGAATTGTTTCAACTTATCCAAATAACATTGAAATAGACTTAATTGTTGAACTGCAGGAAAGACCGTGTGTCTCCAGAGACTATTAGTGTCATTTAAAAGGCTAAATGTATCATAAAACCTGTCTTTAACAGAATAAAATTGTACAGACCAACACAATTTTAGCTAATGTTTTCCACATTTCTTGCAAAAAAAGTCATTGGCTGTAAAGGAAAGTTCATAACATTTCTAGGAGTTATTTCAGTGCAGCACTTCCCAACTAGTTTTAACCTAGTATCCTTTTTACTGTTGCATAGCAATTTACTTTGAAAGTAGTCACAGCAAAACCTACAGGATTTACCTGCAGAACATATTTCTATTTATCATGAGTAAAGAGAGGCTTTGGCACAGCAGAAGATTCAGGAAACCTCTGATTTCAATAGATAAGCATTTTTCTCTGTCTTCCTAAACATTTAAATTGCTCTGATTAGAGAAGGATATGGTAATATTTCAGAGGAAAAGTAAAAGTGAAGGAATCCTTTCTGATACAGGTTGTCAGTGAGATTTCCTCAGCCACCAATGTTTTGGTATTTTGTGATTTTTATTCTGGGGTTTACCCCCTTGTTTTTATTCCAGTGTTACATATTTTCTTTTGTTGAGTCTGTTAAGAAAATTTTTTGGATAGGGAAAATGATTAAGGTAGCTGAAAACAAAATAGGAAAGCAGAAGAGCAGGGGGGAAGTAGAGAGGCCAAGGAAGAATGAATTAAAAATAGAAAATTGCTTTTATGCTATCTAAGAGTCAAAGGAGTATTTCTTTGTTCCAATGAAGTTCAAAATATTAAAGGGAAAAGATCTAGAAGGAGGACAAATAGTGGATCAGCCCTCAACAGAAGGAGCAAATCTTTCTGTTTATCTATCTCATCTGTTCACTAGAGTTTTATATCAACTCTCAAGGAAGCTGTTTCAAATACCTTCTGCTAATGTTATTGTTCTTTTGCAAGTTTTGTTTCTATGGAAATGAATGATGCAATTGACTCTTTCCATCACAATCACGTTTTAACCTGAAGAGATTTTTTTTCTCCAATCTAGGGGACAAAAGATATTGTCTCATTTTTTTTTCTGGAAAACCTCAGAATCATGATGTAATTACCTATGTAGGAATGCTAGTGCCTTTCCTGAAAAAGTTAAGAATTTCTTGAAACGGCAGTTACTGTCAAGCTTTTCCCATTAGAGCTATGTGTGAATGGAAACAACTGTAATTTCTTCATTGCTTGCTATTAAAATGAACTTGAATCATGTAACTCTTTTGAAAAGGAGACATTATGATGACAAAAAATATTGGTTAAGTCTAGCCAGGGTTTGATTTATTTGGTTTTAGTCCTGCGATAAGGAGAGGGTATGTGCTAATGAAGCAGTTCCCGTTTACAGGGAAATTCATCCAGTAACAAGTCATAGAGCCACTAATTCTTTTTCATTCCCATTTTGGGAATTTACGTAGTGTCTGGTCTCCTGGCACTGACCCTCAACGTGGCCCTGAATTCACCTGTAATGAAGGAAATCCCCAGTTGCACAAACCTACAGCATCTTTACCTTGAACTAAAAAGTCTCTTACTATTTCCGGGCTATCGACTGGACACCGTTGCACAAATCAGCCAACAGATGTTGTATTCAGAACTGTGCAAATAAATGTAATGGGGACAACTCCCCACACCTCTGATGCAGCAGAGGTAATAGAATGACATTGCTAATTTGAAATTTAAAATAAGGATAATTTTACCAGTATGGTGCTAGACACAAACTAAAATGTCTGATATGTGTCCATGCAGAATTTTTACTTCTGACCTCTAAACTTGTTCAATCTCTGCTTTGTCACTTTGCCTTTTAGTGCAAATAATAAATGGACTTTATTACAATATCCACAAACTTTGCCAAAAAACAGATTGTAGGAAAATGATATTTTTTTAATGTGGTTTGATTTTAAGGCAGTCACCTATGAAGCAGAGATGTACATCTCTTGGAGGATAATGATTAAAGTCCTAAGGTAGTGCAACATAGAAATATATTGAAATGATGATATAACAAATGAAAAAATACTGTTAATAAATGCATCTATTTGGTGTATATATATGGATTTATTGAGTATATATGAGACTCTGAATGCATTTTAATTTTGTGAGTAAAGTAAAACTCGCAGAGGACATTTTACTTTTTTTTTTCATTTAGCAGCTGAAAAAGAAGAAGTTTATATGATTTGCCCAAGCTCATATGGGAAGAAACAGTAAAGCAAAGAATAGAAACAATCTACTTAGACTCTCATTCCTACATTCTTCATAGATGACCTGAATTAGGACTTATTTTAGTATAGTCATGACAAATGTAATGTGCAGAACTAATGAAATTTAAATTAAAAAAGGAGTGACTTAACTGTCCCCTGACCTTTCATGTCTAAATGAAGTCTCATTCTAATATGAAGTGATAATTGTCCAGTGTTGGTCTTGCCACTTCATTCCTGATGGGAGTGAAAAGATGCAGCTAAACCTACTAATTTTTAGATTCTGCAAAATTTGGGTAGATGAGGTACAGTAAGCACTGTTAAGAAGTAAGGTACTGGTAGAAGGAGCTAAAAAGATGCTGTTAGCAGACTGTAAAACCACCTTCCCACCATGCCCATTATGCAGTGTTCACTTGTGTGAGGGGTCCTGTTTAACCTGTTGAGACCACTCAGCCTAAGTCCCAAAACCTTGTGGGATCAGGCCCTACCAAGGTTAAATACTTCTGCATTCTTCACTGGGCGTACAAACTCTCTGATAATTACTGGAAGAAAATCAAACAGCAGATTTCTACATTTTCAGCATATGTCTTGAGCTGATTAGCACAGGACCTAATTTGCTTTAATCAGCCCAAGGTGGATAGAATGTGAAACAGATGACCTTACTGTTTAAGAGCAGGTAATTCTGTTTATTTGTGGTGAATAATGACATTTGCCTACTGATGGGTATTCACCTTGCACCTTAAATTGCATCAGGTCAATGCTGAGAGTAACTGGTGCAGCAAGTTTGAATTCCCCTGTACTGCTTATTAGGTAACTTTTCTGTCACTGCCAATTTAAACCAGACCCGCATATGAAAAACAAAACGTGGGTTCATGGTAAATATAACAACTTTTAATATCCCCAGCTGGAGAGAAAGTTTCCACTAGTATAGCAAAATAAAGCATGTAAGGGTCTGTAAAATATCCTCAAAAAGAGAATTTTGGAGAGGAGAAAACCTTTCCTTTCCCTGTACTTGGAATTATTAAAAGTACACACCTGAAAAACAAAAACTGTGAGTAAAGGGCTTAGTTGAACCAGTGTGCGATAAAAATCAAATCCCTTCAAGGTTGAAAATGTGTCTGAAAACAAATTATTAGGGGCTGAGATCTGATTTGGTCAATGTCTACGTAGGTAATTCATTCTTTACTTCTGAAGCGCCTTAAACCAGCAAAAAGTGGTGACTTCAGGATAAGGATCGTTAACTAAAGTAAAATTTGAGTCAAGTGTTAAAAATGTGGCCATCTGAAAATACTGGCTAGTGCTCAAAACCAGATTCCTGAGCATCCCATAATGATTTACGAATATATAAAGTAACAACATTCAAGTTCTGAGGAGTATCTCCTCTTCACCCTTTCTCTTCCGAAGGCTGGAAGCCAGGGGGATGGAAGCATGCTATTACATTATCACGTACTCCACCTCCAAACACGCACATACACACACACGCTGGTTTATGTCTGTTGTAACCCCGAAGTCTTAACCCCTGTTCCAGCACTTTTTTTGGATTCTGGCTGTTTGCAGTCTGCTGGGCTCTTTTGTTGGGAAGGAGGTTGGGATGTTGGGATAATGACATCAAAGCCAGAATTAGAGAGGCAACCCTGGTGAGACCTTCAAAGAAAGAGAACTACTCAGCTGTAAAGGATAGACATGAATCTGTGAGCCTTGATTCTGGGGCCAGCAAGAGCTTAAGGTCACTTGCTTAAAGGCACAGTCATAGAGGCACAGCCTCAAACTGGTAGAAATCAGGTAAGTCTCCACATTTTCTTCAGGGAAGAAAGTCACGCGTTTACTCTTACTTAGGCAAAGCTGAGCAGTTGTAAGTGTAGGGAAGAGATTTACTTTCTCCCTGACATATTTGCAAGAGGAAAAATGAAGTGACTTTTCTCCTTTCAGATAAATAGTGCAATGAGTTCTTGTTATCCAAGGTGATCTGTTCTTGTAACTCGGGGGGAAGATGCCACATTATTTTTTCTTTAACAAGAGTAACCACTTTCTGGTACTTGGAGCTCAGCACTGCTAGGTGGTGCTCTCCTCAGAGGGTTTCCAGTAATGTTTTTGCAAAACTGTTTTCTCAAGATTGAGCTGCAATTAGCACAGGCTTCAGTAAGTTCTGTGGAGATGTCACTCCACATAATTCTACGGGCTTCATACTGCAACATGAAGATGTCACTTTAGATAGCACTGTGGGCTTGAAGTGTCAATCCAGAGATGTCACTTCTCTGTTAGGAACTGCTGCAGGAGAATCTGTCCTTTTTGATGGAGCTGGCCTCATACTTCATGAATACCCTCTTGATGTCCCTCTCAGTGGGCTTGGCATCACTGTAACAGCATGACAAGTTAAAACATGTCCTTGAGAACTCACGTTAACGAATACAATGATGACCGTGACTGCACTGTACCAAGGCAGGAGCAAAGTGTTTTCTCAATCACAGAAATACCTTACTCTAGTGAGAACTGACTCACAAGTTGTTGCAGGACACAACTTATCTCTGTCTGCAATGACAGCAAGCCCGTGGTCATCATTGTGTCAGTTAGTGTGGCTTCTCAAGGTCATGTTCCACACTGCTGTAAATTCTGAAGGAAGATAAAGGACCACCAGGAATTTATTTTCTTTCTAGATGCCTCTTTGGCTCAGTTAACCTTTAACAATGGTCTTTTCTTAAGTGGCTAAAACAATAAAGAACAACGTCTCAAAGCTGAGAGTATGAATCATAAGTTTCAGGCCAGTCTAAATAGTTGAGTCTGGTTTTCCCTTCAATATTCTGAACAAAGTAAATGTCTGTTGATAAAAATGCCTGTACAACTGGCCATATAAATTCTGAATTTCAGGTATTTCAGCATTTGCTGTGGTTAGAATAAGATTTCTAATGAAAAAAATCGCCCAACGTGATATTTTCCCAGTTAAATGCCCTGTGTGATCCCACAAGTACAAATGACGTTTGGTAGTGTCCCCTTTTGTAATTGCTTTAAATTAAAAAGCAATTAGAAGCCCGCTAATTTCAGACTAGACCCATTGGGTCAGGACTGAGATCACCAAAAGAGCAGTCAGAAGGCATGCATTACACATCCTTCCCTCCAAGTTTATACTGGAGGTAGGTCAGTAATTCCTACCACTGTCAGTGGCAGCCTTTTAAGGTAGCCCAAGGACACATGCCGTGCTCATTCATCCTTTGACAGGTGCCGATACCAGGGACAAATTTCCCTTTGCTCCTTTTGCTGCTTGTGGGTAATAGGAGCCCTGGACCTTCATGGGGTGGTGGGCACTGCAAGCCCTGCAGCATCGAGGGTTTGGGGCACAGAGGTGTTGGAGACTCGCTGCCACCGCCGTGCGTGAAGCAGGTGGGAGGCTCCAGCTGCCCTGCTGTGCTCTGCACACCCCCTCACCCCACCTGGCTTCCTGCTACTGATACACGTCTTCGGTGTGTGCCGCTGATTGCAGAGGGTTTGTTTAAGCGGAGGAGAGAGGAATGATAATGAGATTACTGAGCACCGCTGATTGCCTGCCCTCGCTGAAGGGCGCTCGGGATGACCTGGCTCACTCAGCCCATGGGCTGGGGTAGCCCCGGCTCCCCAGCACAGCTCCTGCCCAGGCACCATAGCAAACCCTGGCAGTGAACTTTCTTGGCAGAAAAGGCTCTTCTGGGCTCTTCCCAGAATACAGTTTTTCTTGGCACGGCTTCCGTTTTTTTTCAGAGAAGCTGTGAAAACTTCTCCTGAAATGATCCTCCTCTGCCTTCTGGCTGAAGAGTATGACTGATGCCTTTTCTTCCCCAGTGCAATAGTACATCTGTGGAGAGGAGAGACTAGGTAACCAGCTGTCATGTCAGGTTTCCTAAACATACTTGCATGTCGTTTCTCACTTGTTCATCTGTATCAAAGCAGAGAGCCTCTGCTACTAGCTACACTGCACATTAGGGCTAAAAAAATCATTTCATTAAGGCTGAAAAAAGTGGTTTATTTAAGTCAAAATCAGTCTATTCCTGTATCTGTTATTTCTGCTTCTCCCTTCGACAGCCTGATGATAACACTTATCCTTCTCTTCTTGCTTGCCTTCTTTTCTACATCAAAGATACTAACTACTGTGTTCTTTAATTTAACAGCTTCTGCAGCACAAGAGAGAATAGATTCATTTTATGAATAGTGAATCCTTGTGTGATGTCATCTTCACATAATGTCTGTTTTGCTGCTCTGAAATAGATTTTATTTCAGTAAATGTGCAGACCACCACTACAGTGACACTGTACTGACTAAAGAAAGTGGTGTTACAAGTGCAGTAATTCTATTTTAAAGCACACTATTGAAGTGTGCTCATTATTCTGTTCTTCTAGCTGTCTAATAGACAGCTTTTTGCTTCCTTATTTTTGCCAGAGAGACTGGTTTTACCTGAGGTCACTTCAAGTGCCAACTCTAGGCGTTACAGCCAAACCTGAGGCTATGACACCTATGAATTATTGCCATACTTAAGAGTCAGGATGCACATTATAGTGTAGGATTAGTTAGAATAGAATTCCTATTTGCTTGCCTTGAACCCAACTAGAAGCATACTAAAATAATGTAGCCAACAACACAGATATATAGATACATAGATACGTAGATATATATCAGGATGACTGGCAAAGCCATCAACACATATGTTTGCACAGCAAAACAATGTACAGCAAGTATTGCATTTAAGTATATGAACAGTGTGTCCACCCAAGAGTAAACAAAACCTTGTGTAGTTGCAGGCAGGTGGGAAATGTGGGAAAACGTATAACCAACAACTGAAGTAATGGAATTTGCAAGGCAAAGAACAAAAGAACAAGATAAGCACAAGCAACAGCAAACAGGCAGGGCATCCTACTGATTGCACATCAGGATGACTGGCAAAGCCAAAACAAAGGTAAGCAGCATTGGGAGCAGAGGGGATCCCTTTTTGGGAGAGAGGCAAGCTGCATAAAGTATCAGGCCTCCAGAGGAGCTCTACCCATAAAAGGGCTCTCAAGCCTGATCACCTTGACCTCCTCAATTATCAACCACCAGCACTGCATCCATTAGTGCATCATCTCCTTGGTATTACATACCCACCTCATATTCAGGGTATAGTGGACTAGTGGATTTGTATGTGTAAAGCTATGTGGTGATAATTTGTGACAGCTAACCATTGGCAGATCTGCCATTAATGAATGTCAGCCTACTAAAATTTTATTTTAAAATTGGTTTATCAGTTTTCTAAATACTCCCATCACAGCAATTTCTGATTCCCTGACTAGGTTGCAATAATTTTACCAAAAAAAATTAATCCTGGTCATCATGTTGAACAGCATGGCTGTTTTGTACTTCGCATCAGAACAGGGCATAAAATGGATGTCTCTCTCCTTCCTTGTGACAGAGCTAGAGGCGGTCACTGCCAGCATCTCTGTGAAGCAGAATGTGTAGATATGAACTCCTCATTGCTGACCAATAAAACACACTGCCTTGTGGAGTTACCTTGTTCATACGGCTTTGAAACACTCAAGGGAAATATGCCACTGCTGCAGAGATGAGTGATGTAGCAGTTGGGTTCTGTTTATGTGAAGTTTTGATTTTTTTTAATAACTTTTTTTTTACTCTTTGAAGGTATGTAGGAATGTGCGCAAAATAACTACAGACTGTAACATATCTAGAAGCCTCTGAAGTATTTGTTTAAATTTTAAATGCTGCATCTGCATCTACACTGCAGTTTCAGATATTAAACCCTGATATATGTTTTGAATCCCCACAAATTACGCAATTTCTTTTCCTTTCCTGCTGCTTCTCCTTTAATACTACTACTATCAGCAAGTTTTTTTATTGCTTACCAGGAGTAATACTGATTTCATCTGCAAGATCCAGGCTAGTCATAAGTTACCTCATCACTAAGAAAAGCATTCTCTACATTCATTAACCGAAGAATAGTAGCAAGAGTTCACATAACCTTGACTATCATTTTGCTTTCTCCTCTTTCTTATTTTATACCATCCTTTTTAACTATTAGTCAAGATCCTCACCTGATATAAACTGATGTCAGCCCATTGAGATCTTGACTAACACAAGGTTCAGAAATCTTCCTCCTTCAGACCTCCCTGGGCAAGTCTAGATTTGTAGCTAAGTGATTGTCAGTGCTTAACATGAAAACATATGAGATCTAAATGAAAATATTAAAATGCTCAGATAACATAAGTTTGTCCTGCATCCCTGATTTGATGAGTGTTGGTATATATGTTGAAGTTTTAGTCATGCTGTACTAGTGCCAGCCCTGTTGTGTGAAGATATATAGAAGTGCTATCATTTTCGTGTCAATCAATTTTTAATTATTGTTATTACTTTTTTTTTTACCTTTTTTTTTTTCTGATAGATTACCTTGATGCAGAATTCATGACTTTGAAACTGTAAGTCTCTCTGAGGTTGGAATTGATCCACAGGGACTACAGTAATTCTGCAACCGGGTACAAAACATGCTAAATGCTGTGAAGCGTTCCAGTCTTTGATCTGCTTTGGTCCTTCTGTGTAATTGGACCTTTGAGCTGTCCCAAATACTTGCAATGGCCGGAAATAACTACAGCAAGAAAGTGCGAGAGAGGAACAACTGTCATGGCACTTTTACTTTCAATTTTCTACTTTGCTACTGCACCATTCCTCATGGACATGGATTTGCCCATGGGTGTGTGCAAAAATTATGGGCTGGGCTTGTGCCCATCACATCCAAAACTACTAGGTTCAGGTTGGCATTAGAAATATTACTGAAACAAAATTACCTTCTGGTCTAGGTAATTAGTTAGGTCTAGTCTGGAAAATTTGACACATTTAGGAATATTCTTTGTCATGGAGGCAGGGTCTCACAGCCTCAGTGACTGTTAGTGAACTGTCTATTAATGAACTTGCACATGAATTAGGGCACAAGGTCCTTGGAGAGCAAACAATGCTTAGAAAAGGCTAAAGAAGATTCTGGCTGCTTGGGAGAGGCCACACTGTGATCAAGAATTGTTCTAACAGTTCACCAGGGTAGGCATAGGAACCCTTTGCTACCTGCAACTGTCATCAACCATGCTTGATTCAGCAGCTACCAATGCAGCCTTAATAATACAATAGCTTCAGGGAGAGAAATTTAAAATTTATTTTGATATTGCAGCTTTCTGTGATGTGAAAACCAGTGATACTGCTATATGCAACAATAGTTTCCAAGTGCTTGAAAGAAACAATTGTCAATGTCTCAGTAATATAACCTGGCTATGGTATGTCCTGCTGTGTACAAGTTTTCGCATTTGCCTCCCTGCAAAAAGTTTCTACATGTTTAATTAAGTGACATCATGGACCTTGGATATTTTTTCTACTATCTCAGACTCAAGAAGGGAAGAAATATTATGAAATTGATACTATTCTTTTTGAAAGGAAAAACAAAAAACAACATTTGTGATTACACTAAAATCCTTTAACAAAGGAAGGCAGACCCCTATGTGTACAAAATAATTCTGGAACATCTATAATACAAGGGCTTTTGTACTTTGTGTTTGATATATACAGTCAAGAAATAACTGAGATTAAGAAGAGACCATGCTTGTTCAATGAATATCTCCAAATGTTATCCTGACCTCTAGATTGCAATTCAACTATTAAGATGATCAATTGTTTGTGTTTCTTTTCTTCCAAGCAATATTGACTCCCAAGTGAAGAAGTGGAATTTTAGGGGAAAGAAATTATCTCAGATTTGTTTTACGTATCCCTTACCATTTTTACTTCTGTGTTTTGTTTATGCAAAATATTAAATTGATTAGTGGTGGGTTAAATAGAATGTAAAATCCACTTTGAATTCAAATGAATATGAATTTGATACGGATTTTTATTTGTAGTTTGCATTTCCCTGGATTGGAAGAGAAAATATAAATATATTTTAACAATGATGTCGCTATTGCAGTAGCATCATAGGGTCTGAATTATACTAAGGGAGGCAGTTTATAAACATGTAACAGAGTCACAGACTTTCTCCTCAAGGGTTACAAACTACACATTAGACAAGATGCCAACTGTTTGCTACAAGGATGGGTGTATCCTATCTATTGGTTTGATGTTGCAATTCTTATTCAGCAAAACTTCCATTGAAATGAAAAATTTAGAGGAAGCATTGTGTGATGAGGGTGTGGGACACCAAGTGATTTTTTCAATTTGAATATCACTAGGAAGCAAAGGCAACTATCTTTACCTTGCCAGGGAGTAAGATTCTGTTATCAGAAAATGTCGAGTTTTGACTCTTGACCAGAAGTATTTTTATATCTTTTGATATGGTGTGTTAGGTGCATCTAGAATTCTTGGCTTACTCTCCAAAAAGTTAGAGTTTTTTCTGTTATTGCCACTGCTCTTCTTCCAGAATTGAATTTAACCTAATTTTTTACTTAGTTTATCAATTAGACATGTTTGTGATATAATGTCCTTTATAGCTGCTAAAGCATGAGATTTTCCATGGAATCATAGTATTATTCAGGTTGGAAAAGACCTTAAAGATAATTAAGTCCAACCATTAACCCAGTACTGCCATGTGCACTATTAAACCATGTCCCTGAGTGCCACATCTACACATCTTTTAAATACCTCCAGGGATGGTAACTCCATCACTTCCCTGGGCAGCCTGAGAACCCTTTCAGTAAAGAAATTTTCCCTAATATACAATCTAAACTTCCCCCAGTGCAACTTGAGGCCATTTTCTCTTGTCTTATCACTTATTAATTGGGAGGAGAGGCTGACCCCCACCTGGCTGCAATGTCCTTTCAGGTACTCCTCCAGACTAAACAACCCCAGCTCCTCATAGGACTTGTGCTCCAAGACCTTTCACCAGCTCTGTTGCCCTTCTCTGGACACACTCCAGCACCTCAATAATGTCCTTTTTGTCCTGAGGGGCCCAACACTGAACACAGGATTTGAGGTGCTGCCTTAACAGTGCCAAGTACAGTGGGACAATCCCTGCCCTGCTCCTGCTGGCCACACTATTCCTGCTACAGGCCAGGATGCCATTGGCCTCCTTGGCCACCTGGGCACACTCTGGCTCACATTCAGCCACTGCCAGTCAGCCCCCCAGGTCCTTTTCCACCGGCAGCTTTCCAGCCACTCTGCCCCCAGCCTGTAGCGGTGCTTGGGGTTGTTGTGGCCCAAGGGCAGGACCCGGCACAACTTATTGAACCTCATTCCGTGGTTTTCAGCCCACTGATCCAGCCTGTCCAGATCTCTCTGCAGAACCTTCCTGTCCACCAGGAGATCAACACTCCTGCCCAGCTTGGTGTCATCTCTGAACTTACTGAGAGTGCTCCGAACTGTCCAAAGGTGAACTTTCCATCACATATTTTTAAACTTTCAGAGAAAGGGACAATTTTGATTACAGATAAAGTAAGTCACTGACATATTTCACACACAATAAACCTGACTCCTCAGCAAAATTTGAAATGACTTTGAAAATTAGTCGTTTTCATCTCTTTGGTTAATATGACTTCATTTTGTGTACAAGTAGGTTGAACTGTGTTTGCTGTGAATTCTTGGATACTTGCAAATCTCTCTCTGGTAGAACTCTTGTGATCTTAATCAGAATTCACGATTCATTCCTCATGTCCAGCTTCTCTCTTTACTGAGATTATTTTTTAATTTAAAAAAAAGTTAGAAAAAGACCCAAATTTTCTGAGTTACAATCTTCTGTAGACAGTAATACATTATTGTATATTTTTAGATTATACTTTATTGCCCTGATCAAAGAGATTTTAAAAGTGTAGGAATATAGCGTAGCCTTACCTTGGCAGTAGAGAAATTAATAAATTACTATAAACCTAGGTACTCTTTACTATATTAAAGAAACTTCCAATTTCAACTTGAGGTACAAATTATTAAAGAACTATTTTAATGTGGTGTCAGATTTTTCCATACTTGGACATTATTGCCCATTTTGTGATAAATTAAGCCTTTCTTAAAGGCTTAATTTTTTTAACGAAATTACCTGAAAAGCTTGGTTTTCATTACAAAATGTGATGCTTCTAAATCCCATAATGGTGAAAAAGCTTGATGACATGACACATAAAAGTTTAAATCCCACACAACAAGAAAAGGAACACAATATTGCTTTTAAAATAACCTGATTTTAAGTCAGTGTCTTGATTTATAAACATATATGTTTGTCAATACTGAATCCCCAATCTGTCCTGGAACAGCTCTGATAGTGTTTAGTTTTTAAAATCAGATTTTCCAATATGACAAACATTTTTCTTCCATTCTGCTATGTGAAAGAACCACACCCACAAAACATTTCACTACATGGGCAAAACAGTGAAGCTGCATGCAATATTGACAAAAATCATGCAACACTACATCAAACAATATTTTTCTTTCTTACTTTAAATTTTTTAGTTACTGCATATATAATGGTGGGGTTTTGTTTAAATAAGGATAATCGATAACATGTTTGACATGGATGTATCATCCTTTTTTGTTTAAGTTGGCTGTGCCTGCCAAAGTTCTGTACAGGAACACAGCAAATTTTACACAGTTGGCTGGAAAGCAACTCTAGACACTGGAGATGGAAGAATCCATTGTGTTCTGTGGCCAGTGTAGTCCTTTGGTAACTTTTGGAATATTGCAGAGAATACTATTGGAAAAGCTTGCACCTGCTGATGGGAGTTGAGGAAGTATCCCACTTGCAAAGTTAGCTTTTGACATTAAAATGTGCACATGTGATTTAATGACAGAGAGGGCTGATTTATTTGAATTTTTTTATAATCCATTATGAAGGATCAAGATCTACCCCTTGTATTCAGTAAGAGGTCGCGTTTTTTCCTATATCATTTTAGCCTGCAAATGGATGATGAGATTTAGCCTGTTGGATTTACCTGCTGACTTCATGGATTAGCTGCCAGACGACTGTCACCGTCCCTTGCAAAGCTGTTGTGTGCCTGTTTTGGTTTTGAGTTTTGTCAATACTGACAGTAGTTCCATGACAATAAGTTTTGAGCAGCAACTTTCATGTTCAATTTTTGTCCTAATGGATGTGGCTTTGGAAACATTATTTGAAAACTGTTGAGCTGGCTGGTGGCAGAATACACCTTTCTGCTTACCTGCTGCATTTAGTCAATATTACTAAAGACTTCTAACTTCCTTCATTAAAGGAGAACCATCAGCCTCTCACATAAAATTTTTGCCACTACAATTGCCTACAGATAACTTCTAAACTAGTAAAGGCTGGAGGTAGAGGTAATAGCAATAAGTTCCACTCATATCTTTTCTGTCTCATGTAGTCCTATTTTAAAACGTCTTTTGCTGATACTCTGGAAAAACCTACCATTGGCTTTTCATGTAAGGGTCAATTATCCGTTTTTGGAAATGAATCTTGAAATCTTACTGTTTCGAAGATAATGAGATTAAAAAAATAAATTCATATTGGAGCTGAATACTTGCTAGCTCTCAGCTAAAAAGACTTTGTTAAGATTTCCTGTTGCACACATATTTTATATCTTTTGGGCACTGTTAAAGTATCCTTCATAACGAACTGCTTGTCTTGCAGTCTTGCATTGTTGTCTCTTTGACTTACTCTGTGTCTTTCCTGACTGATTATTTACTGATTATTTGTACTGAATTGAATTGATACAGACTGTGTTTAATTGTGCAATTTTGAGAGGACTTAGTTGGTAAGAAGATTCAGACTCTGACAGGAGGATTTAGGAGGCAGGGGAAGGGAGGTGGTGAGACAAGTACATGTCTGTTTTTGCAGTGGGCCTTGTTTTTTTCTCATCAGGGCATTGCCATCCCCACCATACCACTGAATCAGCTGTCAAAAAGTTTGGTTTTCTGCTGAATAAGGTCCAGACACTTTGGATTGTATTGGTTAGATTTTTCATTTCCTTACTTGGACAAAGATGTACAATGTTTAGGGATTAAGTTTTTCCGATTTCAATTGCAACCTATATACTTCATTGCCTAAGTGCTACTTTAGCATCAATTGCAAGAATATAAATAAAAAGCACCACTCTCTATTTGTTCATCTGAGACCTTGAAAAGCAGTAAATCAAAATCCTTTCTTGGTCTACCTTCAGTTCTCATGACAGGACCAATACATTTGGACTGCTGCAACTTATTTAGATGATGTTTGTCAAGATGGTGGCTTTAAAACACATAGCAGCTTTTTTACAGCAAATCTGATTGCTATTTTATGTGTCTAACCCCATGGCAGAATGGACCTTAAACATTTCCCTTTTCCAAGCAAGTTTGCTCCACAATTCAGGGACGGTCTCTGTGTTCCTGGAAACAACTCAGATGCGCAGAAAAAGAGAGACATTGTCTCTGCTAGCCTTTCCCCAGTGTAGTGAACTCCAGTTTCTACCTGCTCTTGAGGGGTCAGTGAGAGAAACAGAGAGTACAGGACATACAAAATAACATTTCCCATCCCAGGAAATTAGGCAGCACTCACTATTTCCTTGCAGAGGAAAATAATCTAATCAACACTGTAGATTGACAGCTGTGATTAACTTATTTTGCCTAAAAGCCTGATTTTGTCACTCTGTGTAGACTGAATAGAAAGGAAATAGCTGCCCCAGGTGAGGCCCCCAAGGACTTTAGGAAATGGGAAATGACGCTTTTGGTACACATACACATCTTTTTAGTGGAAAAGAGTAGAATTTGGATTTTGTCAAAAGAGATCAAACACAAAGCAGAGCTTCCTTAATGCACCAGGGAGAAAGCTCAGGCTACATTACTGAGTCTAAGAGTTAAATGGTGATTACTCTTTGATCCTTGGAGATATTTTTTTCTCATTCTGGCTTTTTCAGCTAGTTCCCCCTTCCTTTTTTTTTTAAGGCATGACTTTGATTACAGGTTAGATCTTTGAAAATATGTCAATGAATTTCATCTCTTAGACATGTAATTAATCTTCATATAGCTCTGATAGTAATGCAAACACACCTGTAGGATGTTTTCCATTGAAAACACAAAGGAGAGAACCTGTAATAAATCTGAGAGTGATAGCTTTATCGTGACTGACAGAGCTGCTGGAGGCCTCTTCTTTATGAGTATAATTTGGGAGTATATAAAGGAGAGATTGATTTCCACAGACCGTTCTCTTTTCCTCAGTATTTATTTGTAGTCTGTATAACCCACTCTAATTTTTATTTTACAAAAAGACCTAACACATGTGACTTGATTAAAACAATGCATATTGCATTTCTATGAGTCAGCACAGGCCAATGTGAACACAATTTAATTTTGTACTTCGCAAGCCGCATGACCGAGTGCTGTGCATGATTTATCAGGGAGTTGCAGCTCTCTTCCTTGTCAAGACTTGTTCTTCTGGATCCTTTGGAAACAACAGTTTAACCTTTTGAACAGAGCCAGTACCTTCCAGCAGGCGAAGATGAAGTGCTTTGAGAAAGAGGCTATGGGAGTAATGAGATGTGACTGTGAGATGAGTCTTGCTTGACAACGTACAACAATCCTCACATCTCATGCTAAGAAGTGGCTGTCACTTTGATCTGCATGAAGCTTAGTGCTCCCTGGATTTGAGCCACTGTGTGTGTGTTGAGTCAAACCTCTCTGGTACAGGGAAAAATTCACCTGTTGTCCACAGGGCCACACAGGAAGTGCAAAGGCAAGAAGCTGACTCCTTGACTAACCCTCACAGCATTCACTTAGTACATATCAGTAACACTTTTACTGATAGGGAAATTGAAAATTAACATTTTAAATAATTTGGTTACTGTGTTCTTGCCTTAAGCTTTGTCTCTTGCACCATGCTGCCCCTAGGATACTTTTTCTTTTTTACAAATCACATCTCCTTGAAAATCGTTGAAAAAGGGGTGTCCTTTTCTTAAACACACCTCTGTTATGAACTGTGATTATTCTTTCTTACTTATTTATTCTGCAGGATGACGAGGCAGTAATTCTGTGTGGGACAAAGCAAGTGAGTGTTGATGGGAATTCACCGAATACAGCAAATGAAAAATTTATGGAAATAAGAGGCCCTACAGAACAAAGAACGTCTTTCTACTTGCTTGCGATGCTTCATTCTTGCTCAGATCCACAATAGAACCTTTTCTCTGGTGCTTCTTTTGTTTATAATCAAAACAAAATGAGGAGAACACAGCTTGACCACAGCTGAGATATGTCTTCATTTGAGGTCATCACATTTCAGTGCTGTGTCAAAAAATGTGTTAGAGACAGTAAGAGATTCAGTCTAGCTGAAGTAAAGACACTGCCAATAATTGTCTTCTGTAATAGTTAGTCACATTGAAAGTATTAATTAAAGAAGGAGTTGGGTGTTTTTTTAAAGTGTGATGTAATTCAGGGCCAGCTGGCTGACCAAGAGGTTGGGGTAGGTTATATTTGTCTCTCTCAGAATAGGAAGAACAGATCTTTTATTTTTCTTTGTTAAAACCCTGTATGCTTGGCTGTACGAGACCAGGCAGATTGCTTGAAGTGACTGGCTGCCAATGTAATTTGTGTTGGTAAATAAATATAAAATGTTGAGATCTTTCAAAGATGGAATCAGGAGGCAATGACTGCTGCCAAGCAGAGTGCACTCATTTCCTGAGAAACAAAACTGCTCTATCAGCTCACCTTAAGCTTGATTTGCACAAACTCCATTTGTTCTGTCTCTTCATAAGCAAAGCTGTTAAACTGAAAAATCTCCTATGTCTATTGTGTAATGTCAGGCTCACCTGGCTCCTGCTTATCCAGCCTGAATAAAGGGCTGTCCTTTGCCCTGTCCCATGTGGCTTGCTTTTTGTCTTCCTGTCAACCAGCTAACTGATGCTGGTTAGTGTATGTGCTAGCTTTGGCTGGGATAGAGTTAATTTTCTTCACATTAGCTACTATGGGGGTATGTTTTGGATTTCTGCTGGAAACAGCAATGATAGTCACAGGGATGCTTTCATTGCTGCTGACCAGAGCTAACAGAGTGTTAAGACCTTTTCTGCTCTTCATGCCACCCCACTTGTGAGTGGGGTGGGGGTGCACAAGGTGTTGGGAAGGGACACAGCCAGGACAACTGACCAAAACTGACTCAAAGGATACATCGTACCATATGACATCACATTCAGTATATGAAGCTGGGGGAAGAAGAAGGAAGTGGGGACGTCTGAAGTGATGGCATTTGTCTTCCCAAGTCACTGTGACATGCGATGGAGCGCGGCTCTCCTGGGGATGGCTGAACATCTGCCTGCCCATGGGAAGTGGTGAATGAATTTCTTGGTTTGCTTTGCTTGTGCCTGTGGCTTTTGCTTTACTTATTAAACTGTCTTTATCTCAACCCATGAGCTTTCTCAGTTTTACCCTCTTGGTTCTTTCTCTCATTACACTGCGGGGAGTGACCAAGTGGTTTTGTGGTGCTGAGCTGACAGCTGGGGTTAAACCACGACAGTACAGTGGAAGGAGGTGGAGCGAGGACATAGGTGATATAGTCATGCTGAAATAGAATAGTGAGACACAGATAATAGATGTGGACTTGGGAAAAAACAGCTGAGACTCTGGTGTAAAAATTTCAAATTTTTTCAAAAATTTCAAATTTGTACGATTCTTCCAGAGACATTCTTCTTCTCTTCCAGAGATAATCGTGGCACAGCAGGAGGCAACATCTCCCAGGCCTGTGGAAGGCAGCACTACTCCAGAATTGCGTATCACCTGATAAAAAGAGGTGTAGATAAACCTGCTGTTTCCTCATCCCTGCAAAAGGCTAGGAAAAGGTGTGGTAAAGTCCTGCCCGTTGTTGGTAGTAATGAGTCAGTCCCCTATTGCACTGTACTTCAGTAGGAAACTCAAACTGGCTTTTCCTACATCACAGGGATGATTGAAGGTAAATTGAGAGTTGCTGTTAAGACAGATGTACTAAATACGTTCAGCAGAAACATAAAAAAACTCTTCTGTGGAACAATTCAGAAAGGGGAAAATCCTTTGTAGAAAGGAATAAACTCAACTAAAAGCAAACCTCTATGCAGTTCAATAAAAGGTTGCCCTCTCCAGTCAAACAGATACAATTTGCCACAGTGTATAAAGAGGATCTTTTTCAATTTAGCTATTTCCATTAATGTATGAACCACTGATCAATATTAGACATCGCTTAGCTTCTCAGGTCATGAGAAACAACTCACTGGCAAGCACTGTATTTCTAGGAGACAAAGTTGGTGGGGTAAATATATGACCATGCAAACAAACTGAATACTTTTCATGCAAGTTGAGGACCAAATTAATAATTCTCCTTCATTGTGTCAAAGGTATAAAGATTCAGGACTATTCCAAAGGCTAAGAATTTCTGGGCTGCCTTTTCAGCATGGTTCTCAAATACATCTGGAGATCTCTGGAGAAGGAAACAGACCTTGGGTCGAGCTTCACCTGTCTTTGTAGCCTTGCAGGAGCTAGAAAATTTCCCATGTAAGGAGAATCTGGGTAAGTAGACTACAGAAACACAGTCAGGAAACTACATGACAACATCATAATTTGTAATTTTGATTGCTTTTTGTTAGAGCAGCTTTCTGAGGCCTCAACTATCAACACATCTCCATCATATCCAGCACTGAACATATTTGTAATTGGACACTGTTCTTGTTCTGCAGTCTATAGCAATAAAGGCAAGTAATATATTAGCTGTTATACAGATGGAGGACTGGGAGATTAAATATCTTGTCCAGGGTCAAAAAGGAAATGTGTGACAGGTCTGGGACTTGTGAACCTGGAAACGTCGAGTTGAAGGCCTCAGCTGTGGGCTGTATATTTACTCCTGAGTGTTAGCTGACTGCACATTTAACAAAACACTCCAAAGGACACCAATATGTTATTGCTTCTATTGGAAAATGACTGGACAACCATGCTTCTTCTGACAACTGGCCAAATCTTGCCTGGGCAAACTATTCAATTTTGATAAATTGTACGAAGTAATTTGAAAAATAGATTGTTTAGTCTTCTGAGTATGCTTACATAGATTCTTCACAGAACAAATGATGTCTCCTTCTTGTAAATATTAATAAATAATGTTTTTTACATTTCACTTAGGAGCAATCAAACAGGCAAGAAATAACCATGACTGGAAAGCCTGAGCTACTAACTCAGTTCAGTGCCATCAGAAGAGTTTTAGTCAACAGTGATTTCAGGCAGTTAAAAAGGATGGACTAAGTATAGCAGGGATTTTGCCTTATTTGAACTACAGGGCTTCTCTTTCAGCTTAGTAAAAGAAGAAATGATTTGGGAATCAATGACCTGGGTTGTGGCTCCATTAGTAGTTTGGCCCAATTTTAATTAGCTGATGATGTGTGCACTATCGTTTGCTAATAAAGGGTGTAATGATTTTAGATGGATGTTGCTATAAAGCCCCCAAATTTTACGTGTGCACTGTCCAACATTAAACCTTCTGGTCTCTTCTGGGTCATCTCCACTTCTAGTGGGAATCCTGAAAGGGTGTCCAGGTTTGAATGCAGCAGAGATGCTGAGCGAGGAGCTTTTCTGACTGGTGCTGTGCTGCAGTGGCTTTTGACAGCAGGATACCCAAATTGTCCCGTAATTAACTGTGTACTGAGGGTCCATTAGAAAGGCATGTGATGACCCTAGGGCACAGATTTCTGGCTTTACCATGGCCCTGGAAATATCAGGTTAGCCATAAAATAATTTCAGTTTACACCATGTGACTAAAATTGAGGCAAACCTTTTAATACTCTTGAGTAGCGGGGTAGGAGGTCAGAGAAGATAGCATAGATGATGCTTTTTCAGAGTGTGATTAATTCTTTTCTGTGTAGCAAAAAAAAAAAGAGTAAATATTAATCATGAAATTACTAAATTCTTGTTTATCATTTCGTAGTCGCTTTCTTCAGTAGCGTAATTGTCTCTTCTTTTGTGCAACAAATGAGGGAGTTTATAATTTGATATCAAGTGGGATCCATATCTTTTTTAAGTTATTTTGCTGTTTAACAGAGATACAATAAAGAAGTTCCTGTAGGAAAAAAGAAACCCAAAACCCTCCAGAAAGACAACTTGAGGCAAATCTAACATGCATGAATTAAAAACTATGGGTCCTCCTCTAAATCTGTGTTTTGAAAATAGAGTGCTTGTGAATTAAGAAGGTGCTATTTCTTTCTTAGCAACATCACAGAAATATAAAACAACTCAGGTTGGAGGGAAGCTCATAAAATTGTCTGGTCCAAACTTTCATGGGAAAGAGAGCCGAAGAGATCATCTAGTACCCTTTCCAATTGCATCTTGAAAACCTCCAGTCATAGGAACTCTAACACATCCCTGGGTAAAAATGCTTTATCAAAAATGCAATCAAATGCATTTTGAAATTCCTGTTTACCAGTAATGCATCTGAACAAAAGGGGAATAAAAGTGAAAGGCCTACTGAGGAATTCTGGATACAATTAAGCATAATGGTCCCCACACTAAGGAACAGAGAAGATTTAGTGCAATATATTATCAGTGCCAGACGATCTTACCTTCCTCAAGGTATCTTCTTGTTTCCTCTCTCCACTCTTAAGTTTCAATTTGTGCTTACTTTACAGGATTTTCTGTCTCTCAGAAAGGCAAAGTGGCCTACGTGTTCCCCTGTAATCAGGTTGCACACAGAACTTAACNGCTGTTTAACAGAGATACAATAAAGAAGTTCCTGTAGGAAAAAAGAAACCCAAAACCCTCCAGAAAGACAACTTGAGGCAAATCTAACATGCATGAATTAAAAACTATGGGTCCTCCTCTAAATCTGTGTTTTGAAAATAGAGTGCTTGTGAATTAAGAAGGTGCTATTTCTTTCTTAGCAACATCACAGAAATATAAAACAACTCAGGTTGGAGGGAAGCTCATAAAATTGTCTGGTCCAAACTTTCATGGGAAAGAGAGCCGAAGAGATCATCTAGTACCCTTTCCAATTGCATCTTGAAAACCTCCAGTCATAGGAACTCTAACACATCCCTGGGTAAAAATGCTTTATCAAAAATGCAATCAAATGCATTTTGAAATTCCTGTTTACCAGTAATGCATCTGAACAAAAGGGGAATAAAAGTGAAAGGCCTACTGAGGAATTCTGGATACAATTAAGCATAATGGTCCCCACACTAAGGAACAGAGAAGATTTAGTGCAATATATTATCAGTGCCAGACGATCTTACCTTCCTCAAGGTATCTTCTTGTTTCCTCTCTCCACTCTTAAGTTTCAATTTGTGCTTACTTTACAGGATTTTCTGTCTCTCAGAAAGGCAAAGTGGCCTACGTGTTCCCCTGTAATCAGGTTGCACACAGAACTTAACTAGGTGGTTTACCAAGTCCTGAGGGATTGCTCCTCACAGAAGAAAACCAAATTCAAAGTTAATGCTGTTGGGACTGGTGGCTCTAAACAGCTCATTGTCAGACTGATCTGCTCCTAAAATCCCTGAATGGGTGTGGGAAGCCCCTTAGAGTGTTTAATGATAATGTGGTTTTCCTCTTTCATTAACTTTTGTGTACAAACAGCTATCATGCTCACTGGATACTAAGCACTTTACTGCCCATCTACATCCACGTCAATGCTACTTAAGGCTAATCACACACTAACTACATCTCCCAGTGACAAAGCTGCATCCCCACTCTGTCTGTATTGATCTCCCATCAGTCATTTGTAAGTGACCGTGCTAGACATGGCCCTTGGGCATTTTTCCAATACAAAAGCCACTTAACATTAAAATTGCAGGATCTCTTTTGGCTGTTTTACAAGTCTTTATCAAATGCGTATAAAAACCTACCTTTAATCATAACTACTCTATGAATTTTTTTCACCTTTGACCATTGACCCCTTTAAGATAACGAGAGCATTTGTGCACTAGACTGCCCTTCTTCAAGTTTTATTCATTGCCTGAGAGGGCCTCTAGAAGCAGTGGCAAAAAATACTGGAAAGAAAATCCTTTTGCAGCAGTGTTTGTTTCATTTTAACAATAGCAACACTAAAAAGAGTAATTATTTAAGATGGTCATTATATCAGTCATTTATATGCCCTTTGGGTCATGTGCCCATCACTTTACCTCATTCAGATAAGCAGGCAGTAGGGCTGCCTTTCTGTTCCCAGTCCTCTGCCATGTACCCTTGTACTTTTTGGCATGAAGACTGTGTTTGTTTTGCACGTCTATGTGAAAAGCCAAACTAGTACAAATTCTTTTACTCTATCACTGCCACATATGAACACTGAATATATAATT
The DNA here is from genome assembly GCA_013399195.1 of Dicrurus megarhynchus. NCBI lineage: Eukaryota > Metazoa > Chordata > Aves > Passeriformes > Dicruridae > Dicrurus > Dicrurus megarhynchus. The sequence continues at coordinate 929,898 of VXAD01000741.1, forward strand.
TCAGACACTCTGTGGTTGTTGGATCTTGTTCAGGAGGTTAGATGAGAATTTTAATTGCATAATTTTGTCATCCTTTCTTTTCTGCACTGTTTCAAGTTCTCCCTAATTTGAGGATACATCCATGGCTTCAGAACAAGCTTAACAACTGTCTTTTTTCGAAGTTCAGTACTCGTCCAACTAAATCAGCTTGTAGCATAGTTTGGCTGTGTTCAAGTAGCCACTATTTTAACAATTGCTCTGGTCACGTGCAAGGCTGTTCACACTGGCCCATGGAAATTATTAAAAAATATTTGTGGTGGAAAGCTACACTGTTTGTATACAAGCCTGTACAGTCTCCTCCTTGCTAGAGCTACAACTTGCTTTATTTGTTGGACTTTGAAACTTTAAACATTTCACAGACAAATCTGACTTTATTCCCATAAGAGGATTCATCAGTGCATTTGAAGGGCCATATGTTGAGTTGACACTATCAACTATAGGCAATATGCCAACGAAGTACTCAAGCAGGCAGCTCTTCCTGAGCTCCATACTATCTATTTTTTGACTATCTATTTTGATTTGTGTCTCATAAAACACATCAATTACATATATAGGGAGAATTTCTCCACAGGATGTTAATGGAGTAGTGTACAGTAAAAGGTCAAAAGCACTGTGACTGATCCTCTCAGAATAACATCCAGGAAAAGCTTTCCCTAAAACAGACACAGTATTTATAGTAATGATAGCAAAATACAAATGCCACTTTGGAGTCTATTTGCCTAAATAAATGGTTCTCAGCATTTTTCACTCAGTGTGTTACTTCTTAGGACTAAGACCAAACTGTCTGCTCCAAATTTCAAACATTTTCTACACGTGGCATGTTTGGCTGTATGAAAACAGGTCTGATAGGATGTTGGGATACTATAAAGGAAGCAAGATTAAAATGAACGCACCTAATGTGATGTGTTCACCTGCTTGTTGCATAATTTTGTGTCTGGCAGTATCTCTGCTGTACAACAGCAATGTTGTGTTAGTAAGTACAATCATGCCAGTGACCAAAGACAGAAAGAGCGAGGTGTTCTCAGCACCGCTGCCAAACACCAACTGGTGGAAATTTGTGTGTTACTTGAATCAGTGTTTCTGTTCCCTTGGCATCCTCAGAGAAACCTGTGCTGAAAAATTGTTAAGGTTGTAATCACACTGTAGATGGTTCACTTGGTGATGAAAGTAACTCTGTGATGGGGCATTAACAGCCCCGATCACACTCCCTGAGGTGTTAGACTGAAGTGTGCCAGTTGAACTGAATCTTGTGCCAAAGTTAGCTATTTTGGACAGCAACTTCAAAATTTCACGATGGACAACAAGAAAATATTTTTTTAAGCCATTACAGTTGCAATACATATATTGTACTAATCCAACTTGCAAACAATTATATTTCTTCCATACTTTAATTAAGCACATAAATAATAAAATTTAAACTTTGCCTCATCACTTTTCTTTATATTCTCTAGGAATTCTTCCAGGTATAAGTCCTTTTGTTTAACTGACAGGTCCAGAGTATGTGTAATTATTTAATACTAACCTGTGTACATTTCTTCACTTTTAATGCATTATGGTTATTTTCAACTAATAAAAAACTAATTGCATTATAATAAAATACTAATAGTACTGAAAATATAAAAAGGAAAGGGGAATCCAGACAAGGAAGATGCTATTGAAAACAAAAGACCAAAACCACTTTCAAAACATATATGTAAATTTGCACAGAACCCGACAGTGTTCATAACAGGAGCACCAGGGTGTGAAGTGCTTTAAAGTCCTCTAATGCAGCCAATAGCTTTAGAAAGGCTGATAACCACCACAGCTTTTCCGTGCCATGGCCTTATTTTTCTAACCAGGCAGGATAACTTTACAGCCTGGTTCAATCTCCACATCTGTCCAAACTTTAATCTGATTTAAAAACATCCATTAGTGTTATATTTTTTGGCTTTTTGTAACATGGACGTTTGTCTCCCAAAGCCAAGACTGACACCAAAAACTGACTTAATTCGTGCCCTTAAACTGCTGGCAATTCTTAGACACTACTGCTATGAGCTTGAATTGATCCAGAGCCTGAGGGCAACCAGTTCCATTTCCTATTAACAAAAAAAAAAATTATAATTGTAAACAGTATTTTTTAAGCTTTTCTTTATAAACCAGAGAAGATAGGTAACCTAAGTGACCCTTATCAGGGTTATAAGCTAATTAATGAGATTTATAATAAGCCCAGCCATTGTCTTTGTGATCTATCTGTGGGAACTCTAAAAATTCAACATAAAGGACTGGCTAAAAGACAAGACCCCGTTTTGCAGAGACTGGATCTGAATAGAAAATTTCAGGTTGGATGGACTTTGAGGGTCCCCTCAGAGCTTATATTTGTTCCAGAGATGGGAAAAACAGGCTCCTGGGATATTGGAATCAGAAGTCAAAAACTTTTAAAAAGATGCACAGAAAGACTTCAACTTTCTTATGAGAAACAGTGCAGAAAAAGCAACTTATGCTAAAGCTGTCATGGAGAATTTCCAGGAGAGACAAATCCCAAGAGATGATAAATGGAGAAATATAAACAACATTCATAAGGAGGAATCAGAATGCAAAATGTTGCAAGCAAAAATGTAAAACTTTTGATACAAAAAGAAGTGGGAGAAATTGAGAGAGGGATACAGAAGAGGAAAAAAGAATTTTCTCGTTAAATTGAGATGCACATTTTTTAACTTTCTTCATTTGCTGCACTTTCAGAGGGTCAGATGCTCTAGCTGATGCCAAACCAGAGTAAATTCTTTGGGCTCCTCTTCCTTTAAGATGCTGAGGGAGATCTGTCAGCATCTGCTGCATCAGAGAAAGCTTTTCTCTACAAAGAAAATGACTGGCAGGGAGGTGGATTATGGGAATGGAGCCTACCTGGGTATGGCTAAGAGTCTGGATGGACGAATCTTCATCCAGCTGGGAAACTCTAACCATATCGGTTAAATTACCCCAACCTTCACTGAAATTAACAGATTTACACCCAAGTGTGTACCCTGCATCAATGTTTGACTCCTTTGGAGAATAAAAAAAGTGCCACTTTTTCAAATAAACTTCAGAAGTTATTGTTCAATCAATGTATTCCATTGGAATATTACTAGCAACTTACAACATTTATGAAATAATTACATGGTGTTTTAATTTTCCCATTTTAGATCCCTCCTTTCGAACATAAATAATTTCTTGCCTTCTTTCTTCCATGGGCTTATTTTAAACAGATAAACTTTGGATTGCAGTTGTTGCATCCGTAGAATCTTAATGCCTAACCTCAAAAATCTAAATGCTAAATAAAGTCTTTCCCTCCAGAGCTCTAACTATATCCATTTCTCTGTTTTATTTCTGTTGGGTTTTTTTTCATTCTTCAACAAAAGAATAAGTAAATCCTCATTACCCAGAATCAGTTGAGGCTTGTCTATATAAAGAATATATTGTGTTTTTTGTGAGTCTGTGTGTGTGTGCAGAACTGCATTACATTAGCATTCCTGAATACAGGCTTTTTAATGTACTAATCTTAGGAAGGTAAAATCAATATTCAAATGGTAATTATTTAGGAAGTAAATTGATCAATTTGTCCTAAGCTCCATGAAGATGAACTGAGGTCAATCCACTTTACCTATTAAGACTTTGAAGATATCTGGTTGGATTACTTTCACAATAAGCGCCTGTCTTCCACCAAGGTTTAAGGAAAAAAAAAAAAAAGGAAATAAAAACAAGCAGAGCTTTAATGTTAGACCTTAGGAAAAACAAACTTTTCATGTAAGTGCAATTTTCCTGGTCCCAGCAAGCTGTCCATGTAAATAACTTCAGTGTTATTAGCTTTTATTACTATAGTACCCTGTAGTGAAAGTGAAATGGTTGCTAACTAAACAGAGTTGAGCTGCCTTGGTTCTACAACCCTATATATATTTTCTGAATTATTTTTTAAGTCTTGGGAATGTGGGGATGAGCAACTACAATCTATATGTAAGAGAGACTGAAAGAACTTCGAGGCAATCTATTCAGACAACTCTGGCATTTCAAAACTGAGCATAGTGAATTTTTTTAACTCAAATAAAACATTACAGAATTGTTATTGCTAAAATAATAGTCTATGCATCTTAGAATTATCACAGTAAGTGTTAGGGTAGAGGCACATATATCCTGATGGCAAATCACTAGACCACATGAATTCAAATTCCATAAGAACAAAACTTTTCTTTTATTTCAGGAAAAGTACATTTTGTAGAAAGATAGACAGGTAGGCACAGTGTGTCTCACTAGTGACTCTTTCTAGCTCTTCAGCTTGAAATATCCTCAGTACAGAAATGGTCTTGTGCAGGTCAAGGAGTTGGACTCAATGATCCTTGTGGGTCCCCTCCAACTCAGCATATTCTGTGATTCTGTGATTTTTTCCACTGTCTCACCCCTTTTCTAGAGGTAATTTCCAGACAGTAAAGATTCCTTAGGTTTTAAGCATTTATTCTGAGAGTATAATAAAAGTATGGTAACTTAATACAGATTTCCCTAATGATTTTCTGATGTAAAATACTTCACAAAAAAGAAAATTAGTAAGACCATTACCTCATGTTATATAGTGTTTTTCAGCTCATCATTGTCCTCATGGTTTGAACTGGTGGCTTGAAGATTAATTTCTTGGAGTTCCCAAATTATCTGTCTTGGTCTTAATTTCAATATCGAGGTTGTGGAAGCCAAAGAAGACTGGTGGTCACTGTTTCAAGACAGGGTAAGATTCACCATTTAGGAAACCAGTTGTCTATACAGTCACTGAAACACAGAATCACAGAATAAGATGAGTTGGAAAGGACCCACAAGGATCATCAAGTCCAACTCCAGGCCCTGCACAGGACCACCCCAAAGAGTCACACCATGTGCCTGAGAGCATTGTCCAAACGCTTCTTGAACTCTTTCAGGCTTGGTGCTGTGACCACTTCCCTGGGGGACCCATTCCAGTGCACAAACACCCTGTGGGTGAAGAATCTTTTTCGAATTTCCAATCTAAACCTCCCCTGACACAATGTCAGGCCATTGCCTCGGGTCCTGTCACTGGTCCTGTCACAGAGAAGAGATCAGTGTCTGCCTCTCATCTTCCCCTCACAAAAAAGTTGTAGACAGCAGTGAGGTCTGTTTACTATCTGCAGTTGGTTGTTCAAACTGGCAGGGAAGAAATAGCAAAGAGAAGGCTGAGGTCAATCAAAAGAGGCTTTGGGGGCCTGGGACAATTGGGAGAGGGATCAGGAGCCCAGGTAGTGATTTTCTTGATTCTTCCAGTAATAAGGTATGATATTGATAGTAATAGGCAGATCCATCAGGTCAATGGCTCCAGGGTGGTCTCAGTGGAAACATTGGTTTCCTACCGATTTCTGGTCTCATTTATGGCAAGAATGAAAACCAGTGACGTTAAAGGCTCTAATTTTATGGCAGTGACATTCTCTTGTCTCATCAAATGCATTGTCTTGTGCGGCTGCAGCTTGAAAAGTTGTGCAAGCTGAAAGAGGAGAGAAGCTATACACAAGTAGCTTCGGTCACTCTCTGGTCTTCAAAAATCAACATTTTTATCGATTTCCATGTAAGACTTCTTGTCTGTATGCAATCTGCACGACAATACATTCAACACAGGACCACACTCCTGGTACTAGGTATGCAGTTTCCAGCTACTTTGGGAAAGAAACACGGGTGCATAAGCATGGTAAGAGCTGGAGTGCAGTGTAATCTCTGGGTACTGGGGGGGCTTGGACTCTGAAATACTCCTGCTCCTTCAGTGAGTCCTTTCCTTCATGGAAATTCAGAAATGTTCTGAGATGTGTAGTTTATAATCATAAGGCCTGATGAATTTATAACTTCCTTTCACACATCAAAAAGGGGAGTTAATTATTTTATTTTGGAAATGCACATTTTTCGTTGAGTGCATTTTTTTTCCTGCAAGGCATTAAGAGTGCACTTTTTTCTCCGTTATATATAATGAATGCTAGGAAAAGATATTGAGATTCTTCCACAGTAAAAAATAGAGTAGGGATTCTCAGTTTTAGTGTAAATTTTATGGCTTTTTTTGAGTCTATCTTTGCAGTAAATTCCTAGTATTTGTCTTTAATTTCTTTCCTTTCCATGAGCTCAAGATGTATGTTCAGGTTTTAAAGCAACTGTCCATCTGAAGAAAGACAAGTAGAAAGGAAAATTTTGTGCTATTATAGGGATCCATCATAATGGCAACATTCCCATGGTAATTTATAGCTGTAACTTCTGGCCTTCTTGAGATATTTTATAAGACATTAGGATATGTGGTGTATAGAGACCGTAGGAACAGATATTCTTGTGACCCCTCTGGATTACACATGTACTGGATGCTTGTGACTGTGGGGGACTAATTTAAAAGACTGATACAATCTTCCCTAAATCTAGGTCCCAAACCTACTTTTCAGTATTTTTTATGAATCAAAACACTCCATATTCCTTTTACAGTTTCACTGCCCTCCAGGTTGAATTTTTCTTAATAATAGTGATCTCCAGCCTGGTGGCAATGGATAAATTCCAAATAACCTTCGACTGTACAATAAAAGACTTTGGTGAGTAGAGCAGTACATCAAATATTTCTATGTGAATGTACAGTTGATTAATCACTGGAGTAGTGTTTGGAGGTTGTCTTTAGACAGTTCAATTGTAGATTTGAATGTCACCATTATCATATGTGAATCCCTGCGTAGTGATGGCCTCAAAGAAAGCAACAGAACTAATGGAAAAATCAGTTTTGTACCTTTTATTTGCAAAACAGGTGTTTTCATACAGAGGACAATCAAAGATTCTCAAGGAAACAAAAATTTTGGTGCTCCAGTGATGAGAAACTATGGAATAGAGAGGAGGAAAAATGGAGCAAAAACAGAGACCCAGGAAGAGCATGCGTGTGCATGTGTAAAGGGAGCTATCAATTTGGACAAGATATGATTTGGAAAAGGTTACTGAATCCCTGGATCCATCTTCCTGCCAGGACAGTATATTCCCTAGTATAATTCCATGTGGAGGGAGAGACAGAATAGAGAATAGAAGGGCAAGAACAACTATGTCATTCCTAGTAACCATTCATAAAAATTCACTATCTTAATATTAAAATTTAAGAAATATGGCTTAAGGGAATAGAATACTTGAAGTTTGAATGAGCTGAGTTCCCTTTCCTGTGTCCTGCTTAAGTGGCTGTTGAATGGCAAGAGTGTATTTGGACATGAGAGGACTTCCAGTCAGAAAATTCTGACTGTTTTGAACAGCAAGGTTCCTCCGGGTTGTGAAAATAGACCTGAACCACCTCATGCGTATTTGTCTTAGAATCATAGAATCATAGAATGGTTTGGGTTGGAAGGGACCTTAAAGTTCCTCAAGTTCCAAACCCCTGCCATGGGCAGGGACATCTGCAGTAGACCAGCCCAATTCAGCTTGGCCTTGAACACTTTCGGGGATGGAGCATCCACAGCCTCTCTGGGCAACATGTGCCAGTGCTTTACTACCCTTATAGTAAAGATTTTCTTCCTAAAATCTAATCTAAACCTACTCTCTTTCAGTTTAAAGCCATTACCCCTTGTCCTGCCACTACACGCCCTTGTGAAATCTTCCTCTCCAGCTTGTCCTATGGGTATGAGAGAAGATTACTTTAACGGGAAATGTGATTATCAACTACAAAGAGGATTAGGCACAGCTCCCATTACAACAGAGAGAAAATTTCACAAAGTAATTTGCAAACTGTAAAAGCAATATTTGGAACAATTCTGTGGTTGGAGGACTATCCATTATGAGAAGATGACATGTAAAATGGTATTGACCAGAAAACTGCTCAAGAATAGACAGTATCATCTTTTCAGTTCATAAGCTCTTATCTTTTGTAAAAGATTATTTATAAAAGTTACAGGAGTTCCTTTGGGTTCTGCCTTTCTCTATGTCTTGTCTAACTTATACTACTAAATTTGGCAAAGGATATTTTGTATTCTCTGGGAATGATAAGGGCAAACAAACAATACATGGGCAAATGTAGAAATGTAGAAAACAGTGGGATGTGGGAGAAGGAGAATGGAGTTCAGTCTCTTTTTAAAACATCTCTGCATTCTACCTGGGATACTTTAATATGAAATGAATATGAAATCATTTAAGTTCTTACATTTTTAGTCTTTTAAGGCTATGAATACATCTGGTGAAAATTTTACTTCTGTAATCATATTCTAAATATCAGCAAGAAAAACAATTTTCCTGAATTTTCAAATGTGTTTATAAAGGACCATTTCTTTTGTATGTGCAGGCAAACTATCAATAACAGGCTGCAAGGTTTTGTCTTGTTGCTGAACCTCTGGCAACTTACTGTACACCTTGGAAAGCTCCCTATTCAGTTTGCGGGAACACTGAAAGGTACTACAATGTATGGTTTCCAAAATTTCCCAGACAAGCACAGGAAAAATAAAAGGCTCGCTTGTCCACATCATTAAACCACCTTGCAGTCTGGTACAATTGGCAGACTCTTCTCTTGAGAGATTCAGAACAAAACCTGCAGGGGTTTTTCTAGGTCAGGTTGGAAGTAGGCTGGCAGAGCTGTGTCAGGAAACTTCTGTGTCTTCCTGAATTCTGGGGTTCAATCCTGAGATGTTCTCAGCAGTCTAAGTCCCACAAAAGACAAACTTATGACTATCATCTTTTCAGGAATATTATATTCCCTTGTAAACGTGTATGTTTAAAAGCAATGAAATACGCACTATGAGTTTTGCACTTATATTATTACTTTCTTTACTGTCTTCTATTCTTATTGACATTGTATGACTTTGTTAATAACATAGTCTTGCTGTTGCCTCTGACTTTTTTTGAAAGTGAAGAAAACATATTTTATATTGCCAGAGTGCTTGAGCTCAGCAGAATTCTATGAAGGAATTTTTTTAATGGGAAACATGTAGTACAAGGCAAGTCCTTCCTTTAATAATATTGATATTCCTCTTGTGCAGCCCCAAGCCCATTTGTATAATGCCAATTTTGTATTACCTTGCTTGCTGTTTTTATTATCCACAAGAATACAAATTAACCTCTTGTGTTGTGGAAAGACTTGGCAAATGTAGCCAAGACTGGGACAATGGGGTGCAGAAAGTCTCTCTACTCCAAAGAACTTTGAATAAATATTTTTTTTTTTACTCTTTGAGAACCTTCCCCGTTTTACCCTTTGGTGGTTTAGGCAATGTCACCCAACAAAAGTGGGTTGAAGCAGGTCTTGATTTCATGGTTCCTCATGCTAAGGATCCTGTTTGATTACTTAAATCATAAACACCAGTTATATTGAAAGAATAGATTTAGCTTCAGCATTATTTGTAAAATAAAGCCCTGCAAGAATGGAAAGGGTTTTTAAGACAGAATTTAAAACTGAAGAGCATGATTTCTTCCACGAACCTTTATGTAAGATTCAATAAGTTTTGTGAGATTTCAGTAAGTTTTATTCTTATGGGAAAGGGGAAGAAGCAAGACAAAGTCACTGATTAAACCCCTCCAAAGTGTGACGATTGTCCTTAGTCCTAGTTTGGGTCCAGTGAAAAGTGTCTGTTTTATGGTTTTAAGTGGAAACTTTTGAAGGGCAACCATGAAAATGCATGTCCATGTATGAAACCACTGTTTAAAGCAGAAGCCATGCTCGTGGGTCCGTGCCATGTTGGCTGCCACTGGCAACAGGGTGCCAAGAAAATTCTATGCTGTGTAACAGACCCCGGGCACAAGGGCTTGCCCAGGTCTTGTGGGGCACACCTGGCCCTATGCTGCCTGACAGCACATGAAGGCATGGCATTGTTAGAGCTACCTGAGGCTTCCTCTCAGGTACCAGCGCAGCCTCCAGTTCCTGCTAGAGCAGAAGGCCAGCTCTGCTCCCCTTGTGCTGACAGACATGTCTTGATTTGCTTTCCTCATGAAGGCTTTGGCTTCAAAGTGACAACAGGGGTGTTAAAAAACAACCTCAGTGAGGAGCACCTGGTGTATGACCACCTTGCTATGCTTTCAAAAGATTCCTTATACTGTATTTTCTATGCTCAACAGTTTTGACCTCACTAAACAACTGGTTCTGCCCAAGTTCAGATAGGAGGGTGAAGAGCTCTCACTTTGGCTCCTTGCCGTAGTGGCGATAGAGCATGTAAGAAAAACTGAAAAAAAGCGCTGAACCCCCAGACACAACATAATGAGGTACATGTGCAACAAGACACTAGGTGTGTGTACAGTGAAACAGTTCCTTACATGTCTTCCTTGAGCGGGGGTACTGTGGGCTCACTGTGTTCTTTTTCAAGCATGAAAAATGCCTGTGCGCTAGTTCTGAGTACCCGCTCTTCACTAATACTGTGGCACACAATAGAAATGGAAGGGACAAATGAAATATACCTGCTCTTTTCCGAACCAACCCTATGTGGCTATTTGAAATGCTTATATACATATTTTTGTGTGCTCATTTTTTTGTTTATATTCATGCACGTGTCTTTAGCAATCCTGTAGAGTGATAGACTTTCTCTTTAAAAAACTCACTTGTAGGCTTGTACTTAATTTACCGTGTTCCTGTATTACTGTGACTTTTTTCTTACAAAACCTCATAGCTTATAAATTACCATAAGATTAAACCAGATATTGCTAATGTATTTTAAACAGTTGTTAAATTACCAAAGTTGGTTGATCCCTTCCTTGAAATTTGCTGATCCTAACTTTAAATGACTCCTAGGTTATTATTTATATCTTTTAAATCTTTTATAGCTGTACACGGGTGCTTTTATGAAACCTGGTGTAACGTATTCTAAGAACAAAAGCATATTTATGTAAGTAGCACTGGGAGCTGAGTTGGCAGGTGTTTGCCACAAAGTCTTAACCCCTAAGCATTAATAGTCGGCATCAAGTGCATCCTCAAAGGTTGTGAGAGTCTCTTTCTCTACAGAGAAACTGCTTAGGCTGAAAATGTATTTGACTGGAAAGAATGGCAGGGCTTGTGCTGTCATCGAGTTTGTGGGCTACAGAAAGAAATGAGGACTTAGGAATAACATTTGCAACAAATACCATGAACAGAAAATCAAGACAGTTGTGGTGGCCAGGGCTTCTCAGAGCAACTGCAACCTTATATAGCTCATGAGAGAGCCAAGCAGAATTGTTCTTGTGAAGAAAGCAGTCTCAGATATGTAAAGGAGCAGGCAAGGCTGTAGTCTCTCCTCTTGCACAAACCAGACAGGAAAACTGCCCAGCTGGAGGAGATCCAGGGCTGTCCTACATGAAGAGGGGTAGCAGAGGGAGAAAAGCCTGTAAAAAGAAAAGGACTTTGTCTAGAGAAAGGTTCAGTCAGCTTGAGTTAAGGTAGAGAAATCTCATACAGAACTCAAAAAAATTTCCTTGGGTTCTGCTAAAGCCAATGCTTTGCATGAATCTGCTGGAGAAGGTCAGCAAGGAATGAAAGTTACTGAGAGTAGGGAAAGATGTGGCTGGAAACTTCCTCAGCTTGTATGCACAAAACATGTTGGGTCCTTTAGCTTCTTCTATATGGGAGCACAATCCATGGTTCAACATGCTCGTCAAAGTGTACCAGCAAGTCCTTTCAATAAAAATACTTTCATTGAAGCATGTCATTTCACTGAAAACACACTTTGGAGACAGAAAGTATAGTCAATTCAGGAAGATTTTGTATAGTCAATTCAGGAAGATTTTGTTAGGAAAAGTTTCCTGGCTCCAGAACTTCATTTTAGAGAAGCCAACACCCCTGTGGAGCCCCATGATTGGTGTTTGTAGGCTACACCAGTGAAGTGAGAAACATTAATTAAGCCCCTGCTCTCACTGAATGAAATCAGGGTATAATCACCTTCTCTGACTCACAGGATAGCCTCAGGCTTCAATGCTCAGCTCTGGAGGGAAATGGTTGCTGAGAAGTTGCTGTGAGACTTCCTTGGAGAAGGTAGGCAGCATTGCATTGAGCCTGCAGTATGGCAAGGGAGACTACAGTCTGGACTGAGCACAGCCACTTCTTGGCTGAATACTGCAACTGGGGAGTGTGGTGGTGGTAAGAGATCCTTTTTTTTATTTTGCTGTTGTGCTGTGGTTGGGTTTTTTTGGTGGTTTGTGTGGGCTTTGTTTTTTCTTTTTATGATATTTTGTATTTTTAAAGAAGAACTTCAGAGTTTTTGTATGAAGTGGAAATTTTCCTATTCAGTTCTTATGGTTACTCACTAGTAAGTGGTAATGTGGTGTGTTAAGGGGCTAAACAAAGTGTTCACACATGCATGAGATGTGTTAGTGTTTTTCTATGAAAATGGGACTCATCTTCTGGTGTGTTGATAGAGGCTTCTCAAAAGGGCTTTATTAGGCTTTGATTGCATGTAACTGGCATGGAACTGTGGTTCTCCACAAGGCATTTATCTCATACTTTTCCTGCAAGTCTCTTCACTGATGGCGTACAAAATTCCCAAGAACCCTGCTCTGTTCTGTGACTAATATATTCTCAGTGAAAAGTTTTATTTTAGGCTTATTTGATTTTTTTTTCTGTGAGGAAGTATAACTATTAGTTAATATCCACTACAATTATACCAAGAAAAATATTTATTAAAAACCTTCCTCATAGTTCCAGGTTTCAGTCATCTACTTTTTTTAATCTGTCTGCTATCATTCACATATTAAATATCAGCCACACTAAGAAAAGATGTGAAAGAACTGCTTTTCATGGCTATAATTTTTACTGCGGTAAAAATCCCTGCACATATAATTTTATTAACTTTCATAAGAGTATTCAGGCAGATAACTTCATACAGAGTATTGCATGCAGTTGTGGTGTCCCATGTTTAAGGAAAGTGAATATAGAGTTCAAAGGATTGCTACTGGGATGGTTGGGAGCATGAAAAGCATGTGAAATGAGGGGAGCTATAAGAGCTTGGTTTGCTTGGCCTTCACACAGAGATCAAGAAACTAAATTATTTCCTGAGTGAAGAAGGACAAACACCAATATGGAAGAAAAGCTGTTTGAGTTGAAGGGTGATATCAGTGTGCAAACAGATGAAAAGGAAGAAGTCCTGGGCTTGTGAAAGACCGTTCTACTCTGAGTGCTGGGAACAGTGCTGTACATTTAGAGTAAGCCTGTTAGAGTGAGGGGGCTTGTCCTTGCCTTAAGGGGCTCCCTTGGGAGTGCTCTGGTGAGCCCAGTGACAGACCTAGACATGTGTTGTGGGTTAAACCTGGTGGGCAACTCAGCCCCACACAGCTGCTCATTCACATCACCATCATCCCTGGTGGGAGGGGGATTGGGAACAGAAGAGTACAAGTGTGAAAATGTGTGGGTTGAGTTGACAATTTAAGTTAAAAAAAAAAGGGAAAAAAAAAAAAAAGAAGAAGCAAAGAAAAAAACCAAGAAAAACAAGGGGTGCAAACCTACCCACAATTTTTCTCTGCCAGCTGACCGATGTCCAGGGAGTTCCTGAGAAATCGCAGGCCTGGAAAGCTTCTCCCCCAGCTTTTTCTGCTGAGCACAAGACAGTATGGCATGGGGTGTCCCTTTGGTCATCTGGGGAGCTGGCTCTCCACTTCTTGTGCACTCCCAGCAGCCTATTGTTTGGTGAGGTGACATGAAAAGCAGAAAAGGCCTTGACGCTGTGTAAGCACTGCTCAGCTATAGCTAACACATGTTGGTGTTACTGTGTTATCAACTTTTTTCATTGTAAGTCCAAAAGAAGCACCATGCCAGCTAGTATGAAGACAATTATCTCTATCCCAGACAGAACCAGAACATCATGGATGGATGGTTTCAAATGACAGGCCTCTCTCATATTATCTAGGTTCTAGGAAGGCCACGTGACAATTGCAGTTACCAATACCTAACACTGGTATGTTGTAGAGTTTCAGGTGGTTCCTACCATGGCAGCTGGTGTCCAGTTCAGTACCTTAACACTTTCAACTGCACTATGCAAAGGCAACGGAGTTACATTTATTTTAAACCAAAACTTCCCATTGAGATAGATGGAAATCTGTGATTAAAACTGATGACACAATAAGGCCCCATTTGCCCTTTAGAACAGCTTAAACAGAGACAAGAGTAGGCTAACTTTGGGTTAAGTTTGTTCCAATCTCTCTTCCAGTGGTGCTGCTACTACACAAGAAAGATCTGATTGGATGGCAAAATGCTCCTTGTTAAAAATGAAAAAAAGTTTTTGCTTCACAGCTACACTTCAGAAACTGGTGTATCTCCTCTTTGAACTCACAAGCCTATGGGATTGATTTCAGTCTGAGCTTTGCTTTCCTTCCTTTACCCAAAATCCACCAGATCTGATGTCTTCTTCTGATGTCACTTCTTGAGCATCCTTCCTATAGGCAATTCTTTCTAGTGTTGACTGAGGTGCCCTGGTTTTCACACCCCGAAGGTCTTGACTTGATGTGTGACAACCTTAGAGAGAATCAAGTGGAAAGAGTTTCTCCCAAATCTTACGGCAGTTTTGTTATGCCAGAGGACAAAGGAAAGCACAAAGTGTGCACCTTTGCCAGGTTGGGACTGGCTGCTGGCAAAGCCAGTGTAGTGATGCCAACGAGGCCTTTCACTTCCAGGAGCACTCTACTTTCCATTTATACCTGTACTGTTCTCATCTTCAAATCCCAGACTTCTCCCACCTTCCACCCCCAGAAATTTAGCAAAGCGCATTTATTGTCTCAGGAATATTTTAGATATTTAGGAGATAATTTAATTCTCTGAGAGAGGCATTGACTGCTGCAGCACAGAGGCCAGACCCTCATTGCAGGCAGACAGGCTCCACTTATTTTCCTGGCTCTTCAGATTTACTACTAACACACTGGCAGACAGTAGTAGTGGATATGATGATGTAGTGTTGGAAATAGTCCTGGGTTTTAGTAATACCTACACATTGCCAGACAATTATGTCCAAAGAGCCCAGATTTTCTAGAAGTGCTGTCCCACCCCCCCTTCTGTTGGAAACCCTAATTTCCTCCTTACCCCTCTTTCCTTGCTGTCAGCCCTATCACATCTCTTGTGGCCAGATCAAGGATGTTTAAATATAGATTCAAACATTTCTGAGGGAGGAGCAACTCTGGCAAGGCTTTGTGGCCTGACTGATCTCACTAAACTACTGCTGACTATTCAGGATCTCTTCCAATACTAGCTGGCCCTTCTTTAAATTTGCCAATGATTCAGAAATTCAGAAATAAAGCAGTAAACAGATGCAATGAAGCTTGAGTTTTTTCTGTGCTGGAAAAAAACCTCTTCCCCCCTTTCTTATTCTATCTTTTGCAACTCAATACTGTCTGGGATCACTTAGTGAACAAAAAAAGTATTTTTCTAGACTAGCCGGCTTGGTCCTAACCAGGTACAGCACATGGCATACTTTCAGGGATATGTGGGAGATCTGGTTTCAAGAAAAGGCAAAAAGCAGAGTACTCTTTAAATCTGTAGTAGAGGTGGATTAGATGAATCTATTCCTTCTTTCCTTTTTCTAAAATTGCCTTGAGGCTTTTTTCCCCTTTGGAACAATCATAGCTCTAAAGATGTGAGGAGGTATTTCTAATGACTTCAGCTTCTACCATGACCTAGAGTGGTTTTATCCCGCTGTGATTACTTAGAGAAAATGAAACAGTCCTGACTTGTAGCATGGCTGTGAGTCCCTGGTAGAATTGTTAGTGTAGTTGCTGAAATGTGGGGGAAAATCAGAACCTGGTGTGATTTCCTGAAGTGTTCACACATGGTCAGCTCCTCACCTGTGTGAAGTACTAGCATCAGTCCTGTGTAACCACTTCAATCACTTTTATATCCTCAAAATGAGCTTAAGCACTTCTTAGGCCTTGTCCCTGGCCTCATATTCAAGGGTGGATTTCACTCCTTGGCAGTTTCAAGTAACTTAAGTAAGGTTTAGCAAATCAATAAATTATAAATTCTGCCTTCTTCAGAGAATGGGCTGCAGCAGATCTTGGAGATGGACACCATTGTGTAGGAGCAGGCCTTGACTACACCATACAAAAGTCATATTCATTTTGATAGTATTTGATAAGAGACAAAAACCAGCAGCCAGACTGCTATAAATAACAGGATATATATATAAAAAACATAAGTAACAAAAAAAGGAGACCTAAGAGCTGAGGCAAAATACATTAGACTTCTGAAATAAGAAAGTTCAATACTGTGGTTGTCATTACTACAGTATACTTTTAGCCATGAAAGCAGAAAGTAATGTGTATAGGTAATTCTGTAATATTCTAAGATGCATATAGCTCTGTAATATGGAGAAATATAGAAATAGTTTTAAGAGACTGATTGTGTTTGAAGTGTATGAAAATAATGTTAAAAATTACTTAAAACCCTTTATGGGGTCAGTTATCTTTGGGAATAACTAAAAGTCCATTAGTGACTACGTACTATACATTGTATTAAATCAGCTCTCTTCTTCTCTAAAATTTGCCTCATTGGGTTTTTTTTAGGGTGAAATTCATCCCTAGGCAAAGTATACGTATGCAATGTTGAGTCTACCATTTATTATAGCATCCATAACTCAGTACAAAAAGCTGGGCATATGGCCTTGATAAGTATCTACAGTGCACTGAATTTTCCTTTTGCACACTGATCCAAGGTGAATGACTGTGTCTCATCAACATTTTATTCCTCGGTGCTTTATTAATAACAAATGAGGGACTCATGAATCCATTCAATTAATTAATTTCTTCTTGGTCTCCTTTTCTTGCTTAACGGGTTGATCTGTCTCCAAAATGTACATTTTCTGCATTCCCATTGGACTAATGACATTTAGATAATTTTTTTACTTTGGAATATAGCCATCCAACTTAAAAGTAAAAAGAGACATTGTACATACGAAGACAGTGCTAATGCCATTCCCTGCCAGTAAGTCCTGCTGCTATGAAAATGAGCAAGGTAGGGATCTGCCTTCCTTTGAGGTTATTAGACCAGGCATATCACTGACACGCATGGAGACACTTCCCTTCAGCTATCTTGACTTGTATAGAACTTTATTTAGGTTTTGATTCAAATAACCATTTTTTTTCCAACCAATTTAGGGGTTATAATATCTGCTATTGACCTTCTATTACAACCTGTGAACCATCCTGTTTAATGTGAAATTACATCATGTAAGAAATTCCTTTTTGTCCATTATCTTGGTCACTGACTTGACAGGGCTCTCAGAGAGTCATGGGAGTATAAATCAGAGATGGGACTAAGAAGTGGGGAACTCGGGAGTAATAAGCACGAGACTAACACGGTGATTCCTTCTGTTCCTAAGGCCACAGCAAGAGTGCAATGAAGAATGGACATTAGGTGTTTCTTCCTGGCACTGTGTCAAGTGCAGAATATTTTATGCAAATGAAATATCCTGTTCCGAGAAATAATAGATCTGTAGTGATTTCATTCCCATGTTAGAGCAAGGTTTACATTGAAAAGATGGGTTGGCCATAACTATGACTACTTGTTGAGTACAAAGAGAATATCAAGAAGAAATTAATTGTGTGGCATTAGCTAATAGAAAGCAACACACACACAAAAGGGAGGTCATAGATAAAAATATTCATTGATCATAATTGATTATTGTGATTTGCTTAACTGGACTTGGAAATTATGGGAGAAAGTGAATGTCAGAGTGGGGAAGGTGGAAGTCAAGGTTGAAGGATATACCATATCTTGCATATGTTATGCCTTATCCTGGGTAATGTCTCAGGCCAGCAACAGGATTCCTCCCTTATAACAGAAAGCACAGCAAATCATTGCAAATGTGGGTGAAGGTAAAATCAGTGCCAGGAAATAGGATTCTGAATGAAAGATGAGGAGTATAGCGTCACAGTGAATCCCTTGGAAGGTTAGGGGTCTTTATGCAGTGAGATGCAGTTCAGTCAGTCCTTGGACATCTCTGTGAGAAACTGGGTGCGCTTACCCTGTTTCACGTGTTTTGAAGTACATTGTTTCAGATATTGCTTTTGGGGTAGAATCCTATGCTTTTTTCCTCTCTTGATTTGGAGTTCAGTTGCCAGTTATTTACCATGTTGCATGCGTGGATGGGATGCAAGTACTGCTTTCACCTGTTTTCATGAATGACCTTTTCAATACAGTCCTTAGGCCAAAGTAGGAAATAGGAAGTTCAAAAGAAGAATGAAGGGAGGATTTTGCAAAAATCCATCTGAGTATCCTCATCTATTCCTAAGCTTTGCTACAGGCCAAATCATATGGGACTTTCTCCTAAAATTAGAGAAAACCATCAAGCCACAGTTGCTTGGAAAGAAGCATCATTCTATAGGCTTTCCTCTTTGACTTTTCTGTAGGTTTGCTTAGCGCTCTTCTCAATGCATCCATGTCTCATGTGAGGTGCTGTGCTTGAAGCATGATCTGTACTGTGTTTTCATCGACACAACAAAGCAACGCAGGAGTGTCAAGGGGTCACCACTTTTTCAGGTGACAACAGAATTTCTACTGTTGACCCTCATGGTAGCACAGTATGTTTTTAGTGGAATAAAT
Source organism: Dicrurus megarhynchus (assembly GCA_013399195.1). Classification (NCBI taxonomy): domain Eukaryota; kingdom Metazoa; phylum Chordata; class Aves; order Passeriformes; family Dicruridae; genus Dicrurus; species Dicrurus megarhynchus. Next base: position 948,397 of record VXAD01000741.1, read on the forward strand.
AGCACTGCAGAGAGACTTAGTGAAACGTCTACAGACCTTCTGCTAGTCAGGGCTTTGTTCCCTCTTGGAATCATATATAAATTAGCATATAAGTACCAATAGACTACTATATTGTTGTCAAATCCTGCTTTGAATAGAGTGGAAGACCTCCACTTCTAGTGGGAACAGCTCTGTTCTTTTATTTGAAAGAAATTGGATTTGGGAAGGTTGTTTGCTTGTATTTTTCCTTACCCTCTGAACCCTGCTGTGAACTGTTCTTATATTCTTTTCCTTAGCAAAGGAAAGAAGTTAGTTGAATTTGTCAAAGATGGCTTCTGTTTCCTTTCCCTCCCCCATTGCTGATGTGGCTGATTCCAGTTGCTCTTCCAGCACTGACCTACCTGCTCACAGGTACATCCACTTCACGGCAGAGAGTAATTCAGCTGCCTGGCTGAACTGAATTCCTTCACTCTTCCTTGTTTGTTTAGCATACAGTCTTAGAAAACTGGTGCATAAATCACATTTTGGATACAAATCAAAACATGTGATTAATACCTAGACATTTATGGCCATATAATGTTGCACCACAGTTAACAAGTAACATTTGGCTATGGGGTCTGTGCACCTGCTAAGCAGTAATGTGCTGCTAATGTTTTAATGAAGGATCCCAGGGAAACAAATACCTCTCTAAGCCAGAGGTAAAGCTTGTGCTCCTGGAATGCGCATATGTGGATAGGAGAGTTGACTGACTGGGAATTCAGCCATTTGTTTTCCCAAATTACAAATAATAATTAATAAATAAAATGTTTTCTCATGTCTCTAAGCAGGGAGTTGGGAGAATCACTTGGCAAACAAACTGATATTTAAGCTGTGATTTGTTGAGAATATTTGCACATTACTCTAGAACAGTGATCCCAGGAGGAGCAATACCGAGCAACTTGCATTTTGTGGACAGGTTTTGTCTCTCTGTTGGCCTTAGTTTTAAGTTTTTAATTTACTGTATCAAGAGGCAATATCAGAAAGTCTTGTGGGCAACATGCTGCACATGAAGCAAAGATTGGGAACTGTGCCTTTCTAGTGATGTACCAATTTTATTGATATTATGACATAGCTTTTGCAGACTGAAGGTGGGAAAAAAACAGCGGCTATTTCACTGGGAAATGAAAAAACAATCTGCCATCTTGGTTTGGTGCAGTCTGGACTAAAATATGTTCTTTAGCATTATGGTGGTAAATTCCAGGGATGGTACCTACACCAGATGGTTTAGCACTGCTTTGGAAGTAACGGTTCTCAACAAAAACTAGAGATGGGCCAATGTCTTCCTTCATTTTTGCAGAAAGACTTCAAAAAACATCTCTGCAAGAGCTATCACAAGGCTGCCTCCAGGAAAAACTTCTCTCAGATATTTGTATTGATGTCTCTGCTTCTCGGAGGAGTTCGTCTAACCTGTGATATGGTTGGGAACAGTGGTGAGTGATATGTGGTTGAGCGGAAAGTGCCTAGAACCTTGTGTGGTGATTACATCATTTGGTACAATTTTTGTGGATACAGGTGTTCTCTACCCGTCACTTAATGTAGATGTTTGATATCAGGAGGGTGTTTTACTCCTCACAATGATACAGAGAAGATCAGTGAAAGGGACGTAAAATATACTTACGTATTTATGTTGTTATTCTTGCTGCATTTTTCTCAGTGTCATACAGCCCTGATCTGGGAATGAAAAATAAGAGTTTTGGAAGTTTTCCTGACCTGATCCCAGCTAAAATACAAATAAATAAATAAATAAATTTTTGTAATATTTTAACGTGATAATTGTTGAGATTTGTCAAAATTAATTTTTTTCCCCTTCACAGACTGTTTCTTACTTTGATTAATCATCATTTTACAACAGGAAATTTTTTTTAGTAGATGATTCTCAATTAATTATTTCACTTATTATCTTCCTTGAAAGCATCCTCTCCTTTTACTTTTCTGTTCCCATGGCTGAGAATAGTGTGTTGTGTATTCTCTGAAAGCTGTCCAGATTTGCTCTAAGTTAATCAGATGGTGTGTTGTGAGACAGCCTTTAGGCACTCAACTGTTGCTAGTCTGGAACAGGATTGGATTTCCTAACTCAGCTTCTTGAAAACCAAATTTTTCCCTTAGCTTTTTATTCAAGCAGTAGAAAAGGAATCCAAAGGACTTTTTTTTTATGAAAAGCCCTTTCAGATTAAAATAAAACCACTTTGATTGAGAAAATATCTATTGGCCGCCTTTGCAAGTGAAAGTGAGTGAAAGAATTTGAGAGTGCCTCTGTGCTGCAGAGTTAATTGCAAGCTCTAAGTCAGGTGTCGTTTCCAGTTGTCTCCCAATCACCTACAAAGCATCTAGCTTGGAAGGGTTATAGAGCATCTAACTGAGCAAGCTGCCTCACTGTTAGCTATAAGCTAGGGCTCAGATGCTGTCTTCATGTGGTGTTGTCATCAAGCCATGTTGCAGGAAAGAATGAAGTCAAACCATGAAATTATTGAAATCTTCCAAAACCTTCTCCCAGTTCTTCCATGTATCAAGGAGAATGCAAGGATCCTCCTGCAATTTATTGGGGAAAGTCCTTGAAGCATCAATTCTGCAGCACGGAGAGCAGTGGAGATGCCAGACCTCTCAGAGAACTGGAGGGCATGAGGAGAATTATCTCATTGGTCTGGCCTCCTAAAAACACCCTTAAATTTCACCCAGTTTCTGATGCTGGGAAAAAGGGAGCAGGAACAAGATGTCCCAGTGCTCTGTTGAGCCATAGTTGTGATTTCTGCTCTGTGGGATATTTGGACCCCTATAATTGACATCCACTATAACTGCATTGCTCAAAAATGTGCCTCGGCTTTCTTTAGCTGTGCTCTGAATTCCTTGACTGTAGGCAAGGACTGGAGACTTTTCATGCAGATCTGAACAACTAAACGGAACAGGAGACATCAGAGAATTTGGTCTCCTGTTTTAGCAGAGGGCTACAGTAGAAGCATTTCATGCAGCTGCGATGAGAGGTGGAATAAAAATCACCCCAATTTTTTATTTCAGGGATCATACTCATCCAATGGCTCAACTATGGACTTTCTAAAAGGCACCAAACAGCAGTCCAAAGGCAGAAATAATATGTGTGAGAGGAAAAGAGATGCAGGGCACTGTTGTACAAAGATTCATGGATAATAACTTGGGATTATCTGGAGAACACTAATTTAATTTTACTGTGGCTAATGAGTTTTGTAGAATTTCTGCTTTAGGCAGCTGCTCCCCATCCTCCTCACTTAAAAGATTAAAAAATAAGGAAAAGAAAAGACTCAAACTCCCCACTTTATCCAGATAAAACAGTTTCCTAAACTGGGTAGTTCCATGCCTGTTCCATCCCTGAGGTCTAAATTCTCCTAAATTAGTAAGCAAATTCAGCACACTGGCACTGTAAATACAGTGCACTTTATGCACTGATATTTCAACATATTTATTGTCTTCAGGTAGTATATGTGATTTCAAATGGCTCACAGTGTCAATTCAGGACTTTAATTTCTTAATTCTGGTGCCTTATGTGCACCCCATAATGAAGAAATATTTCCAGTTCATCAGTCCATTACAGTATTTCAGCAAACTGAAGCTCTTGATATTTAGTAGGTCCCACTCTTAGTTTTTGGGGAGTTTTGTTTTGTTTTTTACTTAATTGGGTAAATAAAGTTTCATTCCACATAATAAATTATTGTCTCCAGTTTTATGTGTGTGTAGCAGACAGCAAATGTAGATTGATCTAGTGTCCTGAAAAATATGAGAACACCCATCTCATAGTGAAACTGGAGCTGGAAAATCTAGGGTAGGAGAGGAAGCACGATAGAGAAAAGATGAGTCTCATTCTCTTCTGATTTGACAGAACTGAGATTGTGGATGAGGATGGCTAAGAAGAAACACTGACTAAGAAAATGTGAGATTTGTGAGAAAATATGTGAGTGCACTTTCCCTCTCATATTTCCATTAGAGCATAATTTCCTGAAGAAGTGATAGAAACATTGGTAATGTTGATGACATCACTGGCAACTTAGCAAGTCCAGGTTTTCTTTGAGTAAGTTGAGTCTTCCTTTATTTTCAAGGAATATATAGCTACTGTTTAAATACAAATACTGTAAACTATTTGGCTCATGGTATCTGATTATTTATTTGTTTATTTTTCTTCATGGGGAGAAAAAAGTTAAATACAATTACACCTTTGTTCTTACATGATAACAAGCAGTAGGGCCTATCTGAGTGTTCAAAAATAATAGCTAAATTCCAACAGTAACATGATGATTATCTTATGGAATATCTTTGCATTTACCTGGATGTAGCATGCATTTCTTGTTTGCACGATACTAATTTTCACTTTTAAACGTCTCTGTTGTGGGTCTAGCTCAGTAGAACTGCCTTACCCAGTGGGGAATCCACAGTTAATGTTGGTAATATTGATAAACAGAATCATCTCAAGCCATGACCAAACTGAGCAGTAATTTCAGAGCTACGCTGGTGTGCTGCTCCTCAGTGCAGCAGCCAGCACAGGGCATCTTGGAAGGGAACTGAACAGGCCCATGGTGGATGCCAGTGAGATGGATGGGCATGGTGCAGAGAGGATGACAGTAGAAATCTGTTTTTCCTCAGTTTTCACACACACTCTTCCCAAGTGCTATTTTTCAAAAGAACTTTTAACTAGTGCTAATGCATAGCTCAGGGTCATAATCTCAAAGTAGATGGGTGTAATGCAGATTGTATTTGTAAGGTATCAGTAAGAGTTAATAGAATTGGTTTATAAACATTTCTGAGAGAGAAAATTTTATAGCTAGACTTTATTATTAATTCACTGGTATATTGTTACTTTTAAAGAACGGCTAGATTTCATTTGTGAATAAGTAAAAAGACTGAAAAGGAGAAAAATTTATTTGTGTCAAGATTGTAATCTCCAAAGTAATTGTAAGCAGATGTAAAAAGTTTCGTAGACTACCAGACAGAAATCAGTGATTTTCAAACAAATAGAAATTTATTATTAATTTTACAATGCTTTAAGAAAGGCAAAAGAGGGTATCACTGAGCTTTTTATGAAACCCTGAGCTGTATCTTCAGCCTATAATAATTTAATTCTTGTATTCAAAATGACCATAGTCTGATTTTGGTGTCAGTGGAACCTAATCTACTTTTTAAACTGTGTGACCACCAATTCTAAGTACAGCTTTTAGCTGCAAACCCTCAAAGACTGCCTGCATAGTAGGTGCCAGCCATCTAACATTGTATCCATGAAGCTGGAAGTGAGCAGTCCAAATAGCTTTTAGTCCATCTGTGTAAGGAGTAAGAGGGAAGTTGTAATGTGAGAACTGAAACTAATACAAGGAGGTGACAGAGTATTTTTCAGTGGAATGGTGTTTATGTGGGAGAGAACTATAGCAGAGAGAATGCAGAGGAAAACAATGTGAGCAAAAATGGAACAATATGGTCAATTGAAAAGCTAGATGTAAGGTGATTTTAAAAGATTTTTAAAAAGGCAAATTATGGTAAGGAAACAAAGGGTAGGATTTTTATCACAGATATTAGGACTGTGGCAGAGTTTGTGTTTCAGGAGGTTGCAGAGGACAAGAATGATGTCTTCCGTGACTTTGAGGCTGGAAGAGATTCAAAGAAGATGCGCTCAGCCTCCTGTCACATCTCTGCTGTACAAGTTGTCATTAGTATACTTCAGGTATCTCTAAACAGTCCAGTTCAAGTATCCAAAGCAAACTAGCTGTGGCAGAAGGAATCTCCCTACCTTTGCTTCTTCATGATGTATTACTATTCTATGACAAATGTTACTTTTGTAATTGCTATGAAATTTATATTATTATTGCTGCTATATTACTGACAAATGTCTTATGAAAACAGGAGACGCTAAAAACACAGGAACAGATAATTTTTATCAGAAATAGTCATGAATGAAGATGTCCTCTGAAAGCATTCATAATCACTGTGAAAGAGGCCAAAGATCTGTGCAATGTTTTCATAATTTTACAAGACTCTGTACAAGTTACTCTGCTTACAAGTTAGGCTTTCGATTAAACATCAGAGGGATTGGTGTGTTCAAATCTTGGGCTTGAAATACCTAGACAATACAAATTTTCTTTTATTGTTGAATTATTGTCTCCTATTCTACAACTTATAGGAATTATATTCACCAATTTGTATTAATTCTTACTCCAGAAAATGTACTCTCCTTTAAAATTAGCTCCTCATTGAGCGCAGCTGAAGAAGGCAGAGTAGCTTCTACAAAAGGAGGGGGACACTGCAAAACGGATTAAAGGAGAGTGAAAGCAGCAAAAGAGATTCAGAAAGAGGATATTTTTAGGGAGGCCCTTTAGAGTAAAGATAAGTGATGAGGAGCCCAAGAAACATAAATGAAACACCTGAAGTGAGCAGGGCCAGTGAGAATGGAAGACATTAGGCACTCTGGGAAGAAAACTCACATCATTAGAATGAGGCATTTACTCTCTCTTGATCCGAACGACAGAAGCAAGACAATCTGCTGTTTATGTTGTAAAAGTGTTTGCAGTGGGAAGTATGGTATATGCACACAGAAAGAACATCTGTTCAAGGAAGGCTCTTGCAACTATAAAGCTGCAATAATGGGGTAGAAACATCTGCACAGCTTATAGCAGGGCCACCAGTAGTGCTCTTAGGTGGGGGAGGGTACGAGACATGCCACATGCCGGAGAAGGTCACAGGAAACATCTTTAAGAATGAGGCAAGTTTTGTGTATATCCATGCAAAGGTAAGTTGCCTGTAGACAAACTGAAGTGTTCAGTGTTGCAGAATACTGCTGTGGAAATGCTATAAACCCTGAAAAATACATTCTTGTCCTTTCACTTAATACTTAAAAGGACAACTTGCCCATGTTCTTATGTAGTCACAGGATGACTCAAGGATTTTAAATAAAGCCGAAGCATAAAGGTTTTCCTCTGACCACTTACAAGACCTGCAAGATTTTATGGCATAGTTCTGTTAGCAGAACACCAAGAAATTCAGAGAGCAAGTGGAACAAAATGAAGTGCTGCCTGGCAGCTTGCTGCCATTTGTGCAGTCTACTGGTGCAGTCCAGTTGCAGGAAAATATGCCCAGGCATAGTTCCCTGCTATGGCTACGCAGCAGCAGGTACCTGAAAGACTCATTCCTGGTTATTTGGGGTATCGCTTCACTACAGACATTGCAGGGCAAATATGATTACATGGTTTGGTGCCCTTTGCCTCAGTTCCTTTTTATTGCAAACACAGTTTAACATGCCTGAATAGAGCAACTTTGCTTGTGTATGGAATTTACAATGAAAAAAAGGGAGGAAATCTACTGCTCATTCACAGTGTACAGCCTACAAAGGATGGTGTTCGGCAGCATCATGGCTGTATCTTACCAAGGCACCCTTACATGCTTCACACAAAGCAGCCTATCCCTTTGCTCCTTTAGAACTCTCCTTCTTCAGACTTCATGACCCCAAAGCTGGTCCAGAAAGTTTTACAGAAATTTTACCATTTTTATACCTTCAGGATTTTGCTGAACTCTAATATTGGAGCTCAGACATAGATAAATGCATGGATTTACCTCCAGACAATAACCTCTTTGCCAGTATCTAGGGCTTGAAGTGAAATTTTGAAAATTTTTACTTGAATGTAGATGAATGAGAAGATCTAAATACAAGAAGTATCTGTGAACATGGTATCTTAAATAGCTACTTCTGCTTTTCTTGGCGTTTCACTACCTTAAGGGGAGTTCTTTTCCATGTGTTCTTTTCAGTATAAGGGATGGGAGAGTGCATCTGATGATTAGGCTGTGTTGAGCAGCCACTTTTATAGCAAAAGTGTGTTGCTGGCAATGGGAAGATATTTGTCAAGTTCAGCAGGTGAAGACTTTGGCTTGTGTTAAGCTTAAAAGACGATTTTTAGAACATGCAAACTGCTGTACATATTGCTGGATATCCTAATGTTTGCAGACAGACAAAATTTTCATTCATTTTTTTCTGTTCTTAATGTTTTGCAGCAACAGTTAACAAGTACTATTCTCAGAAATGTGAGCAGAGTTACCTAATTAGGTACAAAAGATGAGCGTATTCTGTTTTACTGGAATTAACAGGAGTAACAGATAAATGGTATTTGTAAAACAAGACAATGATGATTATGTGTAACACAACCTAGATGAGGAATCCAGGTGCCAAGACTAGGCACCACTTTCCCACGACTCCCAGGGTAAGTCATGGAAAGAGAGATGCCTCCAGTACAGAAGATGAATTTGGGAGCTCTGTGGGAGCCTGTGTCTCTTCCATGGCCATATATGGCACCAAGCCTGCCAACTTCACTACTTGGTTGGTATGAATCTTCTCCCTTTCCTGAATTGGTAAAATCCTACTTCAGGAAAGTGCTTTGGCACTTTTATCTCTTGGCATATTCCTCTTTAAGCATCTGAGTAACTCCGGGCAGGTTGAAAGACACTGCAGTGTCTAAAAGCAGTGGCATATTTCAGTGTTTGGAAAACATAAATGGGGAAAGTTCTTCCGCCTTCTAAGCAAATGATGCTTAGAAGGCGGAACATGATGACCCTTTCTTTGCTTCATTTTGATTTGGGTTTTTTGCATTAGACCTCAAGCAGTTAAAAGAAAGGTGTTATTTCCATTTTGGCATGTGCCTCGTTTTTGCTTTAAAAAAAACTTGCCCCTGTCCTTGTGAAACATGTGCTTAGCTCCACTGGTTCTGGAGAGTGTGTAAATGATACTTACCTTGGGAGAAAAGAACTTGACCTTGAAATCAGATCCCTTTTCCAGAGCAGCCCTGTACTTTCTGGCTCTGGAGCACTGCATTGCATCATGCTTCGCAGAAGAATTGTTATAAAGGTGATGGTTAGCAAATCTAAAACACTTTATGAAAAATGCCTTTTGGTGGTTGGGGGGAGCAGAGTTGTCTCATTTTTAACATCAGGATGACCACACATGTGGTCAAAATCCAGATGGAAAAGAGAGTGAAAGACTTTGTCATGTGGAAAATATATCTTAAACAGGGACTGTGTATGAGAGGAAGAGGTTTGGTCCCTGTTGTCCATGTTACTGTATGTTAGAAGGATGCCAAGCTTCCGCACAATTTTGGAGCAAAAATCACCCTACCTTTTCTCCCAAGGAGAGAGAAATGTTTTGGATTTGCTGCACTGCAGAACAGAGAAAAATGTGAAAATCTCACAACATGTCACTAGACAGGAAAACAATTTCCTTCCTAATTCTAATGACTTAAACATTTTTCACAGAAAATAATGCCAGTAATGTGTTAGGGTTTTCAAATAAGATGGAAAAGAGTAGTTTCATCACTGATGTTATGGTGTAGGTAGAAGAGAACTTTAAAGCTGAAAAATACCAGCCCTCAGGTCAGAAGGGGCTCTTTCCCTGATCTTCCTTTTCATTCATTTTTACATGGCATTTATCTCCAGCCATAGAAAAGGTTATTACTGGGCTTCTAGACACTGGCCATATAAAAATGGCAATATTAAGCAGTGTCAGGTGAGATAGGGAGGAGCAATGACTGTGGTATTTTTCTAGATGATTTTGGCTGCAGTGCTGTCATGCTGCTTTGTGCAGGCAGAAGTGGAGCAGTAGCATGCTGAAAGGAACAGTACAGACACACTGGACGTAGCCAGGCCAATTAACACCAATCATCACAGATGCCATTAGCTTCTGGTAAAGAAACATTAACCCCACAGATCTATTATTGCCTGCAGTGTCCCGCAGAGGGACGGTGAGGGTGAACATGTAGCTACTGGGCATCTCATAGCAAATATAAAGAGCTGCCAGTGGCCAAATAATGTGCTCCTAGAAAAAGGCATGGTCCATTATCCCTGCTGAAAACAGAGTGACAAATTACTGTAAAAGTACTGTACTGCAGCTGAAAGAAGCCAATAATTTCATGAATTTTACAGGTACAGCCAACCATAACAGTATGTTCTAGTACTACCCTCTGCATGCTACAGTGCTTTACACTATAGTTCTTTTCACAGTGCTCACAATATAACCCTGTCCTTTCTTAGAAACATCCCTCAAGTCCGGATACCGAGAAAGTACATCTGCTCTACGCTGGTAGACAAATAACACTGGGTTTAAGAGACTGTGCTATAACTTGCATGCTTATTACCACCATCCAATTCTGATTTCATCTCTGTTGATCTTATTTTGGTGTGCATCTGGTGAATAAGAAAGATGTTACCACTGATTTGTACTAGAATTGAGCCTCAAATATCTACTGTGATGATTAATCTCTTCAGGCTGTTTCCTTCATCTCATCCATGGTCTGACCAACTCATGCTGCTTCTTGAGTACTGGTATGATGTTCAGTACACTGGGTATGAACATATGCCTTACCCAAAATATAATAATAACCTTGAAAATACAATAATATCTGGAGTTGAATGCCAAATGCATTGGGTAGTGCACAGATGCACTGGAAAAGGGAAGTGAAAAGAAGGGAGATACCTGGAAAACTTTATGAAACAACATAGGCAGGAGGTGCAGTAGTTGATGTGCTTCAATTTTGGATGTGGAAAACATTGGATGTACAATGATGGTCAAAGGAAAGAAAAAACAGCAGGCAAAAGCCAGTTCAATCAAAAGAACTTGGGGTTGCTTTTACTTAAATAGAGTGTATGCTGCTTCATCACAGATCACTGCTAGAAAGTCCTTTGTTAGTGAGAAGAAATTTAGCAGTAAGAGTCGGTTTGCAATCAATGACTCCTTTTTTGATCAAATATTTGCTGAAGTAAGGATAAAGATCTCCTTTTCTAGAGGGAATGTAGTTAGGAAAGGACAGTTTTTGCTCTGAGCTTACCTGATGTGATTCTTTTGAAACAAACTAGCTTTGTTAGTGCTTTTTCTGTGATTTGTAGATAGAAAACCTTAAGAACTGTACAGTTAGTTTATAAATATTTTGAAAAGTGAAAGATTAAATGATTGATTGGTGTCAACAATATCCACATAGAAGTGTAAATACAGTCTGTAATTTTTCTGTATAGGATCTTCTGAACTTGGGATCTTAGTATTTCACAAATACTGATTCTGATTTCTGTCTGTACTAACGGCCTTATTGATTATATGAAAAGAAAAGCATACATTAAAAAAAAAAAATTATACACATGCAAATCAGACCTGTCCCATTGAACTGTGTTAAATAGGTGTTATCAATCCCCTTTTTGCAAAGCAAACTCTTGAACAAAGGCAATGCAGAAGACATTGGTAGCACAGTAGAGAGCACACACGATTTTCTTCCAGTCTAACCAATTTTTTACCCAACCATAATTAATTGCCTGTTGCCAGTGGTGGTTCTGAGGCCATAGAAATGGGTCTGTGTTAGAACTGGGTTTGATCATGCTAGTACAGTGGTTATTAAATGATGTCTCTCTGCTCCAGTCCGTCCTATGGCTGGGATAATTCTTAACTTTGTGTTTTGTTTACTGGTTTCATTTTTGATGACAGCAGCTTTTATAATTCTTTGATTTACCCTCATCAGAGAAGAAAGCAGCTTATAATGTTAACTGCTGGTGTCAACACAGAGAGACAGGACAGGACTATCATTGTTGGAATTGTCATTCAGATGCGTGTGACTTGATCCAATAAAAGTAGGTTTCTGGCACCTTTGTGAGTGATGCTTTTACAAGAGACTGCTGCTGGAGCTTGTCTTGAAAGGATTCCTGGCACCAAGAAGTGCTACTGCTTTCAGGCTCTCCCCTTAAAGGGAAAGTCTGCATAGCGCTCTCATATGATCAGGTGGATTTAATACCACACAACAGAAGAATAAGAAGGGACTACCTCTAAGAGTGTTTTTCTTCTGCTACATTTTTAACTGCTACTAATATATCAGACAGCTAGGACATAAAAAACTTAAGAAACTTAAGTAAAAAAGCCCAAAGTAGGCATTCATGTTGCTCCTTTACCTTTATTGCACTGGCAAATTTTCCAATATCAGACAAAGAGTACACGAACAGCAGAAAAATGCAGACAGGCTAAAATGCAAACTTTCAGAAGTTGACTAAAGAACAATACTCTTTCTGTCCTGAGAGATGGACTAATCCAGTAAAATCTTACCAGTGGTTCAAAGCATGAAACAGAGTCAAAGATGTAAAAAGACTCTCAGTGGATTAAACCAAATCCACAATGGCAGCCAAGCATGCCAGCTATAAATGTTCTCACTGAGCCTGCGGACACGGATGCTCTCCGAGTCTCAAGTGATAATGCACTTATATATTTGGCTTTGGGCCAAAAGATTTGGAGATCTGAGGCAAAACTGATCACTTTAGGAGAGAGTCTGCTCTGGGTAATTAAAGGCAGATTACTGGATTAAAATTTGATGCAAATTTGAAGTCCTTCCTTTTCTTTCCAGATTTATTTTATTTTTCTTGTCTTCTTTGTCTCTGGGTAACTATAATTGAATGCGTCTTTAAACTGTAAATTGTAATTTTGCTGTCAGCAGTGGAGCTTTAATTTCAGATGTTTATTAGAAAATTTCTCTCTGAGCCTCTGAGTTTTGTTAGCTGGAGGGACTTGAATCAATTGTATAGCCTCCCCCACAAAGTCATGGACAGTTTATCATGTTTTGGTGCTTTGAATGCTTTATTTGCTAGTGTGAGAAGAGATAATCTCTGTCCCAACCCATATTCCCCTCTTCTTCACTGTAGTCATGTTCTTCTGCACATATTTGTTTTAAGACAAAAGGATAGATTCCCATCAAGGTTCCCTGTCTGGGAATGTGGCTCTGGCCCACATTTATGGCCATGGAGAATCCACTGTGATATTCTCTTCAGAACAGCAGCAAGAAGGGAAGGTTTCCTCTTATGCAGATGAACAAATGCATCTCTAGTCAGCAGCTCTGCTCTTATTAGTTGCTACTGAAAGATATGACAAGAATAAATGAATGCATAAAAATGGAGGAGAAACAGTCGCAGAGAGAAGTCAGTCTAATTTATGAGCCCCCATTGCTTCTTCAAAGGAATTATATACCCTCTTGCAAAAAAAAAACGGGGATGGAGGATAAAAGCAGCAGCTGAGGATTCTTGGAGTGCAGGAGAGTCCTCAGCTGCCATGGAAATAATGAGGATGGCACCAGCTGTTCCCAGTCGGTCCCTCACACTTTGGGGGCACTGGTGAAGGCCAGCTGGTGCACACTGCTCAGGTGATGCTGTTGGTGAAGTATAAATGGTGTGTGCTCAAACAACTAAGGAAAGGTTTAAAATGTATTTAAAGATCCTCGTGGCAATGTGGAACAGCTTCTTTTCTGCTTCACTCAGTTACATTTTGTAAAACATCCTCTGTCATCATGAATGTGTGTCTGTGGTGAGTAACTGAATGATCTCACTGTTGCATCTGTGCTTTTTCCTCCTGTTCTCTACCCACTGCTCCGTGACTTCACTGCTCCATGTCCAGGGTGGTAGTAGGCTCTTTGGTAACTGGGCTTTGTGTCTGTAATGTCAGGTGAATCATATATTTTTACATCTGAAAATTAGCAGCTATTGGGACAGTAAATGAATGGAGAGGCTGGATGGGACCATGTCATCATTAGACCATTTTTCGGGGATTAGACCTTTTTTTTGAACCCATTTAAGAAAACATGGCATGATATGTTTTATCCTTGTTTGAGGTGGATAGTTAAGGGAGTTTTTATTTTTCTAATACTCTCTCACAGTGCACCACAGGCTTTTATTGTGTAATGTCACTCTACTTGGTGGAGGCTTGTTGCTTAAATAGCTGTAGTTACTCAAGCAACAATAAAGCTGTGTGTCTGCAGAGTGTATCTCTGCCCCTTTACCCATTGTGCTATCTGCAAGAGACAGCAGAACCAAGAAAACCTTTCATATCTGCCTGAAGAATGGGGCCTACTTAAACTGTGCTGCAACGTGTTAGTTACATGATGGCATTATGTCACTGTCAGTCATTCTGCGTAGAGCTCTAGTATTGCTCGCTCTCGCTCTCTCAGTCCTTTTCGCTTCACTCTAATTGAACCCCTTATAATTAAGATAAATTCTGAGCAATCAAACCTGGAATGTGGATGAACAGTCCCTTGTGCAATCCCAAAAGTTCAGCTTTAGGAGGTTACTCCACTACACTGTAAATCATTATCCCAGTTTAACTACAGCATGTGGGACTGCAAGTTCTTGGAAAAGCTTGCTACAGCAACTTCATTTATGAAGATAACTCAGTAGGAAAGGTCTTCTATTTACAACTGTGTGATTTTTATAGGGCAAACTGCATTCTTTAATGTTAGCACCTCAGCAATCAGTGAGAGGCAGTCTAGTGCATAGACCCTACAGCTCATTACCAGAAAATGCAGTGTGACTCCTGAAGATGGATTTCCAGTATCTGTAAGTCACACTAGCATTTCAAGATAGAAGGGGACACACAGCTTATTTCACTTAGCTTGAGGTATAGCCCTCTACTGATGAGTAACAAGGCTATGATGCAGAGGTGCTGTGAGTCAGAGAAATACTCAGTACATGATGGGGGAAAAATGAAACAAAGGAACTTTCAGAAAGACTAATAAAAAAAAAGAGAATACACTGATTCTCATAATAAAGACCAGAAACACACACGTGGTTTGAATGGCCATGAAACCAGAGGTGCTTGGACCAGTCCTGTGATCACAGCTTCAGACAGTTCCCGAAGCCTGCCCAGAGCAGAGGCCAGCAGAAAGAATGATGTAGTTTCCTACAGGGTTCAACAGGATACTGTATTAATTGGTTCTGTCCAACCAAGATTAATTTATGCAGCTTTTCTGTTGTTGGGCTTGTACACAGTGTTGTGTGACCTTAGATCCTGGACCTCTCTGACTGTTTGGATCGTTCTTCAGGCTTACTTCTGGTTTATATTTTTGGGAACATTTTGTTCCTAGCTCTTCCTGATGTGGTGTTACGACACAACGGATAACTTCTCAGATATTCCCCAGTTTAGGCATAACTTCATTGGGCTGCGTTTTGAGTGAGTCTAGACCATTTCCAGGTTTATGTGAAAAGCCTATCAGGTCATTTGGTGCATATTCAGGAAATTGCAATGAATATCAGCTTGCTCTAACTGTGATGGCTGCCTGAGGGGAGGCTCAGGAGGGGTTCAGAGACCGAGAGTATCTCAATGTTTATGGCTGCTTCTAAGACTGCTCTTCAGAAACAATTTACACATACTGACTTTAACTATGCAAGTAGAACTGCTTGGTGAAAGAGTGAGTGGGGATTTTTCCTTTTCAAATTATCTGGGGTTTGAATTTGTTATTAGGATGACTTGCAATTGTGGTCTCTTGAAGCAGTACAGCATCACAAATGTCACATGAAATGTTCATAGATGTCTTGTATACCGTGGCAGTTTGAGGGGAAGAACCAAATACGTTTTTACATCCATGTTTGCTATCTTGACCTTTTACTCATGAATCCAGCCTTAAATTTTGTGATAAAGCAGCCAAGTCATACACAAATGTGCTTGACCAAGCTGTTTAAAGACCAGATAGAAAAGCAAATTTCAAATCTGAAGGTAGCCCAATGATGGCTTGTTCCAACAGTCCAAACTGAATAGGGAAAGAGAGAAGCTTTGCTCAGGCTAGACTTCCCTGAAACATCCTGCTTCACTGTAAAGGAATTTGCATTTATTTTTCATGCTGTCTGTGGGGATGCCCAAAAGGAATTTGCCATCCTTAGGACCAAGGAATAGGACATCCTTAGGACCATTTCCTCCTTGCCATTCATAGGCCACTCTTTCAGATTTGATCTTTGTCTTAGGCTGTTTTTGATCTTCATAAAATGAAAACCCCAAAAACCAACAAAATGACTGTTGATTTTGTTGCAGAAAAATCTTACCATGAAATAATTAAGTAGAATCTGAAATCATGGCCAAGAAATAGCCTTTAGAGCACAAAATCTCTTATTACATGCTCTGGTTCTATTTTCTTTTAAGTTGCCTGAGCTGTGGCCCTTCACATGTATGAAGTATTTTGTGAAGGTTGTGATTCACCCCTGTGCAGAAGACTGGTACAAGCTAAAGCAGTCAAATACCTCTCAAACTCTCAAAATGGCTCTTACATTGGATTCCACTCTGGGGGAGGAAACAAATGGATTGTTTTAAATATATCGCCCTGTCTGGGATCTCTTTCTTCTGTATGCCAATGCTTAAATAAAACCTGATTTATCTTATTAGGTAGGAATTTATATCTTGCCACATGTATTTCTGAAAACGATTTTTCCTCCCGGTTTGGGACCCAATTTTCTGAAGTGCTGAGCCTTTGCAAAGGGGTGCTGAGCACCTTCCATCCTGCTGAAGTTCAAGGCAGGGTGAACTCACTCAGCACTTCCATGATTAGGCACTTTGTGACTGTGTTAAAGCTTTTCTATCAGAAAGAATTGCTCTTTTCATGGCATTTATTACATGTCTCCTTGAGTGTCCTTTGCAGACTCTTTCTGCCATCTTTCTGTAATACAAGGAAATTTGATCCTGGAGTTATGGTGACAAACCCTTTCAAGCCACTCCACTGCAGCTTTTCTTATCACCAAAAACCATCAGTAGAATTACAGCTCTCTATTATTTTGGTGCTTTTTACTTATATTCTATGATACATGGGCTTGAAAGCTCAAGTGTATATTACTGCTCAGAGACATAGAAGATGGCTTTCACATTAAAATCTCTTTGATGAAAGGAGTAAAGGGGGAGGGAACACCTAATTAAGTAATTACCTGGTTGTCTCAGTTTATTGAGGTATAAGAAATAACTCATTAACAACAATGCAGTTCTGGGTGACTGGTAAATAACTTCCTAGAAAGCTCTTTGCAATGGTAGTGGCAAAACTACTGAGAATTTCCTGCTGCCTACTCTGCTCTGCTCTGCAGTTCTGCTCTCTCCTTCCCTCTTCTTCCACTCAGGCACTTCTTCCTTCTCCACTTATGTTTCTACCCTGGTCTTGTGTTTCTGGAAATCTGTTATGTTGTTGGCTGGTGGGTTTGCATGGGGCCAACTCTACATTTTTAAGGTGAACTGCCACAGCTCAGGTTGAAAACAGCTGAGGATTTGAACCTTTATGTATCCCTTAATTCCCTATGCCAATCTGATTTGGGCAAGAATATAAACTGAATTATAGATGCATACCCTTTCTTTTTTAAGTAAGTCTTGTTTGTGAGCATTTTTTTTATTAACACCCCTTTAGTTCACCAGCGTAACTCTTCTGTGTTCAGAACACACAGCTGTGAGGCTTTTAACTTCTGTGCATTAGCATCTTCATTTGGAAAAGTAACAGTGGCCTCTTTGAGTAGAAAGTGGTTCTAGAATTGTTTGAAGTAGAAGTGGCTGATAAGCTAAATTAGGACTGGTTAAGAGGGGATTTTTTAAGACTTTTTTGCCTTAGCTGCACCAGTTACAAAGTTTTAATCAAAACTGAAATAAAGAGTATTGGCTGATGCACACTTGGGAAACCCTCCATAAATTCTTTCTTCACAAGCATCATCACCAAGACTTTATTTCTAAAGTCCAGGATGATATCTGGGTGGAGCCCTTAGTCAGGCTGCAGAGTTGTGCCCGATGTCACCCCTTGTCCTTTATTGTTACCGAGGATGGGTGTGAAGGAAAAAGTCTCCCCTTAATTCTGGGTTCAACAGACCAGCTGAGTCCATTGTGGTGAGTATTACAGGACTGGATGAGCCAGTGCTTTGGATAGTTTTCCTGGGCATTTGTAAAGGAAGAAGGCAAACCCATGTCCCTAATCCTCTCCCACTTTGGCTAGCCATACAAACTGTATGGCTTTTCTCACACAGTTTTAGGTTGGAGGTGTACCAGCCAGGTCCTGACCCATATGATAGAGTTGTCTGCTGGCTGCTCCTTGCTGCCAGCAGCCTCCAGGGACAGATCTGGGCACTATGAAGGGTTAGTTTAACTTTGGAAACGTGCCTCTTTCTGGCATGCCTCACTGCCTCTGTGTCAGCTTTGGGTTTTTCAGTCCTTGCACTGCCTCAGCTTGCTCCAGGCCATCCATTGTACCCCCTTGATGCTGATGGCTAAGCTTGTTTTGGGGAGTGAGGAGGAGGGACTGAATGCAATCAGGATAGAAAATCAGACCAGGGCTTCAGGTTAATGATAATCAATTTGATTTTAAACTTTGTTTCCTACCCATGGTGTAAGCTACTCCTCTATTGGTGCTTCTTTGCACATTAAATCTCCTGTCCTTCACTCCACTGCTCCAAAGTTTCCTGTCTGTAAAATCGCTGTGGTCACTTCATACAGAAATTAAAGTATATTCTTCTATTTTCAGGCAAACCTGACCAAATCGCTTTTCATAGAGGTTGGGTACATGGTGTATTTGACTACATGAGGGAAGAAAGACAGCTTGGATGAAAAAAAGCTGGACATTTAAAAAAAAAAAAATGTATTTTAGAAGATGTTAGTTGTGTTTTGTATCTTGTGTAATCAGATAAATCAGTATGCAGAGCAGAAATCTCAGATTCTTTAGGTCAGTTTGGACCAGCTTTGTTGTCCTTGGGCTCTGTATTTGATGTACAGTTGTGTAGTGTTGCATAACCATCCCTTTGCAAACATTAACAATAATCTAAGGTTCAGGCTGAGTGACAGCTATGCATTGTGAGTGGATCTGTTTAGGTGGCAGGGTGATGTAAATAAGGATGACTAAGCCATGCCACATAAACAGAATTCACCATATGATATTGTTCTCTTTGCATTTTTCTAAATCTTTTGAAGTTAGGGAGGGGGAAATGACAGGATGCACGAAAGAAGCACAGCTCACAGCTCAGCAGTCAGTTGGAGTTTGAGATTTGAATTACAATATCTGTGCCAGATGGACACAGATACCTATGAGGATGCCAGGACAAGACTGCTTCTTGGAGAGGTCAAGTGACTCAGTGTACTTCACCACATCTGTAAATTGAAAATTAAAAACCTGGAGGCATAATTGTCATAATTTCCAAAATTTAAAGAGACAAAATTAATTTTTTCTTCTTGCAGTTTTTTTTTTTTTCCTCCTTCTTTGTCTGGAATATAGATTAGAACCCCATTCAGAAGGCTCATTTTTCCTTGTCAATCAGTAAGGGCAGCCAGTCAGACCTCATCAGTGTAATAATGGATGTTCAGAGTGAATTAGTTAGCCTGATCATATCAGAGGTGACACTAAAGAAGGGAGGGGAATACTTTATGGTCTGTGGTATATTCACTTCTCTGGTAATTTGTCCACATCTGGAAAAGAGAGGAAACAATACCCCGTAGCTATGGCCGAACACCTTCAGCAAGAACTGAGGCAGAAGATCACCCTCTGAATGATGCTGGTCTGGCCAAAGCATCACACTAAATCTCTCCAGTGCCAAGACCTTAAACATCCCATGTATTCCTTGTTTACCACTTCCCTCCTCAGCTTGTACTTCTTTAAACTCTGCTGTGTCAGAAGTCTGAGATTCTGACTTCCAAAAACTTGACTACAATATAATTTTTAATTACTTATTTTATTCATTATATGTTGTTTTTACTGCAGAGTCTGCTGGAAATCCAGGCTCTGGAGAAAATAGACACTTGAAGAAAACACAGTGAGAGAGCCAGAGAGCATTTTGGCTTGGTCTGGATGAATTGGAATGATGGGGAAGTAAGCCTGTCTTTGCACTCAACAGACTTCTTTGAAGGAATGAGAGCGATATAAAATGGTGAACTTTACTCCTGGATGGGTCAGAACAGAGAATGGAGATAGGACTGGCTGGTCTCTGAGTGAGCGTGTTGCCCCAGCTGCAGGCAAACTGTAAGGATATTTGCCAGGGCACAGAAAGGGAGTGCTCTTAAGAGCATTAGGACAGATGAAGGGGCTAAGATAGGGAGATGAAGCAAGAGCTTTGAAGAACCCATCAGAGGATCAATGTGGGGCAGAAATGACAGCCGGGTGGGATGGAGCAGGGAGGGAGGTTTTACGTCTCTTGCTTGGCTAAAGGAGGTTCACATAACCTTACAGAACAAACGAGATGGGCAACCAGACCTTATTGTCTGCTGGCATCACCTTCATACAAAGGGAGTTTGTGGGGAACAGCAAAGGGGTTATTTGCTCTCAAGAAGAGCAAATCACTAGGTTGCTCCATTGGTGGTACCCTTTTTGTTCATTTACATATTTCTGCAATGCCCAGATGTGACAGGATAATGTTGCATTGTATTGCTCAGTTTCCCTGCAACTTTCTGTTTGTAAATATTGTTTAGAAGGCAGAGAGCAAAAGACAGAGGAGATGAGTTGTAAGCTTTTTGTAGTTGCACTTTTGTAACCTTTGAAGTCTTATGAAAACAGACACATCCCCCCACACTCCCCCACAAAATGCATTTGCTGTGAGGATCAAAACACATATGTAAAAGCTGCTGAGACAAGAGCAAATTAATAAAAATCTAGGCGTAAATAAACGTAGGCCAGATATTTTCAGATCGACAGTCATCAGAGAAATGAGATTCTGAACAGACACTAATCAGAAATTCAGCTGGTCTTAAGATGAAGATCAACATATTTGCAAAGAACTCTTAAGACATTGGTCAAGAATAGCAAGTACCTGGGTGGCATCACTGAGGAAGGTTTTCTGATCCTTTATATGTGTTGAATCTATATTTAATGCTTCTCCTGTATTGACAGGGCCTTGTGGGAAAGTCTCACCGCTTTGAGAAATTTCAGTCTGACCAGCTGAGCATCTTTTTCTGGTAATCAAATTTGATTGTCCACAAAATTAATTTTACCTATACTCCCAACACACAAACAAGCATATATGTACACACTCCTGCATACATGTGCATATACATATCTCTATACACTTATGTAAGCAAATGGAAAACACAGAATGCTGTGAATGAATGACCAAGTGATTGAACGGTAATATTTACAGAAGAGAATAGTATTTTTCTAGGTCCTTACATTTTGACACATAACTTGGAGCTTTTACAATGGATATGATTCTTGAAGTACAATGATTTTTAAAAATCAGGTCTATAAAAGGGCCTATGTGGAGTATCCAAAAATCTAGTTTCCAATTAGCATTTGAAAAGTTATACTACTGTACAGTTTAAGTGGGGAGAAACCTTAATTTGCTTTGGGTCATATAGTTTTATTACTTAGAAATCTGTTTTCACAACATAAACTCAGTAAGAACTGTTATTTATAACTACTGTGATGACAACCTGTATGTGTCTAAGTAGAGAAAAATATATCTCAAAAGGTCCTTGCAAAAATTCCTAAGAGTTGTGATCTGTGGCCATTTTTTTCTTGCAAAAATTCCAATTGGTGTTTTTTTTGCCTACAGACATTTTTAGGAAACTATTTCTAATTTGCATTGTTCCATGGAAGACTTGCATAAAGCTACTAATATAATACCAGATGACTTGGGGGGGATTAAATAATCTGTGCAAATATTGACTCACAAATATCCAACATATTCAGCAAACTGTTAATAAATAATTCGTTGGCTAAAATGAATACAGAGGTTCAAAGCATTTCTCTGAAGAGAAAGTTTTCCAAGATCACAGCCCCTTCACTAAAATTTTACCTAAAGGAAAAACAAAATCACAAAATCACCTGGCTCCTAATGCAATGTAACATATCTTCTCTTCCCTCCCCACTCCTCCACTGTCATCCCTCTATTAGCTTTTTTGTTTTGAGCACTGTATTTATTTGATCAACATAAGTTTCAGTAGCTTCTAGAATTTTGTTGTTGCCCATTAATGTTTTCTTCACTTTTGGAGTGCTGTGCATCAAGGCTGGAATGTTATTGGTGCACAGGAGTAGAGAGATGTTTAAAATTTAGTCTTTTTTGTTCTCCAGTACAGAGAATATGAAATACTGTTTTGCAGAAACCTCTGAATAACTGTAGGAATGTTTGCCTCAGAGGAGCCATGTATTATGCACCCATCTTCTGGTTTCAGGTTTTTTTTTTTTTTCTTAGAGGTAAGAAAATCTTGTTGCAGTGAAATCTGCCTTCTGGAGTGAGGGTATATCAATAAAATAACATACAGTTCAGAACCGAGAATATTTACAAAATCCGTTAAAGGTTTTCTGTTCCCCAGCTGTTTCTCAGAAGGCTCACCACCAAGATGATTCATACAAAAAAGTCTTTAATAATTTTTATTAATACATTCCCAAAACATTTTAAAATACTTTGAGACAGACTACTTAGAGTTGTGTTAGCTGTCATGGATAGCCTAGGCAACCTGTCATCAGATGGACAGTTCTTCATTGATTTCTTTCTTTTGACAAGCATCTCTGGTTTTACATGCAAATTTGTCATCTTAAATTTATCCAGTATGTAACTGTTCTCATCCCACAGCCACGCTGCTAATCATGTTCAGTATCAGTGTACTGCTTAATTCCCACTCGGATGCTATCGGTGAGCCTTGAAGGAGAAGCAGCAACTTTTCAGTTTGAAAAGTTGCACTTGTGGTGTCTCTGCAGCCTGATACTAACTCTTTTGAAATATTCCTAGAAACAGCCTCCCCACTGAATCAGCCTAAGCTAGTTCAGAATGCTGCCATGTGTGATAGGATATCTTCTTGGGAATGGGATTGCAGAAGCACAAATGATCACCCACAGTACTCACTGAAACTTTAGAGAAGGTGGCTACCCTTAATATAACCAACTGCAAATTGCCTGGGTAACCTGCCAAGGGAATGCCAATAGGATATCAACTGCAGCTGGAATCATCATGGAAAGACACAATTTCTGGCAGCACAATTAAAATGTACTGCCATGCTTGCCAGAGCATTTTCTAGCTGAGTGGAAGCATTCAACAAAACAATTGAAGAGCCTCCCAGCAATCTGAACAGTGGCAGAACAAAACCATCTTGAAGAAGCCTACCTATTGTCACGAGTTTTTTGGCAGAATAAGAAGTTTTCTTTACTATAAGCTTATGACTGACCCTACAAAACAGCAAATAACTGAGCAACCTGGTCTAGTGGAAGGTGTCCCCACCCATGGCAGGAGGGTTGGAATGAAACAATTTTTAAGGTCCCTTCAAACCCAAACCATTCTATGATTCTATTTATGTATGTATGTATGATTCAAGCTTCTCAGATGGGTACTAATCAAAACATGGAATATTGCCACTTTTGCTGTCTTCATACAATATGAAGGATGCATTCTGCTTGGATGAGTTTAGAAAAGACCTTGGAGGAGGTTTCTGACAAAAAGCATATTAAATTTTTATAACCTGTTACAGCAATATGCATCTAGCAGTGTTCAGAAGACTTCAGATGGTTTGGTTTACCTATGAATAATATGCTAAGCAGTGTTTGACCTGGAAAACAGGCTCTGAGAAGCCCACCTTTCCTTTTGACACCACTGAGCCAAACAATCTGGGGTATAACCTCAGCTGCTGTCAAAGATGTTACTGCTGAAGTCAGTGGAAGCACACTGATTTACATTAGCAGAAGTTCTGGCTCAATGCCTTCTTTTGTCTTCCATCCCAATTCCAGGGTTATAACAGACCACTCCTGAGTCAACTGGAAGGATTAGGCTGATGATTTGGTATTTCAGGGATTAAAACGCAGCCTATGATGGAGCATATGGTCTTCTTCTGCCCTTTAGTATTCCTATATCATGCATCTAATGCAATCTGCTGCCACAGAAATAGGAAGCCTTATAGCCTACTAGAAATAGAATAAATAAGAGATATGTAAATAATAGCACTCTGTATAAATTATGAAAAGAGCACACAATAAGTTTGTTACCCCAAGAAAATGAATTGATTAAAGTGTGTGAGCATTTCTGAGCTTTTAAAAAACAAATGATCAATGCTACAAATTATATAGGTCTTTAACAGTACAAATAAAATTAATAACCAGCCCAGCCAGTATTAAGGATTGTGTGCCTAGAGAATTCATCACTCTATTGACCTGAACTTTGGACTGGTTACATAGCCCAACTGTAATTAAAACACACACAGTTTACCTGCCTCAAAACTGCATCAGGTTACACTGGGTTAAACTAAATGCCACAAGCTTGGATGAATCCAGAAGAGCTTTTGCCTCCTGCACTAAATTATGAGATCACTGCCCTTTATGTTTCAAATTGTATCACAACAAGCAATCTGTGTAAGAGGATACAGCAGTTTATATTGCAAATGCACCACAGTTTCTGCCAGCACAGAACTGGCTTTTGGTTTTTTTCCACCCTTTTTTTCAAGTATTCTAAGGCGCTGCGTTAATCCTTCGTTAAACAAAATTATCTCTAGTCTCATTAGGACTCTGGAGTTCGTCGTAACTGGCACCAAGCAGCAAAGAGGCAAAGGGAAAGAACTGGGTATCAGCACTGACAACAGGCAACATGCGTGGGTCTTCGGTGCTGAAATACCCTTCTGCCATGGCTGGCTATAAGTGAATTGGCTGGACAGATTTTCCAGATCCCCTGAACGTTCCTAAATTACTATACTCACCCAATTACAGTCCTCAGGGGTCACATTTCATTTTCTGAAAACTGGTAACAGGCCACCACAGCTGATGAAATGATGTGGGTATCCAGGCAACTATTGTGCTGTTTGATTAATATAGCAAACACTTGTGTGGCATGATCTCACATACTTCCAAATGTTCCACATGATCTGCCTCGAACTGGAGATCATAAAAGTTTGCCTCATAGTTACATTCCCAGTCTTGCATGGATCAGATTTTCCAGATGAAAATATTTATTAACACTTATTACGCCTCTCTTTTGTATGATTTAACCCCTGACTTTATGCATGAAGGTGTCTAGAAACAGGAGACTGATTTCTGCTTTTTCTTCTCTTCTTTATTCTTTGGTAAAGTTTATTCACTTCACTCTAAGCCAGTTAGCTATAGTAAAGTTCCAGGTATTACAACAGATAGATTTGCCAGAGAGTTTTAGTTCCTAATGTAATGCCACTCCAGTGGACATTTTGAACAGCTGTAACCTGCATATATGTCTGAGGGGAAAAGAGGGTACAAAAAGTGCAGCTTCTTGTTGCCAGAGAAATAACAGAGAGATCTCCACAATATTGTCTCACTTTAGTGGAGAGGATCTGAACACTGCTTCTGCTTCAGATGCCCTGAAAGTATATTTTTAAAAAAGTAGATGCAGCAAGTGGCACCAGGACCATATACAAATATCTAAACTAGTTTCTGTTTTGAATTACACCCCTTCTGCAGGCAGCAGATGCACTCTGCTTTGCAAATGCTAGAGAGACAGAGGAGACAGAAAGAAATAGCCTGTAGCTGACATGTTCCCCAAGGAAACTCTGCGGCTGCAAGTCAGCAACGCAGGCAGCACCAGCTGCCCGTCCCATCGAGCAGTTTCCATGGGGTACTCAAAGGGTTAATGGAGCCTAGAGTCATGTGTTTGCTTTCTTCTGTTTGAAATCAAACATCTGATCTTTATCAGAGGTGACAGGTTTAATGTCTTCCTTCTCTGACAAATTTTTACCCGAAGAGGAATGCAAACACATATATTGGTGTGGTTTTATAAGTGCTCATCTCAGCAAGCCCATATTGGAAGCTTCGTCCCCTAATAAACAGCAAAGCCATGAGCATGTGCTGCTTGCTTTAAAAAAATTATATCCCTTACATCATTTAAAAGATTTTACTTTAGATTTGTCAGGGGTCAGGTACTTTGACAGAGCTTTAGGCAAGGTGAAATATCACTGTTCAGCAATGCTGACTTCCCTTCTCTCTCTTTTTCTTTTCTTTCTTTTTTTTTCCTCTTTCTACTGCTTCTTTTTTAAGTTAATTTAATGTTTGCAAAATACCCTATTGCCAGCCTGATCAAGGGAAAAGCCTTTCTCTTGCACATGGCAGGATATGTTTTGGTCAGCAGAAATTTGCTTTAGACTACGTCTCTCCCTCTGGCCTGTTACACTACCTTCCTGAGGAATAGGAGAAGGGAAAAGGAAAAAAAATTAGTGGACTTGATGTGGACAGATAGATGCCTGCTCTGGAAACAGGACTTTGAAATACAGTCTGTTTTAAAGAAGCCAATGAAGATTCACAAAGCCAGGGTAGGTTGCAGATATGTATATATATAGAGAGAGATAGATATATATATATGTATATATATTTATATATATATAAAATCTTTATATACCTGAACACAGCAAATACTGTCTAATTCAAAATGGCTTTCCGTCACCTCTAACTTATTGGGGAAAAAGCTAGGTTGTGCTTTGACTGAAACTTTTGTTACAGATCTGAAGCATAAAACAGTTCACTAAAAAAATCTGTAGCAGTTCAGTAGTTCTGGTTGGATAAGAAACATCCTGACTTAAGCAGCCTCTCAGTAACTCCCTGTCTGGATGGTATGAAAATGCTGAAAGTACCTGCTGGAAACATTGAAAAGCCATTGTGTTTTATCATGAAGTTTTCATTTTGGCTTAGCCATAAAAACGCTGTAAGAAAGCTTTTTGTCTGTTTGTGGCTGTTTGGAAACCCAAAGTGTTTGGTTAGATCACAAATTAAGTGAAGATTAAAGGTCCTAAGTTGGTCTCTTAATTGGGGTGGGAGTGTAGACAAAAATTGCAACTTCAGGATGCTTTCAGTCAATCAAGTAAAAATTATTTTCATGTCAGGCAGAGTTTTGATCAACTTATTCTCTGTCTATAGCAGAATTAGGGCCAGGTTTGTTCAGGTTATGTTTTATATATTTATATATTCTTCACCCATGGAGTTTCAAGTGTACTTCTCACTCCGTTTTCTCATACCAAGTGTTTCCAGTACCCACTGATAACGATTAACAAAACTTTTTGCCGACATAACATCCATGACATTCAAGCAACACTACTGTGGTATTTGGGAAGTCATCACCTATTTCCCAGGTCTTTTGCCTCTAGGTCTAGACCTCCTAGGACAGAAGATGCAAACTGTGGTATTTGAACACAGGACTTCTAGATTTTATTTCATTCTCATATTGTTGCCTTCCTTATGGGTCACAAAATTGGATCCTTTTGAGGAAGGACTCAGTATTGCACCAAACATTGGCTAACCAATGATGTCATGGGGTGCCATGGTGCCATAGAGTAATGACTGTCCAAATAATCCTTGCATCTGCCCTCATGGGAATCCCCTATCCACACAGATACCCTAAAGTCTCTTGCAGCCGCCCTGAACAGGAAATTTGAATATACATTTGATTGTGAGATTGGGCCTATGCAAAAACTGATGTGCAAACACATATGAGCTACTGGACAGGTCCTGCAAAATGAGAGCCATCATTCTTCTATTCCCAGCTGTTGCAGTGGTGGAAAGCACTTGTGTCGGGTGGTAGCTGCTCCAGAGTGTAGCAAATTGCAGAGCTGGCTTCAAAGCTGCTGTTATCGCTTCCAGCTCCAAACTGCTCTCATCTTTGCGATTCATTACTGAGAGTGAGCGTTTTCTGCACGTCAGGTTTTGGTTTCACAGGAAGTGTGATCACAATTGGATTCCTGCCAAGGGCATACTTGCTACAGAGCTTCTATCAGACTTCAGTTTTTGGTAGCATCACAAATAGACAGACATAAATGGATGGGAAGGTGCTCTTCTAAAACTATCCAAGGGCACCCTAATAAATTCTGTTTTCATGCTGTATGTTGAGGCCCTCCTGCTGGATCACAGCAGAAGACCTGGGACAGAAGACCCTGATGGGTGACAGGTTTGTTTGTGCTGTGAGGAGAATCTGGCCCCACAGATCTTTTTCAGAGTTCCTGTTTGGTTTTGCCTGTGCAGTCCCTGGCTGTGCCCTTTCCCCTCTTACTGCTCCTCCAAGAAGGCTGAAATGCCAGTCAGCTCTTCCCTTTTTTAATCCACCAGTGCTCACTGATGTAGAGACAAACAGGAGCATAAGCATAGGTATCCTAACCATAAGGCGATGTGACGTTACTCTGCTTGTACAATGTTTCTCCTTTATTTTATTTTTCTGTAAAGAAGACATCACGTGAGAAGAAAGAAAGAAAGGTGAAAAAGTATCCAGTCTATCCTGGTGCAGTTGGGAACCTCCCCAGCCACCCTGCATGGCTCCCACCACCTATTATCTGGGGGCAAATATTCACCCACCTGCTATGCTGCTGTTCTGCTGAAAATACCCAGGACCCAAAAGAAGATGGACCTATGGGTACCCAGGGTGGGGCGTGAGGCAAAGCACAACCTGTCCTAGTGGTGAGGCTGGCCGGGGTGCCAGCCAGTGGGTCTGAAGCCACCACCCTGCTCCTCAGCTGCTGGCTTTTCCAACATGATCTATAGAGCGATGCTGACAGTAGATTTTCTGGCAGCAATAAAGGTGGCCCGATTCAGAGAATAATTACTGTATGCAAATGAGTGTGATTTTCCTCTGCCCTTTTATGGATGACTCTGCTCTGCCATTCATCAGGGCCACAAATTTCACTTGGTAGGAGACGGATTTAAAGAGACAGCCGCCTCTAGAGCTTTGTCTCGGACTTACTAAATCCATGCTTAAGTGTCTTCATAAATAGACGTGCATATGTTATAAAGGGGATGGCAGATTCCAGGCTCTTTATCTATGTATTATTGCTTAGAAAACTGTTGAGAAAACATCCAACTCTATGGCAATACAGTATATGAAAGCTTTCACTGCTTTGAATAACAGTCTCTTCTCAGATCAGGGTTATATGTGGTTTAGTATGGCCTCTAGTGTGTTTTTTCTCTCTCACTGTGTCCTTTATGATGTTTATACGGTATGTGCCTCAGTGTGCAGTGGAGGAGGGAGAGAGTGCTATATTTTTTTCTGATGACGATTAGTTAATGGCTATCACGTTCACCGTAGTAATGGTAGAGGCTGCACTCACAGCAAGAAGCCTCGGCACGTTTGTGCTGTGGAGGTTCAGTCCCTCTGATGGCGGGGAGGAAATGTCCTATAGTCGTGATTTTCCTGTCATGGTCTTGATCTGATGATGCCATCAATATATCGTGATAAAGGGGGGAAAATCCCACAGCAAAAAAAGAACCAAATCAAGATTTTTGTTTCTGAGCATGGTGTGAGCCTGGTGGGTTAGCAGGAAAAGAAAACTGTGATGAAGTCTGTTGTTATTCCCTGATGCTGGACACAGGAACATGGTGGTGTGTTCCCAGGAAATCTGTAGTACTTAATGTGTCACTGCTAAATATCAGTTTGTTCACTTGCTCCAGTGTGTGCTGTGCACCCTCCTCCTCGGCACGGAGGAGAGGGGAAGGAGGGAGCTATAAACTGAACAGGCCCGTCTGTCACT
The DNA here is from genome assembly GCA_013399195.1 of Dicrurus megarhynchus. NCBI lineage: Eukaryota > Metazoa > Chordata > Aves > Passeriformes > Dicruridae > Dicrurus > Dicrurus megarhynchus. Next base: position 977,567 of record VXAD01000741.1, read on the forward strand.
GGGCTGTCTTGTTACTCATGCAGCAGCAATATACCGGTGTCAGTACATCCACAACACTTTTCTCCTAGTGCCACTCAAAAAAACAGAGGAGAGAAGCTGTGATGTTTCAGTGTTTGTCGACAGTGTGCACCACTAGAGGCCATCACACACTTCCCTAAATAAATATCAATTAATGCACTTGGTTTTGGGGAATGCCAGGAGATGGGTCCTGGGCGCCTTAATCTACTCTTGCAGCACTAGTACTTCAATTTAAGGTTCAGGTCCTTTGGTTAATAGATCTGTGCAAGATATACTTCAAGGGAGAAGCTGTTTAAATGAAGCCTTTGGTCCATATGCAGAATGCATCAGACATTTCTTTTCCTTTGAATACGACAAGTAGGTATCAAATTAAAGTGAAAAAAAGCAGGCCAGGAGTACATTTTCCTCTGGCTTTCAAGAACAGTGAAAAACACTTGCAGGCAAATGGGGCAATGGGGAAAGTTTACCTGCTTCTAAGTTTGTGCCTTGTTTGCTTCCACTTTCGGCAAATTTCCTGTCTTGCAGAGGCAGCCTTAGACTGGTTTGCTACATCCAAGTCACTCCACTCCTTGTGACAAACTGTAATTGTTTGCAGCAGACTGGGCAGCTAAGGAGTTATTTGGTCTGAGTAAACATTTTCTGACATTTGGAGGCACAGGTGATTTTCTGATAAACTACACTTGAACAGTCGTGGGCATTCAAATTTTTCAGTGGAAATGCAGGAAAGTTCCTGATTGTGATTTGAACCTAGTAAAAAGCCAGTAAAAATCCTAAAAGGATTTTATTCCAAAATTCAAAGCTGAAAATGGGAAGTATAAAACCTCACTAACCAAAATCAGTGCTCCTGCAGGGATACTACCAGTGCTTCCACACGGGTCTGTGATTAAGCTGAACTCCACACTGGGAACCCCAATGCCCACACTCACCCAAGGAGAACAGCAGGGCAGAGGGAAATATTTGCAGAGTAAAGTTAATTACTGGCAACAAAAAAATCAGCTTTCTTTTATTATTGAGAGGCATTTATCCTATGTCTGTTGAGCTGCTGTTCTAATGTAGGTTGACCTCTGACAAAGATTATAATAATTTGACATTCTTGTATTGCGTTAATAGCCAGAGTGACTCATTTGGGAGGCGGATTCTGACTTACAACTTCAGAGTCTATCTGCTTTGGTCCCATTATTATTTCTGTGTTAAGATGAAGCTTAAGGATTCAACCCCAATGGGTTTTCATGTAGCTTTGGTGTGCAGTAGGAGATTAAACCAGTTATGAAACTCTTTCCCTGATTCCCTGTTTCTTAGCCACCACTGGCAATGAGCAGACACCCTGCATTCCTGCTGAGGAGCATTTTGCATGGAGGTCAGCCTGCTTTAGCTGCCATCAGGCACTGGAGTCCTTTTGGACTTTTTTCTTCAGTTCTGAACAGGGCACCCAGATTTAGGGTGGTCGTCCCATGAAGGGAAAACTTGATGTAATCAAACTGCATGCTGTCCAAGGCAGCCAGGGCCCTGATGGCAGGAGCTGGTGGGATGCCCTGTGGGACCTGGCTGAATTCCTACCAGCCACAGGGTGCTGCTGCCACTGGGCAGTCTGTTTAAAAAGTGTCTTGCCATTGTTTGGTTTACACAACTTTTACTGATGCTGGACAAACTAACTCTGGGAGGACAGCAGGGGAATTTCCAGTAGTCTGAGAGAAAACTGTATCTAGGACTTACAAAATAGCCAGTAGGGGGTTAGGGAACAGAGTGAGCAACTTCAAAGAGAAGGTTTAAAATTAAATACTTCCTTTCCTTTAGACCCAAAAGACATTTAAGACTGAGGCCTTTTTAGACTGATTAACCCAGTACTGATGGTGGCTTGTGTGGGTGGGAGTAAGGCATGAATTTCAAAACTGCTTTTCTCTGCTGCAAAATCTCCAGATCACAGACAGAGGAAAGGGAAGGAACGGAGGAGGAAAGGTTATTAAAGGGGGAATATTCACTAAAGTTTCCATTGAATACGAACCTTCATGTGGCTGTATCCCTTCCCACCTGGAACTTTCTCTCTTCCTCTCCAGCCTCTCCTGCTTCTGACCCACTGTGAATACAATTGAGAGACAGCTTCTGCACTGTGGGTATTGCACTCCATGTGGTTTGAATATGTACGCAGGGGAAGGTCTGGAGTTATTGTTACACATTTATAGTAGTCCACGTGGTGTGCTAGGCCCTTGCCAGGTCATCAAGAAAAAGTTTTCTGCTCCAAGGATTTTGCCATCTAAGAGTGGTGGCAAAAGTTGACAGAGGGTAGAGGGCAAGAAATGGGAAGTTTACATGTAGTCAGCTGTACTTGACAGGAGCAATTTAAAGTACAGATGGGACGAGGTCCTGCAAGTGATCTCTGGGAGGTCTTGCTGGACATCCAGACTCACATTGGTGAAGTCACAGAGGCAGCTGTGGAGCAACCTGACAAGGAGATAAACAGGCTGTTGGCATGGGAGTCCAGCTAACTGAGAAAACCATATTGGGTTTTTTTCTTATTCTTGAATAAAGTAAAGATTTAAATTAGATGTCTAAATACAGCAAATTTCCATATTGAATCTGGCATTATTTTTTGTTCAGAGGTTTCTATGAAATTTGAACCAATAATTTTTTTCAGCTAAATTTTCACCAGCTGAAGTCCACTTGTAACTAATTCTTCTTCTGAACCTTTTCCTCCTCTTCTCACAAATCCCTTGTGCTCCCTTGTGTTCATGGACAAATGCTTTGCCAGGAGAGGAGTCACTACCTCAAGCCAGAGAGTTTTGTGTCCGTTACCCATAATGCCTTAAAATGGACAAAAGATTTCTGAAACACACACTAAGACACACCACAGGAGGATAGTTAAAAGAAAATAGAGCATCTTTTCAGTCAAAACATCCTGCAGTATCTCCACATAATGCTTCATGGCATATGACAGGAAGAAGATGACATCTCTCATCACTAGTCAAAAAATAAAAAACATGTCAAGTATGAATTGCCTTTGAAAAAAATACTGTACAAGATTTCCATGGTCAGACATCCTGGAAAACTTCCAAAAAGGGGGAAGAAGGAGGGGAAAAAGAAAAGGGGAAAAAAATGTTATTGATTTCCTCATTGGGAATGTTATATAACCTTCATAGTTTATTAAAAAATTTTACTCTCACTTTGTGAAAGTTCCTTTAACACATTATGTCATTTTGTAAGAGTGTAGTTCTCCAACTCCTTCCAGCCCCATCTCCCTGATGTGTTCTCTCAACTGTAGTTATTTTCTTTCCTTTTAAAAAAATATTTCTGATAAAATGTTTGCAAGTGTTAAACAAAGGGGTGCACTTTAGTGCAGCATAACTTGATGCCGGCGTCAGGTAACACGCAGAACACACTGACGTATTTCAAGCAAAACATGGGAACTTTAGTTCAAAAACCTTATTTTTTGTCTTGAAATAGACACTCATAGTCCTTTTTTTAAGAACACAAAACTTTTTTTTTTTTCCTCTTGTAATAGTGGATTCCAGCTGCAGGACTCCTCAACTTTTCCTTTCCCCCTTCCTTCTTCTCCACTTCTCCCTCCC